>ML977013.1:87136-185322 GCA_010015675.1 Byssothecium circinans | reverse complement strand
GAGGGAAGAGAAGAGGGAAGAGAAGAGGGAAGAGAAGAGGGAAGAGAAGAGGGAAGAGAAGAGGGAAGAGAAGAGGGAAGAGAAGGAAAAAGGAAACTGGATCTATCCTATCTACATTTAGACAGGTTTTCTAAGCATCCTGATTGCGGTATAAAAAGTACCGTAAAACGGGGAGAAGGAAGAACCCTTTAAATTAGGGGTTTTACAGCGTGGCTGTAGTGCTACGTTTGGGAACACTGCGCTTCCCGATATACTAAGCCCATTGTTGATCGATCAAACCTTTCAACTTATCGTGTTGGGTCTATAGATATTTTGCGCTTGACTAGAGATACTTAGGTAAAGGCTGTCAGGATCAGGTCACAAAGACAATGTTGGACGAGATGAAGGATAATAATATAGCATTCCGTAAAGAACGATGCTGACTCCACCCTGTATGGAGGAATCGCATCAAGCTCCTGACAAAGGGAAGCTGCACCAGAGTAACCCCTTATCGGTTGACCTTTTTGAAGACTGTTGGACAATTTCGATTTCCCCTTCATAGCTGGTGGCTCTGAACCTGGAAGCTGCTTTAATTTGGCTGCCGATAATATCTTGACCAGGGCTTAAATATTCCGGCTAACTCATCAGAGAGCTCGATCTCGAAAGGGTCCATTTCCTTAAATGGTCGGTCCTCCCCGCAAAACTGCTGGCCGTATTCGGTATGGAGGATAACTTTCAGGTCAATGGCCTTGAACTTGTCCCTTATTGCCGTGGATGACGACCGTCGATATTGTTGGACAAGCATATCATTCTCGATAATATCCAGTAGGTCACAGATGTATGCCGTGCTATGTTGGTGGCCATGGAGCTTCGTTCTGATGAACTGGACCAGGTCAGCAATATACTCTCGTGATAACAAGGGAATCACACTTGCCTCAGATACTTCCGGTTTCAGCCCCGCGAAAAACCGTCCCGTTGGCGCTCCTATAACTTCTGATCTTATAAATTCTGATCTTATAACTTCGAAGAGTTGTGTACCGTACGAACCGTCGATGTATAGAGTCCGTCTGCGGGTATAAAACTCTTCTATCAACTCGTAACCTCCCAGTGCCCAGCACACAAAGTCTAGGAGAACACAACCAAAGGACCAGATGTCTGACGCTTGAGATTCCGCTCCGTCTATGCTGTCAGACTCAGGAGGCCGATAATTGTGGCCAAGTCCAGTTATTTTATTGGCTGGTTGTTCATTCAACATGGAGACTTCTTTACAGAAAGCGGCATTGCTGAAGCCACTCATCACTAGTCGTCCTTTGTCGTGCTGTGAGTCCGGAAACCGGAGTATGTTTGTTGGGTTTATGTTTCCGTGTCGTCCGTTCACACTCTGACCCTTCGCACGCGGGCGATGAATATAATCCAAACCATCCATTAGGCCGAGGACTTGGCTGGATATCCAGTACGCTGTATCGTCGTCTACGGCTGCTTTCCAAGAGTCCCAGACAGGGTTTTGTGACTTATCTTCCCAAAGGCTACATAAGGGTCCATAGGCCAAGGGAAAGATAAGTTCAAGATTGTATTTATAGGAAAATGTCCCCAAAAGGCGGACCAAATGGTGATGATTTCCACTAACACACTTCAGGTTGCTTACTTCCAGTGGGGGCTTGTCGTCTGCAAAAATATTTCTTGCGCCAACAATCTTTTTGATGGCAAATATGTCCGGTTTAGTGACCTGGTAGATAATTATTAACTCTGTATTTATCATCGGATTCGGAGTGTTTGAACCAACCTTTTTAGACATGGCATGGAATACAATGCTGTCTGGATGGATCCTAGCCCAAACCACTGTTTCATCCTGTGAGGGTAAAATTCGCCCAGTTTCCAAAATAGGGAAAGTTTCAAATCGAAAGTCCGTATGCGTCACAACTCCAGGGGTGAAATCCAAGGTTAGGTCCGGTACGTGGAGATGAAACTGGTACTTAAGAAATAGAGAGCGGTCAGCCTGTCCCCATTTCTGAAACAATCCCAGGGGACTTCCGAAAGAGTCATGGCGAGTGATTTGCCCGTCGTGCAAGTAGTCCGATTCTAAGGGCAGGTCCTCATCACTGACCCCTTCATCGACAAAGTTTACAATCTCCGCGCCCCTTTCTAGGAGAGAGAGTATTGCAAATACTTTCATGTGTGTGGACTGAATTTGATCCGCAAGATGCGCAAGATAGGCCTTTGTGGAAGTCTTATCGCCGACTTCTAGTTTCGGTTCGAGTTCTGCGAGTATTCTTTCCGTAGTAATTATCCTTTTCAGGGTCCGAAGAGGAAGGAATTTTGTATGTGAGTATGCACTGAGGGCAAATGACTGATGGAGAAGATGGCAAATACTGCCCTCACCCGACTCAGGTTCCCAATCTGACCCCTCATTCACATTTCGATCCTGTAACCCATCTGCGGAGTATTCGCTCCCAGTGAATCTTCTTTTCCCCCTTGCATCTGATTTGGTAGCCTTAGATCGCTTGCTTTCCGGTACTTCGAGCTCAGGTATCTCGTTTTGCCACAATCGGATGTATCTCTTTGTGTTTGCGAAAGCACGTAGAGGAATAAGTCGCGATCCGAGGCACGTGACCGAGACATGGAGTGATGATGTTAAACCATTCACAGTCGAGGGACTAAGAAACCGTAAGCTTGGAATGTACACTTGAAAACACATACTCAAGTGGAATGGGTCCGTCGGCATGTATAGCTCGCAATGTGCCCACTGTTTGGGATACTTCGTCCAAATACGAGCGAATAGTGCCAGCCAAGAACTTTTCGTGTTTTTCCAGTATGTCGAGGAACCCAGAAACAATTGTGCTTAACAATTCCTCATCCGCTGGTGGAGAACCCCCGGTAGCAATCCACTGAATGCTGCTTCTCCAGTGCTTTAGGCTTTTCGACGCATCACCCAACTGACCTGCCACGTCGTTTTCGTCCCCAGCCCATCTGTAACTTTCACCAACCGCGCTTTTGATATCGTGGATGATTGTGTCGCAAAGCCCAATCAAGGATTTGCTGTAGTAGGAGTCCTCCGAAACGTCTGAAAGCTGATCTTCTGTTGACGATGTCGTATCATCAGCCTGATGACTGGGAGTCGTGCGGCTCTGTTTGATTCCCATGGCATTGAAGAGTTGCTGAAAGCCTAAGACTTCAAGGGATGGTTACGGCACAGATATCGTACCGGACAGTTTGTGTGGAGCTTGGGTTAATGCTCCTTTGTAACAGCCCACGATCGCCAGGCAGACGTTATGTGAAGGACACGGAACGCAAACGAGTTGGTCAAGAGTTATTGCTGAGGGGCCAAGAAAGCCTGTCACCCAATACAGGACACGAGTGGCTTTTGGACCTCGCTTGTTGCCCAGGGTCATTGGCTCTGGTAGGCCCGAATCATGCAAGGTGAAGCAGGGTGCTATTCCGGTGAAACCCATTAGGAATTGAACAACATTTTTTGCCCCGCCCCCTCTGGACTGGGTGCCTCATAATCAGTTACTTCCTCATGTCCAACCTTCGAGTCTACTTGGAGACACATGCAGCTGCGCACTTTAAATTTCCAAATTCAAGCTTTAAAATCCTTCTAATATTAAAAAATTCCTTTCAAGATATAAACAATGGCTGAAGTTATTGCTGTTACCGCATTCTGCTTTTCATGCATTAACTTCTTCCTAAGCACTATCCCGACCGGTGTGAAGGTCACAAAAGCATACCTTGATTGCGCGGAGAAATTCCGCCATTACAAGTGTAAGCTTGCAGGTCTTGATGACAGTTTTACGCAATGGCGAATAATCTGGGAGGATTTTGACTTAGGGAGGCGGAAGGAACCAGTCGCTGAGATTCTAAGGAACATGCAGGATTTGAGAAAAAGGATGGAAGAAGAGATGAAGAAACATACTCTGACGACAGCGGAGGAAAAGAGATGGAAACAAATGCGCCGCCGACTGGAGAAGGGCAAATATCGAGCTCCACCTGTTGACAACACCCCGGCTCCGGGAAAATTGGAGAAGAGCGCATGGAATGCTCGCCGTATTTTTGGTCTCCCAGAAAAAGAAGATAAGAAGTTTCGTCGATCTGTTAGCTACGTCCTGTGGAAGAAGGATATCATCGAAGATTGGCTCAAGAGCATGACAGAGAGTCTGGACATGGCCGAAAAGTTATGCGAACAGGAGCTCAATGAACAGACGGCTGGAGACTTCGAACCAAATTCACAGAAACGCAAGACAGAAGATGTAACTCATCTGAAGGCTTACATCCTAAACCTCGAAACTTTGGCGGCCACACTGCGTACGGAGTGCATTGCGATACAGGAGACTGATAACTGGGCTCTTGGCCTTCGCGCTCCTGGTTTCGGAAGAGATGTTGCAAGTTGGAGAAAGGTATCAGGTGTTAATATTGAATTGCGGTTCACTAAGGAGCAGTTTCATTATAACCTTCGCGTCCCATACCAGAAAGAAGACCCGCAAACGCATGCGAGTGAGGGGAAAATCAGCGAATTTCTCTCCAACCATATGACGAACCCAGACAATGCCACGCTCAGTACTTCAGGGATCCAATTGACCGTTCGGAATCCGCGAACTTTCAGAACACGCCCAATCGGCAGCTTGTTCAAGTCACAGCCAGAACTTTTCCGTGAGACATCCGAAAGCAGACGAAGATGGGAATTTGATAGAATGGGATTGGTCCTCGGAGCCTTGAATTGGGCAATACTCTTATGGAATACCTCATGGTTGAGCGATTTGTGTTGCGATGGACTGCAGATTGAGAAAGATATGGACGCTTTGGACCGTTGTATGCAGACGTTCACTGTCACTGAGAGAAACCAACATCCCTTAAATCTGAGGAACTTGGGAGTTGTACTGGCCGAAATCTTTCTGGAAACGCCTATCCGCGTCACCCACGACGATTTAATACAGGAGCTGGGGTACGAGCGATTCGTGGGTGGGAGGTGGGAAAAGATCTCGCCATTGAAAATTGGGGACGAAGTCGTCGCGAAAACAATCTCAGCTCAGCTTCGTGATGCGGTTTTCTTCTGTTTGACGTCAAAATCGGCGCTGGAGGAATATCACCCGGGGCTCCTTTTACGGTTCATCGATGAGATATACACACCGTAAGTAGCTTCATCAACCCTCGTAGCTCGCTGTCCGCTGATCACACTCCTAGAGTGAATGAATGGTATAAGGATGAAAACTCGAATGTTAAACCCTATGCAGAGTCACTTAAAAGAATTCCAATGAGAGTCAAAAGGAAAGAATGGCCCATGGGCGCTATGGATCTGCCAGCTGAACCTTGGCAGCTATCACACTTCTTACTTGTAAGTCAGCTTTATAACTGGATATTCTCGCCTGCATACCATAGAATAGCACTTTGACGTTCTAAGCAGGACTTGTTACGTATCGACTACTTTCCTTTCGACAAAACGAACACCTATTTTCTCAAGTCTGCCGGAGTCAGGATTTTCATTTTACAATTGATTTGGACTGCGGTAGTGGCTTGTACCGTCG
Organism: Byssothecium circinans; assembly: GCA_010015675.1. Classification (NCBI taxonomy): domain Eukaryota; kingdom Fungi; phylum Ascomycota; class Dothideomycetes; order Pleosporales; family Massarinaceae; genus Byssothecium; species Byssothecium circinans. The sequence goes on along the minus strand of ML977013.1, from coordinate 179,827 downwards.
TTATCCTCATGGGAAGATGATATCTGCAGACAACCTCAAGTCGCAAATGCTCTTCAAAGTCAGAGAAGATTCCAGATCATGCCAGCGTATGAAACTACAATGAAGGAAATTACACAGTGACAACCAGCCAATCAATACCGAAATAGTAGATCTCTTTGTGTCCACTGTCTACACCCTCACAACCCTAGAGCTACACTATGGTATCTTCCCTCGCTCTAGTATGTAGAAGTCATGATGTAATAAGTCCATTCCTGAGTAAGGACGTCAAGAAAATAAAGCCAATAGTAATAGTTCCTGTGACCAAGTAAATACGCGTAGCTTGTTGGTTTGCGCTGCAGCGGAGAAGTAATATAACTAATTCATGCATATTGGTGCAAATATTAGTGCAAGAAGGGGAACGCATGTTCGCACGTGCAAGCGCGCACAGACCAGACCATGCATGAACGTCAACATCAACACCAACACCAACCTTTCTCCCCTCCAACTCCTACCAACCCCATAAACAACCACACGATACTCGCTACCCCATACAACATAAACATCTCTTTCTTTCCCGAAAAACGCATAGGAAACAAGAGAGAAAATGGCGCAGACGCTGTACCCGCGCGGCACGGTGAAGAAGATTGTCAAGGCGCATTCGAATCGCGCGCTGAGTCGGGATGTAGATATTTTGGTAAGTTTTATTTCTGGTCGTAGAATGAGATGGAGAGGGGAGAGGGGAGGGGAATGACGTGGGGAGGATTATAGAGGGAGAGGAGCGGGAAGAAGAGAAGAAGAGAGAAGAAAAAGCTAACAAGAGAAAATGTAGATCTTCCTCAACTACGCGCTGTTTATGCAAGAGTACGTCCGCCTTTCCACCCACCTCTCCCTCTCACAACCCGAATACCGCACCCCGTCATATATGCGCTTCTACACACACCAACCCCACGCCTTCCCCTCCTACATGCACATGCACAACAGCGACAGCGGCAGTGCCCAAGAAAGAAGAAGAAACCAACACTGCTACCTTCACACATGAAACACGGCATGATGGCATTTCACTGAGGCGTAGGATATAATGAGCACGGCTAACCCATTCCCCAGATTAGTCAAAGAAGCCGCCATCGCCTCCAAGAAATCCGGCGACCGCGGCGTCTCGGCGCGCAGTGTGCGGAAGGTTCGCGAGACTTGTTTGAGGAAGTTCAAGGGTTGAATGAGTCGTGTCGAGCCCATTCCTCCTCAGGGTCTGCGCGTTACTGGGCGGGATGGGATGATCCGAGCGATACGATGCGAGACGTTGCGATGGGATACAATACCGTGCGAGATACTGAGGATGCGTTTGCAAGTATGGAATAACGATCATGCGGAGCGGGAAGGATACGGTTTTATGACAGCGGGGATATGCTCCGCGGAATACGCAAGACGCGAGACTCTGAGTGCGGGTGCGGCACTACAGGCTGCACTGCGGTGGAAAAGCCGTGGATATGATACGGGATGAGCGGGTCCGACAAGCACGGTTGTTGCGTTCTATGGGATTGGAGGTCATGATCCAGTACCCTGGATAATGCTCTTCTGAGCAGGACAAAAGTGCACGTCCTGTTATTTCGTTCGGAGCTTCTATGTATTGTTCTGAGGACGGGGGCTGGCTATGGATACGTATGTACTCGGTCAAAAACCAGAGCCTTGGCGATTCATATCCGAAATGACAACCAAAAGAAATATCTCCCTTTCCCGATCTGTTATATACCGCCTGATCCCAGCATCCACCTCAACGCCCACACCAACACCATCGCCATGCTTAACCCTAGACCCGACCATAACTCCTCCCTCTATACACCCCCCCCCCCCCCTACACCTTAACAACCTTCCCCACAACCCACCCCTCACTATACCTCCCTCCCTCCCCAGCCGCCGGAATCTCCACCTTAATACCCAACGCCTCCCTCAACCCCTCCACCCCCACCTCCTCCCTAACCCCTTCAACCGCCACCCTCACCCCCGCAACACCCAACCCAAGACTAACACAACTAGCCAACAACCCCTTAACCTCCATCTCCCACGCTTCCTCCACACCCCCCGCCCTACAAGCCCTCGCGCCATATTTCTTAACCCTCGCAAAACCCTCCCTCGCCTCCTTAAGCGCAGCATCGATATCCTTCCACACCCCCGATTCCGGGTTGCGAAGCTCAGTGACAAGGGAGGGAGAAGGCGAATCATACGCGCCGTACGGCAGCACCTTGTCCCGAAACTCCTCGAACGGCGGGACTTCCACAGGGTGCAGCGAGAGAAAAGGTTTCATGCGCAATTCGTACCTCAGCTCTTCCCTCGCACAGGAGCGCTTCGGCACGGGCAAGACGCCCAGGTACAACAGCACCGTGTAGAACCGCTGCAGCGCTCGCGCGAAAGCCGCGATGGCGGACGCGAGGTGGAATTCCGCGTCGATGAAGGCGATGTTTCCCTCCGTGTCGGTCGCGTCGTCGAAGTTCCGCGCCTGGAGCAGCGGCGCGATCCTGCGCGTGCCGTGATCCAGACACGAATGCAGCAGTTTCGCGCGCTTGGCGGAGAGGAGCGAGAGGAAGTGGTACATGGCTGCGAACTCGTCGGGGAGGTAGATGTCCTGTTCGAAACCGAGGAGGAGGATCTTTTCTATCATCCAGAGCTTTTTGGTGTAGACCCAGGTGCTCAGCGGGTTTCTTATGCTTTCGGTTGAGCTGTGGACGAGGGTTTGGCAGATGGTGTGGATGTCGTCGTCGATCATGGCGGCGTCGGATTGGAGCATGTCCCAGGCTGCGACGACGTGGGTTAGCATCCGCCGTAGTCTGCATCGGTTTTGGCCGAGGGCGATCCAGAGGTCGATGTACGGTTGGCCGGTGCGGTCGATGAATTCGTCGATTAGGAGGGCGAGTTGGAGGCGTGGGGGTTTGGGGGCGAGGGGGTTGAGTGGTGGGGAGAGGGTCCAGTTTGTGGGGTCGAGGATTGTGGTTGGGGAGGGGAAGACGAGGGATTTTGTGTCTTGGAGGGGGAGAGATACTGGGGAGTTGAGGATGTCGGGGTGGAAGAGGATGTTTGAGAGATAGCTCCGTGAATACGGCAAGGGCGTTGGTGCTCTGCTGGCGAAGGTCCAGAGGAAGGACTGGTATTCTAGAGGATCGAGAGGGAGTGTGGTGAAGCGCGTGGCTTCTTCGCAGTCGGTGCAGAGCTGTTTCAACTTTTCCAAGGCGTCGGTGAAATCGAGCTCGACGATTGGACGGGGTGGGACGGTGGAGGCGAGACGTCGTTGTAATTTCGTGCTGAAGGCCCCTGGGACAGGTTGGCCGAGAGCGTGGGTTTCTTGGATTGATGATAGCGATCCGACGACAGGGGGCCAATAGGAAGACAGCCGGTCGAGGGGGAGGTCGATGTCCAAGGCCAGAAGGAAGGATTTGCGGAAGTTTAGTCGGGTGATGATGGCGGCACGCAGGGTGTCGTCGATCTCAAGGTCAGGACTATTATGGTCAGCATGTTACTCCAGCTCATGATGGCGCGAAAGGGTGAATAGCACTCACTCCTCCACCATCTCGACCGCAGCATCCAACTCCCTCTCAAAGACATCTACCGGAACACTGACAAACAGCACCCGGTTGTACGTGTTGGTACAAAAGTCCTCTTCCTCAAAATAGTCCCTTGCCGTCACTCTTGCAATCACATAATCACATCCCTTGACCACGGCCAAACAATACGCTCTCAGTACTTGCAGCAAGGTCCCCGGTCTCTTCGCCTCTTCAATCTCACCCCGATAGAACTGCGCCCGCTCAAGGACCTTCGCTTCCGGCCAGAGCAGTCTGTCGATATAGACAGAAGTGAAGAGCGTTTGAGAGAGTGGGTAGCCCGTGTGCCAGGCCATTTCGTAGCAGAGCAGTTGATCCATTATGCCGATTAGCTCGGCGGGTAGGAGGGGAGCGAGGGGGTCGAAAGTTTCCTCGAGAGTTTCGTTGGGCTGGAGGAAGCCACTGTCCATTTTGGTGTCCATGATCTGTTCATTTTGTCAGGCTGGTGTTCGTAGATTTGTGGATAGGGTGGTGTGAAGGCGGGGTTAAAAGGTACCTCGATGGCCCCGATGGACTCGAACAGCGTGAAGTATTCATCTTTGACGAGCTGGCCGACATCAAGAGCTATACATAGAATCAGTACCGAATACGATCAAGACAGCAGATACTCCTAAGAAAAGCGTTGGAACGTGTGACTGCATCATGAAGTTGATGACTACCATTCCGAGCGTCGGAACGACTCGGCGCAAGCAAGGAAGGGCATGGAACATACCCTTACACGCCCTCGTAAACTTGTCCGTTACATCATGAATCTTGTTCTGCATGACTAGCTGCTTAACCGCCTGTCTCACCGGTAAGCTGACTTCTCTCTCCATTCCCTTCTCTTGCACTTGGCCGTCTGAGGGAGACGCTGGAGCCCCATCACCTTTCCCCGGCGTGGGCTGCTGAAGAAAGGTTGACGGACCTGTCCCATCGTAGGGTGAAATAATATCCGACTCAATACTTGTGTTGGAGGCGGTGTTGTGGCGCAGAGAGTCTGCTGCCATGTTGTGCGTCGAGAGAGTTAGTTCCGATGCGGGAGGGTTAGGCTGGCTAGATAGATGTTGCAAGGTTGGAGGCGAGCGCGCAATTTATGTGTAGCGTTACTACTACTCTTACCTGGCAAGCCCAGCAACACAAGCTTCACGCAAATAATAGATAGACTGCCATTGAGACGCAGGTATAGTCGTATATTGGTCGATTGGCTTTTCAGAATTTCCCATCACCGCGAATGCCATGCTTGATAGTACAAAATATACATTCACCATCCGGCTATCACGCCTCCTCCGCTCCGCAATCGCTCCCTTCCCTTTATCAACCCATCCCCCGTCAGTGTTATCTCATCCACACGCTTAAGATTGGGGAGCAGCCTCCACCGCCGCAGCATTCGCCTCGTTCAAGTTCTTGACCTCGCCCTGCTTGCCATTCTGCACCACCCATCAGCCTTCATCCTCCCAAAGCCAAATCAACCCTTCCACCAGATGGAGAACTCACCTCCCACTTGGCGAACCTCAGTTCACTCTCCCCACGCTTCTCGGCGGCAATGCGTTTATCCTCCTTTAGCGAGCGGCGTACGACGCGCGATGCGACTGAGATATAGCGGTTGTACCTATGTATTTCTTCCGTCAATTGAGGCCTTTCCTTGGCGGAGGGAGGGGAGCGACGCACGAGATGCCGGCGGCTTTCCACGCGAATGCCATTGTGATGGTTGGATGTGGTGGTGATGGACGGGTGGTGTGGTGGGTGTTCGGGGAGCTGGTGGTTGTCGAAGTGTTCGGAGCTTGGAGATTTGCGGATGCGGCTCGGCGGATGTCGGATCACGTGAGCGATCTAATCCCGAGGGGTCTATGGATCATGATAGAATAGCTTCAATAAACTCCATGTACTATGTCCAGGAATTCCACAATGAACGGAGTATTGATAGTAAATTCAAGTCGAAGCAGAGAATGTTCATTGTCCAAGATGTAACTGCATATGCATTCCCACCATCTTCCATCTACTAGGAGCATCCTCGCCCCTACCGACCAAGTCACGTTAAGGTCGTCCAGATTTTTGCAGCGAACTGGTATTTTGGAGTCAAGGCGGATTGAATAGAGCCTTTTAACATGTCCACATAGCGATCTTCGTGGCTTTTCATCAGTCAAGCGTGGCCTCGAGGTAGGTCCGCCCATGCCGCAACACTATATAAAGCAGACGTGAAGCTTTGCCAAAGAGTAGAGCTTCTGCACAAAATCGGAGTGGATTAAAGTCTTTTGACATGGTTCATGATCTACATTGCTGTCATCACGGCCATTGATCGGCCAGGAGGGTCTTCAGCGTGACTTCACCCACATCCTTCGCACTCATGAGTCGGTTTCCATCGCATCGTCGCCCTCGTCACCGCCGCTCTCCCGGTTCTCAAACGTCGCGTCCAGCCACTCAGCAATGTCCTGGCCCTCGTATAAGGCAAAACTCTCCTTCACGCCACCAATGCCCACGCTCGTATTATCCACCGTCAACTCCTTGTCCTGGCTCAAGCTCTCCTTCAAAGCCCTCAATGCATGCTTGATCAGCTCCTCGCGACTGGACTTCTCGAACTCGTCCAGATGCCTCTCGAGATATGTCCGGGCCATCTGACTCCTCGCGCCAATTCCACACGCGACCATCTCTTGCGTGACGCCCGAGGGCTGGAACTCGAAGAGGTGCGGTCCCTTCGCGTCCACGCCGGCGATGAGGAGGCCGACACCGTACGGCCGCCGTCCGTATTGCTGTGTGTTGGTCTGGGCTCGGTCGGCAATGCGGGCAGTGATCTCGGCGAGGGGAATGGCGCGGTCGTACGTCAGACGCGATGACAGTGACTGTTGCTTCATAAAGTTTGAGAGAACGCGGGCGTCTGAGGCAAGGCCGGCTAGCGCGATGCCGAAATGGCTGTCGATGGGGATGATCTTCTTCTGGTATGAAGAAAGTTCCTCCGCGTTGCGCTACGAAGAATTAGCATCTGGTGTGCATGGTAGTGAAAACGACTGTATTACCTTGATCGCTGCTAGGACAGCGTGTGTCTTGCTGACAATACCCACGACAACAGAGCCTTGCTTGACGGCCTCCTGCGCATATTCAACCTGGAAGATTCGTCCCTGCGGCGAGAACGTCACAGAGTCGTTGTCATAGTTGTTTCTGAACATTTCGAATGCTCCGCTTAGTGGGCTGTTGACGGTGTATTAAGTGTGGGGTAGTTGGTGGAGAGTCCGGGCGGTGTTGCAATTGTTTAGTGAAGGGAGAGAGAGGTAGGAGAGAGGGCGGTGACCAACTCAACGGTCGGCAAAGTATGTGGAGATGGTGTATGGTGGGTGTAGACTGCGTAGGCAACTGGAAGGTACGAAGCTCTGGGACAGCTTGTCGCCAAGATTTGGCCGTGCGTCGGACCCAGCCTCATGGCAGGCGCTACGACGACATACTTCACTCAGCATTCACGAAGACCCTCGCATGTCTCACGAGCCTTTCATCGCCGTCTACTCTCCATAAACTCGTATTCCCAATACCAGCGTGTCCAAACTGCTCGCCATGGCCGGCATCAAGACCATCATAGGCCTCTCCTTCGTACGTCTGCCTCACGCATCTTCCTAGCACCGTGCCGCTTCTAACACATCGGAATGTATAGATCCTGGCAATAGGCTTCCTTCTCGTGATCCTCAGCGCCGCGCTCTTCAAAAACTACCTCACGCTCCTCGTCGTCGCAACCTACGTAATCGCACCACTGCCAAACTGGATCTGCGGGCGCGCCGCCAACCACGATGACTTCATGGAGAGCTCGGGCAGCGGCGTCGTGGACTTTGGAAGGTTTATGACGGGATTCTTTGTGGTTATGGGCATTGGTGAGTGACCCGGCGCATACTAGGCCTGCTGAGGCATGAATGCGAAGTAGTGGGCGGAAGCCATGGACCATGGCAGTGCGCACAAGAGTGATTGCTGACATGCGCGAACAGCTCTTCCAACCCTTTTATATCACTCTGCGACCATTCAGGGAGGCGCCGCGGCCATGTCGGTGGTGGGCGGTTTGTTGATATATGCGACCATCATCAGCTTTACGCTGTTCTTCCAGGAGGATCAAGACTTCTGACTAGCCGGCCAATCTGACAGATAGAAGTGGCATGAAATGGATGTGCGAATGGATGTAGGATCAGACAGGCTGGCTGGTCTCACGGGCGGGCTGGTGGTCTTTGTAGGTTAAGACTGTGCCTTGGATGGGCGCTTGCATATTGTGTTTGGTCTACTTAAGCGATTCTGTAACATTGTCTCTTTCGAACCTAGTTACTATCCTGCGTTGTATAAGATATCAAACGTCAGCTTTCCTATGTTGGGATTCACATGCAATTTGAATAAGATCAGTAATTGATACAGAGTTCCAACACTATGCTGCTAATTATACACAGAAAACAAGCCAGTCCATATCAGCCCTGCTTAGAATCCCTGGTATGCCTCGAACACCATCTTTCAACATGTCCTCTCGAATCACCCTATAGGCATACACGCCGAGTGTGCTCATTCAAGACGGCCCTCCCCGTCTGTATGTCGCTATTCCTATAGCGCCAGGTTATACGTGTACTCATCCTCCATATTCTGCGCGACCCAAAGAACGGCCGAACTATCCCGAAGTCAGCTTTGAACGTTCTCTCAGCCTCGTCTGTGCCAAAAGGATCACTCACCTCATCATGACCAACCCATTAGCAACCACGTTTCCAACACCCAACCAAAGAGTCGGCCACACATATTCCGGCACAACGTACTTCATAACCAGCACAACAACGCTCCCCGCAAGTCCGCCAGCCAGCAGCGCAAACCCCAAGAATAGCACGAGTCTAGCCTTCCACGCCACCCCGTTACCGCTGTAGCTGAATGAATCGGCAGAAAGGCGTGATTTATCAATGCTGTTGATGACGAGCATGCCCAGTGCGCTGCAGATTCCCGGGATCCAGTCGACGAATGTTACGTGTGCGTCGGAGCCGTTGAGTGCGGAGGCAGACCAGGCTGCGACGTCGATGAGGATGTAGAAGCCGAGGGAGAACTATCCATGGTGTTAGTATTGGCATAACAGGATAAGGGAAGAAGATAAGGGAACAGGATGCCTACCAGAGCTCCGGCTGTGTAGACGCCGAAGGTCCGCCCATTTGCATTATTGAACCATGCCGGCTTCGGGAAGCGGAAAAGGCGGTTGGAAGACATTCCGCTTCGTATAACAGAGGACTACGCAGGCGTCTGGGTGGCGTGTGGGTGGGCGTGAACTGGAGGCAGCAAGCTTGAGGTCTGATGTTGGAGCTGGCGCAGTTGCACTTGCTGGGGCTGGGGTCGTCACTTCCGCCAAGCTCTGTCGGCATTTCCAATCGCCGACGTGAACCTCCACGCAAAAAAGTTCGAGAGCTCCGCTTCGATTTCTCGAACGAACCTCCACAGTGCACAACCAAACGATCGCGTGCCTAGAAACTCGATACAATGGGTTCCGTCAAGCCCACCAAAAGCAAGCCCGGAAAAGGCTCCTCCAAATCATCCAGCGCCGCCTCCAAGAAATCCTCAAAACCCACCGGCAGCGCTCCAGAAGGCATATCAAAACGCAAGCAAAAATCCCTCGCCCTCGCCAAACCCGGCGGCGCGCAGAAATCAAAGTCTATATCTTCGACAAACTCGCACAAGCCCAAGCGCCGCAAGTACACGGAAAAAGAGCTCGATATCCCCGCGCTGAACGGGATCGTGCCTGCGGGGATCGCGAAGCCAAAGGGGCAGAAGAAGGGAAAGGTGTTTGTGGATGATGCGCAGAGTATGATGGCGATTATGAGCGTGGTGAATGCGGAGAAGGATCGGAATGTGGAGAGTAAGATTATGAGGGCGAGGCAGTTGGAGGAGGTGAGGGAGGCGAAGCGCGTGGAGGCGGAGAAGAGGGGGGAGGAGAAGAAGGCGAAGTTTGTAAGTTTCGGATGGGCCTGGGAGACTGTGATTGGGATGTGGTTGCTAACATGTTGTGTTGTAGGAAGAGACAAAGAAGGGATTGAAGAAGAAGAGGAAGGGAAGGCATTCAGATCATACGCAGTTCGATATTGACGAGGATGAGCCTGTGAAGGAGAAGAAGGTGCAGGGCAAGAAGAAGAGAGTTTCTTTCGGATGAGGCGACCCCGTTCAACCCCAGCGTTTCCCCTATGCTTTCGTCTACGTGGTCTATATCTACGTCTACGTCTACGATAAAAGTTCAATGATACCCCCTTTCGCTCCAACGCAACACACTCCTTCTCTCTCCCACCCATCCATCCTATGCATCGGGCAACATCAGTCTCCGATTAAATGGATCATAAATCGGATACTTCTTCTCCGCCGCCTTCTGATCCGCCTCCGCTCGTCCTGGCAACGGTGCATCAACATCGATTTCATCATTCATCTTCATTAGAAAATCCGAAATCGCAGTTGCGAACCAGCGTTTCCCGCCGAGTTGGAACCAGGAGAGGTGGCCGCCCCAATTTGTGGTGCACAAGATGGTGTAGGGATTTTGACGGAATTCTTCAAAGGGAATGGCTTCTATGCGGGATATCTGGTGATGTTAGTCAGGGTTCTTGAGGGGTAAAGTGCGTGCGTGGGGATTGGCTCGAGGAGGATTGGGATGGAAATGGAAGAAGCGTACAGGGTCATCGGTAGCGTTGATAGCAAGAAAGGGGATCTTGATGGCCATGACTGCATCTACCGATTGCGCGTCACGATAATATGCCCCTTCAGTTGGGTACCCCCAGGTTGGAGCTTGAACTGCCCTATACCGTCCAATTAGCCTTCACCCCCTTATTCTACCGCAATCCTGTTCCTCCATCATCGAAGATCGAAAGGCTCACCGATCAAATTCAAAAAGATACTTGCAAGCCCTCACCTTCTCATCGGTGACGCCCGGGTTCTGAAGCAGCATATCCTTATGCCTCTCATACAACTTGACTAAACAACCCATATCAGCACCCTGTCCCTCGCTCACCAACAAAAAAAAAGGACGACTTACCCAAATTCCCCCCCATAATCCTACTATAAACCTCCAGCCCCAACCACGTCCTCTGCAACCCCACATTACACACCTCCAAATTCCACGGATTCGAGCACGCAACCGCCGCCTTAAGCACACACCTCTCTCCCTCCTCGCCCACATAATTCGTCAAGATATTCGCGCCCAGAGAGTACCCGACCGCATACAGCGGACGATTCGGAAACACGTTCCGCAGATAGTGGACAGTTTGCCGCATATCCCACGTCGCGCGCGCGTTGAACAGCTGCGGAGTCGTTAACCTGGAAAGCGCACAGCCGCGGGCGTTGACGACGCAGGCGGCCCATCCCGCAGCGGCCAAGGGGGCGAGGACCTCGCGGAGATAGACTTCGTGGCTTCCGCCGCTTAGGCCGTGGAGGGAGATTAACATGGGCGTGTCGTCGTCACTTCCGATTCCATGGAATGCGTCCTCGCTGTAGAAAGTCGTGCGTTCGGGTAAATTGGCGTCTGCTGAGGCTTCCTTGCCGTCTTTCTCCGAGACGACGAAATCGACGGTGTATTCGCCCGGGTAGATGGAGTGTGTGGAGGTGAAGATTTTGCGCTTGTAGTAGATGGGGGGTCCGGCGTCTTTTAGGGCTGTCCACATTGTTTGGAGGTGCCCGTTGAAGAGGAGGGGGTTGAGATGGCAGGGTGGGAGGGCGGTGCTGGTGAAGGTCGCGAGGGAGGTTTTTTTGTTGGATTTTGTGGGGAGGGTGACGGGGGTGGGGTGGTGGGTGTAGGTTGTTGTGGCGTGGCCGAGGAGGAATGCCATGGTTGGAGATGGGGGAATGGTTGTGTGAAGGTGGGATTTGGAAGGATTGGGAGGGTGGTGGGAGGGGGGATGTTTAAAGACGATCGTTCTTGCACGGCCTGTCCTAACTCTTTTCTGGGAACGTAGGTATGTTCTTTGGAGGGCTGAAATTGTCCAGATTGGCTCCAATGGGAAGAATAGGTGGTGGTGAAGGTAATCAATGCTATGTAATGGTCAGTCCAATGTTCACTTATTCTTAGATGATCCTTACCTTCTAATTCAAACTATATCGGACGATTGCTATCCGCATATTTCATGTTCGAGCGGGAGAAAAGAATGAAGGAGGAAAAAATCTCTCGTCGCAGAACGTAGTTCGTCACCATCTTGATACACCTCGGCTGGCGGACTTCAACGATTGGCGCCATTCACGCGCGTCAACGGCGGCAGTCGCGCGCGTCAATCGCTCTTTCCCCCAGGTCGGACTGCGCTCCCATCAGTCCACCCCGCATCCGCACTCGGTGATGATGCGATGGCGATAATATAGACTTCTCGCTGGTGACCTCGTCCACGACCTACGCTCGCCATGGACCCGTGGTATCACTGGCCGGCGCAGGCCCCTCCGGCGCATCAACCTCACCCTCGTCCCAGCAGCCAGTATGCTCCTACGCCGCCGCAGCAGAATGGGTACCACCAGAATGGGTACCACCAGAATGGCTACGGCATGCCATATCCACAACAGCTGCCACCCATACCTCAATTTGCGCAGTCGCAGCCTACGCCAGGCGGTTCTAAAGTGGTGATTCCGCCTCGCTCGAGCCAGCAGTACCCCCCACCCGTGGACATACGAGCCCAACAACCACCACGGCAGATGCAGCCCCAAGTCGTAGTACCGCCCCGACAGCCGATTCCAATGCCACCAGCGCATAATCCGCGTATACGAACAGTCCAGATGACGGTGCCAGGGCAGAGGCCGGTTCAGAGGGCAAGCAGCGGCACAGTAGTGGAAAGAGAGAGAGATGCGGGTAGAGGACAGACGAGACCTTCGCCGGGCCAGTCCTCGCAGACGCCGGTTTCTAAACCAGTGCAGAGGTCGCAGTCATCTCAAGAGAATGCGCCGCGACCGCAACAACGACCTTTGAGCACGTCGGCGCAGAATCACAACCAGCATAGGACGCCCCTCAAGCCGCAGGGCACCCCATCGTATGCACATACGCCATCCAGTCAACATCGGAGCCCTCCGCTTTCACAGCCATCGTCACAGATACGTTCCCATCCTCAGGTCGTCATAAAGAAGCCATCGTCGCAATTGCATACGCCCACGAGACCGCAGCATGCTCCTGCGAAACCGCTGCCGGCCGATCTTATAGTGCTGATATTAACAGCGGCCGACGAGTATATCGCTGCGGCGCGGAGCCTTGGTTCTCTGGCTGCCATGACATTGAAGAGTGCTGATATGGATCAATACTACAAGCTGATGGCGGCAGCATTGGGCTCTATGGAGATGGTGCTGCAAAAGTACACCCAGGCACCGCGCGACGAGGCCTTGCTGAGACTTCGGTATGCGAGTTTGCTGGTAGAAGAGACTGACAATAATCCGGAGATCGAAGAAACGCTATCCAAAGGGATTGCTTTATGCAATAGAAGCCGCTTGCATGATCTGAAATATACCATGTTGCATCTGCAGGCTCGATATCAGGCGAAAAGCAATTGCCGCGCAGCTCTCAAATCGCTGGACCAGCCCATCTCCGAGACGGAGACTTTCCAGCATATCGTTTGGGTGTATGCGTTCCGCTTCCTGAAGGTCACATTGGCGTTGCAGGTACCAGGTCGGCCAGAAACGGCGTCAGCTTTGCAACAGCTGCACGCCATCGCAAACCATGCGGAGAGACGAGGCGATCGAGCAATTTTCGTCACTTGTTGCGCTCTCGAGGCGATGATTCACCTGCGCGGCACGGCTCCGGACCGCTTGGAACATGCGCAGCGAGCCATTGCCTCTGCGCGAAGTCTCCAGTTGCAGGTATCGGCCAAGCAGCTGGGTCAAATTGCTGTATTGATTGACTGCATTGATGTTGCATGTAACCTTCAACACGGCCAACCAAACGCAGAGAAGCTCGCGGCTCTGCAAAAAAAGGCTGATCAAGATACAGGGCCAGTCGATGGCATCTTCTCTGTTCTCATCGAGAAAAGTTCTGGCGGTAACCTAACCTTCAACACTGGCGGGGTGTTCAGAAAAGCCGAAGATGGGCGGGATGAGCTGGTGTTTGCGTGGCTCCCGCAGAAGGATCTGAAGACGCTTGCCTACTATCTCAGCGGCCTCTTCTCTCTGCCCCATGACAGAGGCAATAGCTATCTGCAAGAGGGGCACAGACTCACACAAGGTATGTGACATCGACTACAAGGTAGCCAACTTGCTGATCATGATAGCTTCTCTGCAACATCACTCATCATTTCGTGCATCGATACCCACCGCTCTGGCACAGCGCAATTGGGTCAAGATCCTAGATTGGCACGTCAAATTCGCTCTTGGCCTCGTCGCCTGTTACCACGAGGACAAGTCGACGGCCAAGCATGCGGTGGCCATGCTTCGAGAACGCGTGGATCAACATCCCTTTAAGGGAGTTGAGCCCTACGCTCGTTCACTCCACTACGTCTCCGCCGTGCTCGACCAAAGCAACGGGTCGTTAGACTCAGCCCTTGCGACGTACTCCCAAGCAGACTTCAACCTCCCAGATGCCGGGTCCGGCACCGACTTCAAGACCGATCTCGCTCTGTTGGCGACGATGCATCGATTGCTCATCATCCGCGCTCCTTCCCATCCCGAACACTACCAAGCGCACCTTCTCTTCGCACAAGTACAACTGCTTTGCACAAACCACCCAAATCTCTACATCGAATGCGCCTTCCGCATAATCCAAGCCATCATGATCAACCCCGACGAATCCATCAACCGCCAGAAGACCCTCATCCACACCACGACCAACCGCGCGCAGAAACTCGCAAACATGCAGTTCATGTCCATCTGCCTCAACTACATGGCTGCCCGCTTCTTCGCCAATCAAGTCGGCGAGCAGCCTATCAAGTCCGTCCGCGCTGCGCGCAACATCAGCAAGCAAGGCCGAAGCGTCCTGTGGCGAGCGGTTGCGTACGGGATCTGCATCAATACGTTCCAGCGCAATAATTTGTTCGAGGATGCGCAGGGGTGTGTGCAAGCATTTGAGGAGCTGAGGCAGAGGCTGCCGCCGGCGTTGAGGGGCGAAGACGTCGATGCCGAGGGCGAGGAGGATATCGATATGGTGCAGTAGGGTCGCATCGGACGGACACTGTGCAGGATCTGCATTTCTGCATTTTTACGGCGTTTATCCTCCCCGCTTAGGGAGGTTTCGAGTATTGTTCTTTTTCTCTCTTACTGTTTCTGTGGCATGCACGATACCATGGTGGCATGGCGCTCCAGTGTGCTTTCTTGTTGTGTCTGACTGACTGTCTTTTTCGTTACGTGTGTGGTATGGTGTTATGGGAAGGCGCGGGATCTGAGGGAAAAGGTATATGCATGCTTGTCTTTTTCTTTTCTTCCTTTTTTTTTTTTTTTTTTTTTTACGATGGTATATCTGTATCTACTAGGGACGTTATGGGAAGGGAGGGTCGGGGAAAAGTCAATTTTCGTGGTTGAAGGAGAAAAAAAATATTTCATGTCATGTGTTGTAGTTAGTTCGTTAATTGTAAGATACAGATAATGCTCTCACCACTTTCTCTCTCACGTTGATGAATGAGTAAAATATATAAGTTATAGTTTGGGAAGTTTGAGAGTTTGGAGTTTTGATCAAAAGGGATCCGGGTCCTCCTCGGTCCTTGGAAAATGCACAACTAGTTAAATACACGGTATAACTGCCCCGTTTCTCGGATCTCAGAGCGCAAATGCAGACAGATGACTAAACTCAAACACTCGAACCCCTCCCCCCGCCCGACCTTCCACCACATCAAAAACTTACATATACTCCAAACCTCAACCTCCACCACACACACTTCCCACCCGCACCTTACCCACTGAAATACCCATCATCCACCGGCAGCGCAACCCCATTGCTAACGCACCACTCGCACCGCGCACCCCGCAGCCTCCCGGGCGGGTTCTTCTTCGTGCGCCGGCCCTCCTCGCAGATGCCCCAGCAGCGCATGAAGGCGCAGGGGCGGATGTACGGGCCCGCGGAGGAGAGGTGGTTGCAGTGGTAGTAGTCGTGCCAGATCTGGCACATTTCTGATGGTTTGGTGAGGGAGGGGGCAGGGGGTATGGGGGTATGGGACTTGGAGATAGGGGAGAGGGCTTCGGTGCTGGCGAGGTCGGTGTATTGGGCTTGTTTTGTCTGGGTCTGTGGCTTGGTGGTATGCTTGAGTGCTTGCGGGCGCTTGGGTGGTTCTGCGAGAAATGTCGTTCGCTGTGTGTTGGTGCTGTTGGGGAGTTGGAGATGGAGATGGGGATGGGGATGCGTGTATATATTGAGTGTTTTTGGAGCGTGAATAGAGATGTGTTGGAAAGGGATGAGGGGAAGATGGAAGGAGTGGAGGGTTTGTGATTGATCTGCCAGCATATGGGTAACTTGACTGTACCCCTGGCTGGGAAAAAAAGACGATGAGGAGGAAGAAAAAAAGAGAAGACGATGATTGAAGACTACTTCGTGGTGGATGTGTTTCCCTGAAAACCAGTCATGGGGTGCGGGAGCTTGGATTACCATGGGACTCGTTGGCGCGATGTCCGACTACGGCGAGTTGTTCGTTGTCAGTTCGGTGAAGCAGCTTATAATTCAACGAAGTTGCGTTGTTATAACAACCACTCTACCCAGGAATGTTAGCTCTTGTCTCTCGTGTCCATTAGACACCATAGAATGCACACATACCTCAACCCAGCACTCTCAATCATCCTCATCAACCGTCCACTTCAACAACAACCTCTCTACCACTTCTTCCTCCTTCTCATCCACCCTCTCTTTCCCCTTCCCCTTCCCCTTGCCCTTCCGCCCACCTCCGCTAGACGGGACACTCGCATCCGACTCACTACTTCCATCATGCATCCTATCAAAGTTTCGCTGCGGTTTCTTTCCAGCCGCCCACCTGATAAAGCCTGGAGCTCTAGGCTTCGCCGAAGTTTTCTTTGGCTCAATCCTCAGTCCATCAATTGGATACATGGCGGGAGGCGGAGGCGGAGGAGGCGGTAATGGTGCGCCGCCGCTAAGAAAGGGGGGTGGAGGCGGGGGTGGTGGAATTGACATCGTATTAGGCGGACTGTGTACCCTTTTCTGCCCCTTTCTCTTCGTCTTCGTCTTGCTCGGCTTTGGCTGATAAAACTCAAATTTCGGGTCTAGACGAGGTGGAGGTGGAAGAGAAGAAGGACGTGGTGGTGGTGGTGGTGGTTGTGCTGGGGGTGGGGCCTCTGGCATCGGCCACATGTGCTGTGTAATGTTCTCACCAGGCTGTATCATAGACTCCCATACTTGCGGTAGGATGATCTCGCCTTTGGAATCTACCAGGTCGTAATGGCCCTCGTGGACGTGTGGGCCGATGACGTCAACGTGGAGGAAGGCTTGCTTGATGAGTTCTTCCATGCCCTATGTGAGGTATCGTTAGCTGAGTCGGAGAAGTAGAACTATTGCGGCGCTAGTAACCCCATGGAAAGAAACTCACCCGCCATGTTTTGGCAAGATCCCATGGGAAGGAAAATTTGCGGCCAACGCAATCTTTGAACTTGATAGGTTCCTTCGTCTTGTCTTCGGGTTTTAGAGCTGCGGCAGCTTCTTCAGCTGCTTTGGCCTCTGCTTCTGCGAGGGCTTTCTTCCGTTCTTCAGCTGCTTTGGCCTTAGCTTCTTCCACATCCTTATTGCTCTTGTCAAACACAGCATCCCGATCAATCCAGGTATCGTTAGGATATGCGCTCGCAACCTCTCCCGCTCGGAAAGCATCATCATCGCCACTCATATTCCAGTCGTCTCTGGACTGTTCCGACCTTCCCCTCGGGGCCTTGGTGACCCAGATGAGTGTCTTGATCTCTAGCTCGCCGAATACAGTCGGAATGTGTTCATTACGCCAGACGTCTATGAAGACTAGTGTGGCTCCACGTCGTTGGGCGTGACGTGTAATTAAAGCCCGCTGATACGAGTTCAATTTCTCCAATGTGTGTGTAACATCGAAGCCATCCGACTTTTGTTCAATGAGCTCGAGGATTTTCGTCTCTGGTATGCTAAGCTCAACCACGGTGATGCCACGTTCTTCACCTGTGTTCAAACCAGGAAGTACGCTAGACGTCCAAGCTTGTAGTAGTTCGTCGATCGTGGTGGCGTCGAGATGGGGAATATCTACAATCGGTTCTTCGGGAGCTCCAACGTTGGGGGTACTTTCTTGTGATGGTACGCGTTGTTTTTCCTTACCCTTCTTTTTCTTCTTTGGCTCGAGGGTGAAGCCCCATTCATCTATGGGATCGGGCAGATCGTTGTCGTGTCCGGACGCAGCTTCATTCCGTGCCGTGTTGTCCTCAGGACGCTCGTTCAAAGTTTGAGTGGCGACGTCGATGGTTTGCACAGCTGGTATTTCTAGAACCTGAGGCTTTGGATCGGGCCCCGCGGGAAGTGAGCTGAGAGATGCGGGCGTGAATTCTTCCTCATTCGGGCGATCGACACCTGCAGGCTCCTGGCTGGGTAGCTGTGGTGGAAGTGATGCAGATGGGCCAGCTTCATTCCTATCCTCTGCTACCGTGCTCAACGGCGCTGTCGGAGCAGGAGTGACATCCAAAGTGGAGGGGGTAGATGGCGGCGGCGGTGGTGATGGTGGTGATGGTGATGGTGGTGATGGTGATGGTGGTGATGGTGATGGTGGTGATGGTGGTGGTGGTGATGGTGATGGTGGTGATGGTGGAAGCGGCTGTTCTATACTCGGAGTCGCCGATAAAGGACGAATCGGAGAAGCTGCTTCGGTGCTAGCAACATTTTGTGGAAGCGGTGAAGGCTCCCGTGGAAT
Organism: Byssothecium circinans; assembly: GCA_010015675.1. Taxonomy (NCBI): domain Eukaryota; kingdom Fungi; phylum Ascomycota; class Dothideomycetes; order Pleosporales; family Massarinaceae; genus Byssothecium; species Byssothecium circinans. The sequence goes on along the minus strand of ML977013.1, from coordinate 161,514 downwards.
TACTCGAGGGTTTGGTCCTGGCCTGATAGGCTCCTTTTCGTTCACTGTGGGTTGGTCGTCCTTGTCATCGCTTCCTTCCTGGGCCTGCTTGCGCCCACCGCCCCAAGCAGCTATCTTCCTTAGCAGTCGTTTCAGTCCGTTCTCTTTGTCTTCGTCCTCGTCTAGCTCCGGTATACTCATACTTCTCATCTTCACCGTCCCTGATCTTTGTAGTTTTATAATCGTAGCTCTCATCTCGCTCCTTTCTCGGCCATCCACTTCCCGTCCCGAGCCACTTCTTTGCATCGCCGCCAGATTCGCGACTGCTATCATAAGCAGAAGATTGCTTTTCGAATCCCTTAGATTGTTGCGCAGCTCATTGAATTGAGGTTCGAGAAAAGGCCATTTCGCCTTCTCGGTGCGAGATAGCTTGATCTTGACACTTGGTAGAGGAGAAAGATCTTTCACTTGTTTGGTAGCTCGCTTGAGGTATTCGTTGATCTGGTTGAAGATGGAACGGCAGTGTCGTACTGCTGCGGAGATGTCGGACAGAGCAGTAGAGTTGAATACGGACGTATGAGTGCTGTTCGGGCCTGGCTGAGGGACAATAAGGTCATGCACTTGGTTCCTTCGTGCGAGTTAACGCATGTTCTCCTTTGCCAGGAGGAAAGCGAGAGGCAAGGCTAGGGATGCTAGATGATTGAAGTTCTAAGAGAGAGGGAGCACTGCTCACTTACAGAATCGCGCATGTGCTGTTGATGTCATTTGCGATGCTATCCACTCTATCACTCGCAGTACTGACAGTTTCTGCAAGCGCATAAAGCGAGATAGACACCTTAAAGCCAGCAGCTGCTATGCCCACGAGAGAGCCAGCGACACTGAGTGGGTCTGCCATCCAACTGACAATTTGCGTGTATCAGCTCATGCGCCCATCGCGCCAAATGCGAACAAAGGCGGACGTCTCATGGCTGTTAGAAGGAGAGTCGAGGGAGAAGGAGCTGTCGTACAAGGCTGAAGAAATGCGGCTGGAGGTGCATGGTGGGGGCCGCGAATGGTGGACAGGACACACTCGTCTCGAGCAGCGCCAAAACCAAGTAAATACCATCCTATCGTAACCCTCAGTTCGACCTTTTCTTGATCCTCCCGCATCTTTCAGGCTTGGGACGAGCAATTCGAAATCTGCTAATAGAACCAAACTCGTTACTGCGGTCTATTAGAACCAATATTAAGGAATGGAACCTGCTGAACCGATTGTCATATTTCCAGCCTCAATTTTTGATATTATTGTTGTCAAGCAGCCATGCTTAAGTGGACTTGTCGAAGCTAAATTTATAAGCAAAACGCAGAAGTGGTTGAGATGGCGATTCCAACGGCCGAGGCTTGATTGTCTTAGCGTCGTTCCCCGCAAACATCTGCTGATCCCAGTTGCTCCCCCACGACCGAACAGCAACGAGTCATCATCATGCCAAATCCAAAGTTTGCGTGTATGCAGCGAGATGCGCATCTCTGGATATATCCACGCGCGTATCTGAATCGCTGATTGATTTCTTTTGAGCCCTTTCTTCCCTTCGCACGTAGCAGATATGGGCGACCCAATGAACTTCTCGGTCCCTGCTGAGCTCCAGCAGTTCCTCAACGAGCTTGACAAGTTCATTGAGGACAAGATCATGCCGCTCCAGAACAAAGATGACAACAATCGATTCTTCGACCACCGTCGCGAACACGCTCGAACCGATTGGGATAATGACGGTCTACCTCGAAAGGAGTGGGAGGACTTGCTCCACGAATCGAAACGGCTGGCCGACGATGCAGGCTTCTTCCGACTCGCGCTTCCGAAACAATATGGCGGACGAGCCAAAGAGGACGGACGAGGTAGCAATTTGTGGATGGCGGTTATAAGAGAACATCTTGCGGCCAAAGGCCTGGGACTGTTCAACGATCTGCAGAACGAGCACTCGATGGTCGGAAATGCTCCGGATGTGGTCATGATTATGAATTACGGAAATGAGCAGCAGAGGGAGGAGTTGATTCAAGGCCGGCTAGCTGGGAAGGTTCGGATAACATTTGGGTTGACTGAGCCTGGGCACGGCAGTGATGCTACACACATGGCCACCAATGGACAGCCAGAGAAGCGTGATGGGGTAGATGGTTGGCTCTTGAATGGATACAAGCGATGGCAGACCGGCATGCATGCTGCAACGCATTGCTTTATCTTTGCTAGGACCCAGGGCAAGGATGGCGAAGCCAAGGGTATCTCTTGCTTCGTTGTGCCTCGCGACACGCCAGGTCTCAAAGCGGAGTCGTACGAATGGTGAGTGGTGTCGTCGCTGGTACTCTCATAACCACAGCTGACTGAGACCCTTCAGGACGTTGAATATGCCGACCGACCATGCTACCGTCTCTATCAAAGACGTTTGGGTGCCCAACAGCGCGGTCCTAGGACCTATACATAATGGCCTTGGTGTCGCCCAGGCTTTTGTACATGAAAATCGCATTCGACAAGCTGCGTCTTCTCTTGGTGCTGCTGTCTATTGCGTTAAGAAATCGGTCGAATACGCCAACAACCGCGCCCCGTTCGGCACACCGCTGTCACACAATCAAGGGATCCAGTTCCCGCTTGTAGAGCTCGCCACTCAATGTGAAATGTTGCGGCAGCTGATCAGGAAGACGGCGGTCGAGATGGATTCAATGCCGCATGTTGAGGTGGAGAAGAAAATTAGCGACAAGGTTTCAATGTGCAATTATTGGGCGAACAGGCTTTGTTGCGAAGCCGCCGATCGTGCCATTCAAGTCCATGGCGGTAATGGATACTCCAGACACTATCCTTTCGAGCATATTTGGAGGCACCATAGGCGGTACAGGATAACGGAGGGAAGCGAAGAGATCCAGATGCGCAAGGTAGCTGCGTACCTGTTCGGTTTTGGCGGTCGAAAGAGTGTGGTAGATGCAACTGTCAAGGAGTCAAAATTGTAGCATACCGAAATGCAACAATCCATTGGCGTTGAAGTGTACACTGTTGGCTTGGTTGAATATTACGCTGCCCCATGACGTCCCTTAGACTTGGACCATTACCCTCATCTCTCCCTATTCTGCAGGCCCAGAAAGCCAATGACTGATCGGGTTTGTTTTCGAAGGATCCTATTGAAGCCCGGCATTGCGTCTCGTTCCATAATGATGGGGAGTAAAACAACGATGAGCAGGAACCAAATGCAGAAACCAACAATCCAGAGAATGGTAGTGCGATAGTCAACTTTGACACTTTCACCAATGGCTGGCTGGTCTGGGAGAGGCTTCGATGCTATATTTGAAATGGACGGTAGTGGTTTTGAATCCTTCGGTGGTGGCTGCGGACGTCTTTGCCGAATTTGAGCCTGGTTTACGTGGTCTGGGGCGGCAACGTCTGCCTTGGGTGGAACTGGAGGGCCAACATCAACAGATTCACGCCTCTGAGGGTACGATGGTGTGTTTGGCATGATGACATTTGGGATGAAAGAGTGAAGTCTGCGATGGACAATCGATGGGCAAATATCATAATGCCAAATGTGGTTAGGCTACCTTTGGCGGGGAAGGTGCAACCGTAGATGAGCTTCCTCACAAATATGAACATCCGCATCATCCGCAACCCTATCCCCACATCTTTCGACATGCAAACGATATTAACCTGGACTTTCTTGGGCACCTCATGAGCTATATAGCGCAATGCACAGCTTGAGCAAGTCAGCCCGCAAGTACGCTCGCAAGGTCGTCGTCGAGCAGGAACGCACAAGAAGATGGATGCAAGTCCCAAAACACACTTATCCTTTCGAGATATTGCCTTTCCCGCAGCCGTATCTGGATTTGACTTCTATTATTGATGCTGAACCATTGCTACCGTGGCCTGTGCGAAAAAATCGACTTCCATGCCGTGCATGGCATCCTGAGCATCTATGGGAACTCGGAGCATTACGAAAAGCCGTCTTCAACGAACTGGCGGCCCTTAAAGATGAAGAAGAGGTCGGTGGTCTACATAAGGCTGCGCATTGCCTAGAACATATTTTACATTGTTGGAATTCAAACTTACGGAAAGGGTACGTTTCTGCTGGACCATCTTTTTTGATACACTTCCTACAATCACGATATGAGGAAGGCTTTGTTTTCGGGGGGCGGGATGCGCGCCAGGTTGATGCACTGAGGGAAGCTTGTCAAGCGACACACTCTTTCCAGATCCTGATGGCTCGCTTCCACCGCATAGCTCTTGGCTCCTGTGGAGATTCCATAGGTAGTACATCGCCTCTAACGCAGGTACACGAGACATTATGCCGGCTAGAAAACATCATGCATGCTGGTGGCAGGGAGGTTAAAATTCAGCCATCAATCACAGAGGTCGACTTTCTCAACGAAAACCACTTCGAGGATGACCCCCCTGATGTACGTAACTGTGAGGAAGGACAGGGTTCGGATTACTGGATGCGAAATGTAAGTATATCATGAATGAGTACTCACTATCTCTGACGAGGGGCAGGTTGTCATCATCGTACCTAACCTCTTCTTGCATGAGTTCTTCGGTCACCCCGATGGCTCCGATAGTGAGCCTTTGGAGGATGAACGGGAGTATAGCGGTGACGCTGATGTTGATGAATCTACGGAAGATGATCTCGATATTTATGATGGCGAAGATAAGCAGGATGACATGAGGTATGACTCACGACAGACGTCGTGCGAGTCGGAGAACCCGTGGGAAGCCGATGGAGTACAAGAAGCGCTGCAAGAGCTGGAAGAAAACCCTAGCGCGTGGATACAGGCGCTTCAAGGATGAGAATTTCCCCAACCAATGTGGTCAATAAGACACTCTACATCAAAACCCGGGTTCAAGTCTCCATTTGCATGCTAGAATCAGTGGATATAATGTGAGTATGGATTGACGATTCCATTATGCATTGCGATTAATGGTTACCCCTCCTTAGGTCCAATTGTCCACCGCTTGCTCCCGTCATGAAGGGAAATCTTCCTCCCTAACCCAAGCTTCGCCGCCCTCTCCAACGCTTCCTTCACCTCCTCATCCCTCATGACCGCCGACGCAAGTCTTAGCTTCACCGGCTTCTTCTTCCGATTACACCTTCTCGAAAAGATAGCCATTGCGTCGAGGATTTCCTCCACAATATCAGCACTCGCTTCCGTAACAAGAGGCTCATCGTCCCGCGGAGAACTATCATGCGCGACCACAAAGTCCATCCACGATAGTTCATCAAGTTGACTCGCTCTATGTTCTAGATCGGAGTAAAAGAGTTTCGACGACCTGCTACTTGTGTCCTCTGCCAGAGAGGATAGTGCTGAAATGGTTGAAAGAGCTGAAACACGCCTTATACTTCTTCGTACCTCTTCATCCTCCTCATCCGAGCCGCTCCATTCTTCGATCTCCTCATCGTCCCCCACTACGAAGTCATCCATCTCGTAGTCCTCATTTTCAGGTCCGTATCGACTGTCGAGAGAATGATGCCTATTTGTATTGATTTCATCAGATGCCCGCCATTCAAAATTATCCGCTGAGAGGTCAGCATTTTCGCCGAATTCATCGTCTTCTGACTCTTCATTGTCGGTAGAGAAATCAGACGACGATGATGACGAGTCGGAGACGTAGTCAATCACGATGGTTGTGCGTTTTATTTTGGGGTTGCTTTTCAGACTGCTGGCAAGTTTAGCGTCGATTGTGTCGAGGTCAATCGATGGGGCGCTAGTTGCTGATGTCTTTCTAGAATCACTAGGCTTTTGCTTCCGGATGGAAGTCCGGGCTGATGTTGAGTTGGTGGTGTCTTTCTGCGCTAGGAGGCGCTTTGAACGCCGTGTCGTGTTTTCTTTGGGCATATCGAGTGAGTGTTTTCCACTGTGTAATTTTGATGTTCTTACTTTGATAATGCTTAACCTTCAAGCAGGACTGCGATGGGGTTAAGTCTCGCGTGTAACAGGCAACAAAGGAACCGAGATACTCAAAGGATGGAACTCAGGTGATAATCCATTGTTCGCGTGAAACAAAGGGGTTCTATTCTTGTTTTTCTTTTGGTGAAAGACCGCATGACCGCTTGCCTCGCCACTGGCATGAACGCTGTCGCTACGAGCTTGTCCTGAAGTTATCCGAGAATTCAGGTCGGCTCGTTTGTAAACTCAAGTGAGTTTGGACTGCACCGAGCAACCCTGCGCAGGCCCTGGCTAAGGTAGTAACAGCAGGTGATTTCGAAGTAGCCCACATTTCTCATAAAATTTCAAGTTTCTTTTTTTTATACGAAACCCTGCACAAATAATGACATTCCGCGGAAAGACGAGTGGCACCAGTGACCTCCATACTAAGGCAGGGCGCATAGAGCGCTAACCTCTTCTAGAGTAGCGGTAATATTTTCTCATCTGGACCTCAGGAACGTGCAGGCGTCTCCCACCTCGAGCTTCATCGCCTCCGGCCTCTCCATCTAATATTTCATTAGTTCGTGTATCCTCTGAATCCATGCTCTTTATATTCTCGTCATCGTTTTCTCAATACCGTTCTTTCGCCCTCCGAACCAGTGAAACTCCGCCGAGCATCACACCACTATACTTAGGTAACGACTCCAAAGCTACGAGATGCATGTACGGTGAACTATCTTCTCCTAACTCACTGTTAACACAAAATGGTCGCGACGGCTAGAAGGTTTGGGATAAGAACGACTACGATTGCTCGCCCGCCCTTACAACTTCTCCCTCCGATATCACGGATACACTATGTGGATGTTGTAGCAAAACCATTCGAGTCCAAATGCAGCGACTGACTAGGAATTGTTCCAACTTTTTCAGCGCGGGATCATTGGACACTTCTCCACTGGAAAAGAAAGGACTGCCGAGGTGCATGGAAAATAAATAGCAGAGATTTTGAGGACTGCGACCGGCCCGGGAGTATGATTATAAGGTGGCCCATCGAAGAATGGCAAATAGGCGAGCGCATCAACACCCTGTGATCGAATTTCTAGCCACTGCATCTCATCATAGGTTCTCTGTTATGAGTGGGGCTTTACAATTACGAGGATTACAGCGGGATTACCAAGGTGTGCTTGTCCTACTCTCTAGGGCTCGCGTAGTAAGTTAGTCGTTGCAGATCTTAAGCTTGCTCGCAGACGTTGCACTTCATATACAGTATCCAACCAAATAGCAGATGTTATTTCCCAATATAGGCGCTGTTCTTTCGACTTATCAGATCTTATCGAAGCCCATGCGCCTGCCGTCAAATCAATAAAGCATGACTCCTAGGATCCAGGGTTCTCGGGGTAGTAGTGGCTTCTTACAGACAGCGTGAGTTAATCAATACGATGTTCCGAGAGAGAATAGGAAAGCTCCTCCAACAGCCCAAGCCAAGTATAAACATACACATAGGAGATGACCATATACCCTTACTCCAGAGTCTTTCGGGAAATAGCAAGAGTTCTTCGGTGTCACCGCACAGAGCATTCATTTTGACAATGGTCGAGATATAGTCATACAGGAAAGACGCCGAGACATCGCCCGCATGGACAAGAGTCCTGTAAGTAATCTTGATGTTCGAATACATACACTGACTCGACACACCAACACTTGGACCACGTGGGTGGCTGAAGCCCTCAACGATTTTTTTTCTCCGTAGCGAATTGCATCTCCGAAGAAATCTCAATATCCTTTATGCCGCGACAAAGTCCTTTATTTTCGGAGAGAATAAACATCAGGATCACCTCCGTAACCGGGGTTTCCGCGAAATTCGACAAGTACTCGATCGCGTCAAATACCATGGTATGGTCAGCAAGGACATTTGGGGGGATTTGACGGGACTGAGCTATCCTTTGGGGCCTTGTCTGAGAATTGCACCTCTTGCGCCAATATTGGATCGAGCATTTCCCCGACTCCTTTTCTCGTCGTGAAGTTAAGAGCTCCCGGACGTTGTGTATGAAATTCTGCCCTACCTCAATAACGGCCCTTCTAGCAAAGAAAAGAAAGGAGAAAAATAGTGACACGGACGTCAAGCGCAAGAGAAGGAAGCCCTGAAGGAGATAGGAGGAACCTCATTCGGAAACACGTTTCAAAAAGCATGCAGATTCCTACGATAAAGTTGAAGAACAGGGCCACGAGGGCCAAGTTTGTAACGGTTCCATGGTTATTACTAATATGTAGCTTCACACGAGTTGACTCCTCTTAGCACTATCAAAAACATAATACTTGCACTCTTAGTTTACAGTAAGGTCAAGCCAAAGTCATCAATTTCACATAACCTCGGGAAGTATACCTAGAACTAAATAGGGGTATGGATTTGTGCCCGCAAATTCAGGAACCGCTGACGCAGTGTAACGGTCATCATTTCCAATCTAATATGACCCATACATCATTACTCATTACTATATAGGGGACGGATGCTCAAGCCATATCATCGCACAATAGGGTTACATATATACAGATATCTCAAATGGAGTGCTCTAGAGCTCCGAGGTCGTAGACCACGTGTCGGTTTGTTCTTTGGAGAAATTTGGTTACGCAACGTTAAAATTCAACTATGGGAGTATGTCAAACAGTGTTAAAGGTTACTTGGTGAAAACAATAGTCAAGCAATTGGACGCATCTAAAGTGCTCCGAATGTGGTTAGCTATACACTAATCCTAATTGGGAGTTAGCGTTTCGAGCTCTGATTTTCTGTGGCCGTGGAGCGCCATCTCCGTTTCTACAACTACCAACCTCATCCGAACCCATCTCATTACAGCACACCTTTTCATATTTTCATACATTCACTTGCGACTTTTTATTTCGGGGCCGATTGTCACGTCACTTTCACTTCTCCGATCATGCCTGACTGCTTCGTTTGACCGTCCCTGAGAAAGAGGCAGGGGGCTACGAGATATGGCTGCATCCGTTCCACGACTATGCGGAAATGCCTTGGCTCGCGAAATGAATATGTTGCCAATCGTGTCTACGCAGTACATTCATGAAGGAGAACCACCAAAGTTCGCCAAGTGGGTGAATATCAATCCGCTATTCCCGCACCGAAGCCGATGGGTCGCACATAACTGGAAGTCTTGGGATGGCAAACCTTACGCTGTGGAGAACACGTATGCCCGTTACAGGATTCTGTTGAGAAGATTAGCCATTTCTGAAATGTGCGCTTTTAGGTAAACTTTCTATGTCTAAAGTACTTCGAAGCCACGCTGACAGATTGCAGTGAGTTAAAGAGTCTATTATCACACCGAGATAGCGTCATCTCTCAAGCTATATTTACTTTACATCATGACGTAGTAGGGCGCTTGCTGACCATGTGGGTACACCAAACAGGGACGACCCATCGTGCTAGAAACAGTGAACCGCACGAACGCGGCTTGAACGAATACATTGCTGCTGCTGATGAGCTGAAATTTCTCGTTGAATATACCGCCATCACGTTTCACAAGATCAATTCGGAACTACACAATATACGCAGTCTACTCTGGATGTCACCCCCTCATATCTTTGGGTTATTTCATGTAAGTCGGACTCGAGAACTAAGACCTTAGCAGCCGACTACGAAGTGTACGAGCTCTAAGTCTTGGCCTCCGCTCCTTCCCCCCGTTCCTTCTGGGCCAACTTTTGATCGTTAAACCCTTTTTAGGACCAGATTGAAAAGCTGGCAGAAACTGCAAGAGATATTGATCAGCTTGTGGAAGACTTCACTGTTATCTTGTCCACTCAAGCATCTCGATTGGACGGCTTCCAGAGCTTCAAAGATTCCTGTACGCTCTGTAAACTTACCCTGCATCGAAGTGCGATCCTGGAGGAGAAGAGAAATGCCAAACGAGGCTTACGTCGACTTCGCAAGTTAGCACAAAAGTAAGTGTTTCTTTGATTCTATATGCAATGAAAGTCTACTCACTCGGAACTTTTGCCAGAGCACGCCCTCACTTGTATAACATCTTGGATCCTGCAGATCGCTTCGAGCGCGTGAATTTTTTTGATAGTGAGTAACTCCCAGACCAGGCTTGTAGCGTACCGCCGCAATTCAACGAAGAATCATATCTTAAGTTATTCACTTTGAGGAATAAACTTCACTAACCACATTTCGTTTAGGCGCCAACGAGAGTGTTGAAAATGCGAGCGCCGAAGATTTTGACGAAACCCAGGCACTCATTGAAGAATTTCGCCGTCAGCAAATCCAAACACAGCCGTTCGCATTGTACACACAAAGTATGTTTTCTGCATACCAGCCGAGTGCAATATCCTTCAAAAGAATAATCAAGACATGGTATCCTCGGTTGCTCCTTCGCGCAGACAAAGGTATGCCACAGAAGCAGCAGGCTCGAAGACAAGTCCTGTACGACCAGCTTCGCGACTATTTCGACACCCTGCTCTACGAATTGTGGCCTTCTTCGAACGAGCCTTCGAGTGACATCTATCCACTCCTGACCGAGCATAGAAACATTCGTCGCTATCAAGCAAGGCACTTCCCTAAATCAATTTCAGAGAAACAGATCCGAGATTCGAGTCAGTTGTACTTGAAGTATCATTTTTCTGTGTCATTAGGAACGCACCGCCAACAGATCAATCGTGCACTCGCACTCGCACAAGTAGCTCCTTTCGATACAACATCCAAAACAGTACAAGGACGACACTACCGCAAGAACCCTAGCCTCAGACTTCAAGATCAAGCTAGAGCGAGGGTAGGAAACCCCGTTTACGAGCATAGTCGCTCAGGCGGCATACGGAAAATCAACGCATATTCAAAAAACGAAACCCGGTCCCTATCTAGGAAGACCATACAGTCAAGAATGGAGGACAGTGGGGCGAGAGGTGGAGAACTCGGTTCAATTATGACAAAGGCGCCTGTGAAGATCGGAAGGAAGGATAGGGGAGGCAGGAAGCCGGCTTCAAAGGCTCGGGGGGGTCGCAAGAACGTCAAAATAGGCGGAGAGATTGATTGGCCTGACGATTCGTCGAGACCGATGTCGCACTCTCCCATCCTCTTCAAACCTGCTCCAAAGATGGCGAAGCGTAAGCCTCTGGATATTTCGCGCCTGAAGTGAAGCATGTATATATTCGCTGGAAACGGTATACGGTAGTCAGGCGTGAGCATAATCAATTCACCTCTCTGGATTCTTAACAGCCCTACTGATGAGTATTTTCCGTTACTCAAAACGGTGTTCCAATGACAACACTGCAGGCATCTCTTGTCTGATGCGGCAAGATAACCGACGGCGAACCCCTACCCGAGGAAGAATTGATCCCCCTCACCTCTAATATGGAAAAAGGAAAATCGCTTACGCCTGAACATAGGATATTCAATGCTCACCAGCGACCTCCGAAGTACCTGACTACCTTATAAGTTCGTCACCGAACCCCATTTCCTCAACACCAAAAACATCTCGCCGATCGAAGATGCAGCAAGTTTCGCTCGACGCGGGACGTATTGTCGCAACCCAAGATGGCCAATTGCGACATTTTCATTAATGTTTCTCGCCCAATACGGTCACAGTACCCTCCTCCCATGGCTTGTCTCCTGTATAATAACCGCGCGTGGCACGGGACATGGATAATTGACGCCTCGAAGTAACAATCCCACACCTTCAATCCGACGTTGCCGCCGTGCATATTGCCGGCAATTCCATTCCCAGCAAGGCTTACCACGCTAGTGGGACTTATATAAAAGGTCTGGAAAGTACCAAATGCTTTTAGCGCACCTACGTCGCATCGTCTTACGTGACCGCCTAACTCTCCGCACAACCAAAGTTCGGAATCTAACAACATGAAGCTCCCTCTATCATACATCCTCCTCCTCTTCGGCAACACCGCCACAGCAAAACAAAAACAAAAAGCAAAACCCCGCTCCCCCATCATCCTCGACCGATCCGGCGGTTTCCCCATCGGCGGCAAAACAATCACCAGCCCCTTCAACGCCACCTACACCCTCTCCTGCGACCACGGCTACATGGAATACTTCATCCCCTGGCGGCCCCGTAAAACCAGCCTCATAATGTGGCACAGTTCGAGCACGCAAGTATGGCAGAACCGCTGGGACGGCGGCGAAGGCTACAAAGACATGTTTCTCCGGCGCAACTACCCCGTGTACCTCTGGGACGGACCGCGCGTGGGCAGAGCAAACTGGGGGTGTGAGCCTTATACGTATTCCCCCACGGCGGTCGATCAGGCGAACTTTGGCGCGTGGAACTTTGGTCCCATGTGGCCGGATTGGTGGCCCGATGTGCAGTTCCCCAAGGAGGATGCGGCGGCGTGGCAGCAGGCGACGAGTTCGAGGTATTTGGAGTTCGATACGAAGGCGAATGTCGAACTACACTCGGACGCTGCGGCCATCGCGGCGGACTCGGGTCGTGTGGGGAAGGACATTGTTTATCTGACCAACTCAGCCGGTGGTCTTCGCGCCCTAATGACGGCCTCAAAAGCTAATGGGACGAATATCAAAGGCATCGTAACTTATGAAAGCATTGGCTACGTTTTCCCCGACAACGCGAATATCACTGCGGGAACAGGCGGGTTTGGGCCTTTCGTTATTCCTCTCGCGCGGTTTAAGAAGTTGGCAAGGCTTACGTCGGTGCAGTTCGTATGGGGGGATCATCGGGCGGAGAATTTCACGTCGGTGGTGGAGTCGAGGCTTTGTGCGAGGTTGATTAATAGGTATGGGGGGAATGCGAGGGTGGTGATGTTGGGGAAGGAGGGGTTGAAGGGGAGCACGCATATTCCGTTTGCGGATTTGGATAATAAAAGGGTGGCGGGGTTGTTGGATGAGTTTTTGGAGGAGGCGGGGTTGGATGAGTATGAGAATGAGGACGAGGACGAAGACGAAGATAGAGACGAAGACGAAGATGAAGATGAGAAGACGGACTAGTAGAATGTCGTGGGGTACGGCAGGAAGTGGACTCTTCGATACAGGATTTCTTTTAACACACTGATGAAACGTGAAATAATGAATCGTCAATCTGGTGTCCAAAAGACCTGCCATTCTGTTGGCGAGAGAAACTCCAAGCCCTTCAATAACCCATTTCACCACTGCCAAACTATATCAAAACCGACAAGCTCACAAGCCCCTCTACAAGATCGCCGTCCCATTGACATGCGAGCTCACACCACCTAACAACCTATTAGCACAAAACCACCGCACCTCAAAGCCGTCATAAACTTACCAGGACAATTCGCCGGCGCCGACGAAAAAAAGAAAACCCACCTCCCCCTCTCCCTACACAAACTCGCCAACCTCTCCAAATCCACCATCTCCCCCAACGGCATTCCCCAAAGCGCTAGAATATACTCATGTAAATGATACTCCTCATGCGACGGCCACGCCTCAAAAGCCGGCGCATCGCCGCCCACAGTCGCAAAATAGCAATCATGCAACCAATCCAGCACCTTCTCTTCCTGACTTAGTCCCGCATACCTTTGCCCATCTTCACCATTCAACCCACTGCCGTGGCGCAGGGCGGCTTTGGTGCGGTCCTCGGCGCTCTTGGAATCGTAGGCTTCTTTCCAGCCGCTGCGGATGAAGAGCATGTCGCCGACTTTGATGTCGCCGCCTTGAGACACTGGGCGGATGTCGAGGCCTTGGTCTTTGCCGCATTGGTAGAGTTCTTCCCAGGAGATGGGGTAGTAGTCGTAGGGATCGTAGTTGATGCCTTTTTTGTGCGCGTAGCCCCGGTAGTCGAGGAGGATGCCGCGTCCGGCGATGCCGTGCTCGGCCCAGTGGTGGATGGAGCATTTGTGGTTTGCGGTGGGGCCGGTGATGTCCGAGCCTTTTGTCTGGCGAGTGGTGAGTTGGGGGATAGAGTGGAGGTTGAGGGGGCTTACACCGTTGTAGAAGGAGCCGCTTGGGAGATGGGCGAACTGGAGAGTTTAGTTAGTGGTTGTGGTGGTATTTTAATGGGGAATTTCTTACGTGTCGGAATCCATCCCATTGAGTTCCGCTCTGTGTATTCAAGTGGTAGACGTCATCGTACGCGTAATTCTCTGCCACCGTCTTGATCTCATGCTTGAACACTTCGCGGCCGAACGCAGGTTGGTTCGGCACATTGAGAGGAAGACTGCACTTGAGTTAGAATCCCACCAAAGGAGCCCGACGGTGTATAACTGCGTACTTCACAGGCACGATCTCACCAGTGCGGATCTCTTTCGCAGCAGCAGCAACGCGTGTCGGCGTAAGCAAATTGAGCCGCCCAATCTTCCAACAATTAGCTTCTAATGCTCAACGAGGGAGCCTCTTTAACAAACATAGTCGTTATCGCCCCATACCCAAGCAGCTTCATCAGGCGCACCAGGTATCTTTGGCAGCTCTTTCCGCGAAGGGAACTTTGTGGAATCCGGATCCCACGGAATCGTCGTTGCGGTTTTGTTGCCCGTGACGAAATCCTTGATCTGCGTCAAGCGCTGGTTTGTCGTGCTCTTTTGGTCGGCCATTGTAATCGGGAATTGTAATCGGGATTGAGAAGGTAAACTCAATCAATGTACAAAAATTGATGGCGGAAGCTTCAGCAGCTTTATGCGGATTCCGATGGGTTTATCTGTAGCTTTCCCCATCCGTGCGCGATTGAGCCGAGGAGCTACCATGGTACGGCAGCGATGACGACGAGCTTCCCCGCATTAACTGACGTCTTGAATGCGAGTCGCAGAGGATATGGGGTCATTAGTTTATGGTTAAAGGGACGTGCAGTAGAGTAGTGTGGAGAAATTGATGCTAATAATATCGGTGTACCTAGTTCACAGATGGTCGGATGGGGTGCTGCAAGCTGCGCTAGGTCTACCGGTATGCTTAGTCAAGTGGAATCACTAAGCATCGACCTGTACATGTGGCATTGTACTACAGTACACTAAGTAAGCTCCATGTCCTCACCTTATCACATCGCTTGGAGTTGGATATTTTCGAAAAAGCTAGATTGCGTCGACGCGAGCTACCACAAAATCAATGGGTGGAAGGGATAACTTTGATGCGCCTTTATGCCCATCCATTGATTCTGGGGCTGGCCGGGTCTAGATACAAGGAAACTAGATAAAAATCCACTAAAAACAGACGCAAAACAGGGGGAATGGGGCAATGGGGGATAGCGAGGTGTGCGAAAAGTTGATGGTATTGAAACGACTGTGATGAAGCGAAATGCGATGGAATGATGATAAGGATGACCGGATGGAGCGTGACCAGAGCTATCGATATATGCATAGGTGTTGCCTATGGGTGATTGCTGATTGATTGTTCTTCTGAGACATAGACGCAATCACGTCTTCTTGCCTGATCCAGATCCAGTTTTCGTGTCGCCTGATCCTGAGCCAGTTTTCGTCTTGTCGCCTGCTACCTAGTTACCAGGTGTAATGAATAGTTTTGCGAAGGTCTGCGACAAGTCGTCCATGGTAGCAGTCACCTCCTCAGAAGATGGAATGTTTTTCTTGTACGCCGTCATTTTGCCCTTGCCCTTAACTGTCTGGGTGGCCCGATCAATAGGCTTCATACCGAGGTGGATGAGGGCTTTTTGAGCCTTGTCCGTGAAAGCCATAGCCACGGCCACAAAAGTGTGATCCTTATACTTAGGATTGACCTCGTATCTCTTATCCATGTCCTTCTGCACCGGCGTTTCAAAGGCACCTCCCTTGGAATTCTTATTTTCACACTTGAGCTCGATAACCATGCCCTTCAGCAGATCCGTCTGTGGGAGAAGAAAGTCTGCGACCTTTGATCTCTGAGCTCCCGGCACCGGATCGTAAACCCTAGACTGTTCGCGAATATCCGCATCTTTAGCGATATCGAATTCTCTTCTGAACACGCGCTCGAGCTCAACCTGCGCCCAGGATTCGCATCCTCCTGAAGTGCCACAGACGGTAACAAACAGATCCCGGGTATGTCTTTCCTTCATCCATTCTGCGATGGCACCGTCGATGTTGTAGTCTTTCCTCGGGCCCGCCCTGGCTTCGATTATACCACGTTCACCCAAAGGCGAGGCAGATATGCCGGAAGCAAGCAGAGCCGCAGCCGACAGGAGCGTGATGAGGAACTTCACCTTGACTTGTTGGAGAAGGGTTGCGTTGGTTGTGTGCAGAAAAGCGAATAAAAATGAATAAAATGAGTTGTCCGAGCCAGCAGGCTTCAGGCTTGACAGAGGAAGACGGTCTGAAAAAGCGTCGCTCCGGCCGAAAGATGATGGTATGCGGGTAAGTTCTTGTGAAGAAAGGGCTGAGAGAACCGCTGTTCCGGGCGAACAGTGAAAATAGAGTGGCTATGATGAGGCGAAGAAGGTGATGAGGATGAGAATGGCAGGAAAGAAAGAAACATCTGCTATGATAAGTCGACCGTTTTTATATGTGAGTATGTCTCGGGGACATAGATGTGGTCTACGGCTCAGGTGGATATGTTTCCAACTCAGATGTCAGAAGTTGATGGCGCTCCTGAATCTGCCTGAGGACCGTCAGGTGCCAGCGGGCTGTGACAGGCGAGGCTTCTCGGTCAAGCCCAGAGACCGAACATAGTAAGCTTAGTGATGGGCATTCTTACTAGGGCTGGGTCCTATGGATTGAACGACAAGCGATAACCGCCGCTCTGCCTTGTTCCTAGCGCAGCCTTTCAGTATCAGTGATGCGGGGGCGCTCGAAGGTAGCGACAGATTATTAGCTCTAATCAAGCCTATTTTGGAATATTAGGTAGGACATAAAACCACAGGTCATATTTGTGTACACCAAGGTCCCTTTGGCCGCTACTATGACGAGCAAAGTGCACGCATTGCCATTGAGCAACGCAAAAGAGGTATCTACCGCTCGGGGGAAGCTGCGCACGCAGACCAGAGGCGTAGCCGACAGATGAAGGCTTCTGCAAAGGCCCAGCCAATTTAATTTTGGAACGGCCCACACTTGACGCCCGTCCCTGTTCCCCCTACCCGCAAAACCCAGCGCGTATTATAACGTCCCATCACTATAACCTCATTTCCCCTAAAATAGGGGTTGAAAGGTGCAAAAAAATGTCACTATTTTAGGGAAATAGTACCATAGTGATGGTTTCTAGCAGGAGCGATATGAACTACGATCTCGTCCGCACTTCGGTAACAGATAATATAAGCTGGTCCTCTTATCGGTAGCTATTGAAAGGAACTGTACCTCAAAGTCCGAGACCATACAACCGAAACAAGACCTCCGAGACCTCCAGAGGCACAGTCAGTGGTCGGGATGGATCCCGCCAAAGAGGAACGCTAACGTCAAGCCGGCTTATGTAATCATGTGCCTGGAGCCTAAGCCTGTGCGGCGGAGCTGCTTTTTGATGCCCACCACTTGCACCGATATCTAGCTCACGTAGACACGCGACTTTATTACCTTACCTGCAATTCAATGCAACAGACTTTCCAGACAAATACTACGTGCTTCTTTTGGACATGGCGATTTTCAACGACCTTGCAGTCGAGCTACAGGAGGCCATCTGGGAGCTGGTGCTCCCAGCCTCTCGCGGCGTGCACTGGATCGAAGTTGAGGGCATTCCACACGACCCAGAATTCATCCGCGACAGCATTCGTCTGACCCAATGGCATAAGTTCGACCGCATGCCCGAGACACACGATGACGTCTACAGAAGCCGGCAGGAGAACCCCGAGTTCAACACACGCGCCAAGACAATAAAGGAGGAGTCGAGCCCCTTTTTCCGCCGTCTTCTTACCACTGTGCCGGCAGTCTTTGGGCGGTCGGGGTTGGACGATAACGCACTCGACCACGAGTTCGACAGTTTTCTGCAACGTGACTTAACCGATGAGATAGCCTATACGCACCGCTGCAGAAAACTGTCGACCTATTACCAGATCGCCGCACTCCTCTCAATTTGCCGGTTATCGCGTTACATCGCGGAGCGGTACATCCAGGACAACAGCAAATGCAGCTGGCCTGTTCACCGCAGCATGGGCTCGCTCTACCGGCCACGTCCGATGTATTTTTGGGAGGCTCAGTACAGCGGCGGCCAGATTCCGCCAGTCTTAAGGAACCGTGACTGTTGGCAGGTGCTTCCCCCTCGTATTCATACGCTCGACCTCGTCATCTTCCGGCTGCATGATAGTCAAGGCCGGGCGACGCCGCTGCTCAGGCATGCGCCCTGGCAGTACTACATCGAGAGATTCACGCATGGGACATCCTTTGCATGTTTTGACCGCGTGGGCTTCGAGTGGCATCCGTCGTGGGCTACTGCGGGCGGGCGGGGCGAGTTGCGTTCCCAGAACGTCAAGGCGTTTGTCAGGACAATGCAGGTGGCTCACAATCCCGCGACACTGTACTGGCTGGTCGACGGCGTGCCGCGACCGGACTGGAAACGCGACTACCCGGCCGTTATAGGGAAAATATTCGCAGAGCGTATGGCCGAGGCGAAGCACGGCGCCTTAGAGCATCTCACCACGCACTGGGAATTGAGCAACCAGGAACAGACAGCTATGCTAGCAGACCACCATCTTGGCCAGGAGTTTGAGGCCAACGGGCGCCGATACTATATCGTTTTCGTTGTAATTGACCCCTTTGTCCAGAAGGAGAGGTATCAGCTGGACAAGGCCGGGCTAGGCTACAGCGGGCCGTTCCCAGGCAGCGCGGCTATCTGGCCTGAGGCGCTTAGAGAGCCGGTGCGGCTCGCTTATGACGTGTATTATGACGATTCTTCGAACATGGGGGTGTCGAAAGACCCTTCGTATATCCTTAGCTGGGAGCCAATTCATATCTATGGTTTACTGTATACTTGTGCAATAAGCATTAGCTAACCGCGGGCCTAAGATTTCCTGCAAGCCAAAAATGCAGGCGCTTAGGGGAAGAACTAGGAGATGCGGACAAAAAAAATGGTAGCAAAAAGATAAGCAACCGGAGCTTATTAGTAGTGAACAAAAATGCAAAAAGAAATTGCCCACAGGCGGAATCGAACCGCCGATCTTCTCATGTCGCAGATGTGTACGAGTGAGACGCTGTACCACTAAGCCATGCGCTACTTGCTGTTAGCAATGTGACTCAAATTTGAGTCATGGGGTGGAACTTACGGCTTTGAATAGATGGAAATTTTTCGCGCACAATAAATATATATACTTAAAATAAACCACAAAAATAGCTGTGGCTAGTAACATCTACAGTGTGCGACAAGAAGCGATAAATTGTGCCACCTACGGCATGGTGGGGTGGGGCGTGGGCACTGCGGGGCAGTGGAATCAACGACTTTGACCTCGGGATAAGCGGAGCTAGCACACATCTCTCCATTTTCCATTCATAACCGTCCTTTCTCACCTTGATTCCAGGCAAAATAGAGGATTTTGTAATTCCTGACACGTTAAAACAATCGCCATTATTGAACAGATCTCTCATGACCTAGATCACGAATATCCGACCAGCCCCTTTCCTTTACAAAATAGCCATGCATGCATCCTTCTTTACGCCGCGATTCGCAGACTCTCCTCGCAAGAGATATCGAAATTCACATCCGAAGTCCGTGAACGCCTTCTGAGTCAGATAAACCCAACCTCCCACGTCCGCACTTTACTTTCACACGGTGCTTCCCAATCCCCCCACCCGGCAGCCTTCCTCTCAACACTTTGGTAGTCTCAACAACCTCCGCCTTCATCATCACGCCCAAAAATTTCCCATGGAGCAGCCTCTCACTCAATGCAACGAGTTCAAAATAATACTAATGCGGGCCATGATTCCGCCGAGGTCGCGCAGGCTGGTATACGACGTTCCATCGGCTCCGCTTCCCAACCTGCCATCCGCTCTTTGACGGACTCCCCACCACCTTCCTCCAGAGGTACTCGAGAACAGATGTCGAGATCGATGCTACGGCTTCCCAAGTCCTCACGATGATGGATCTCACGACTTTCACGGATTTTGACTGGAGCTAGCGAGCGTCACAGCCTCAAATACATCCAAAACCCTCGATTCGACGATGCAGGCGTAATCAACAGAGAATTCACAGCCACTGAGGCTTGATACATATAGCCAAGAAGCACCAAGGACTGGCTTCAACTGCGTGAAACCCCGGAGCTTCGCATCATCTTCTCCGAGGGGCTCATCAACGAAAAACAGCTATCAAGTGTCAAAGACAAAATCGTAGGAACCTTTCTGATTGAGATATATACAGCCCAACAAATCCACAAGCTTCCCAGTGAAACAATCATCCAATGCTCAATATCGAAAAAGGGTCAAATGCCATGGTATCACAACAAAAGGCCACCCGACCAATTTGAGGAACCTCTGCAAACAAGCCGCCGCTCTCGCATAAACCCCAAACCAAGAATCAGCCTGAACTTTCAGCATCATATCTATCATTGGAACCAACCCGCTTCACTACGAAACGCTACACCCTCCGATTCTCATCCATCCACCCCAACCTCTGACTCAATAAAAGCTCCTGGGACGCACTTCGCATACACCTCGAACATGCTCACATCACTCTCTTTGCGACCACGCATATGGAGCGGTAGTGGAATTTGTGACTGTCTTCGTCTGTCTCGTAGGGAAGACGACGAGGAGGATAACGAGACCCTGGACGATTGCGCAGAGGCCGCTCTTTGAGTCACCCCGCTCATGTTGGCAATCTCTGATGGTATCTCCTCTGGAGAAGCGTTCGGTACAGGTGATATGCTCTTCTCAGAAGGTTTGAAGAGCGCCGTCAAGGGAGGGCTCATGGGCGTTGCTGCGCAGTCTGGTGGTGTCGTGCTAGGCAGCTCGACTGCGGAGATTGCAGTCTCTGTCGCCCCAGCTGTGGTATCTCCTATCGTATTCAGGGAGGAAATAGGGATAGGATCTGCCGGGACGGTGGTCTTCTTTTCTTCTTGGCCATTGACAACTTCGCCTCGGATGTCACCGTTTCCGCACGTTGCATCAGCCCCAGTCATATCCGGCGACTCGGTGGTTGCACGAGACCGCTTTGGCCCAACATACACGACTCTAGCTTTGGTCATTGCATTGGCTCCCCCCAGCATTTCCGTTACCTCATCACTGGGGCGGGCAAGTGCTATGACCTTGGCTTCTTTCTGTATCACCGGTTCCGCTGTTCTGACCGTGGGGGAAACATCTGCCAGGTCACTCTCTGCATTGGACTGGAGCTGAGTGCCATCGTCGAAGGGTACTAGTACGGCCGCAGTGTTCCCAGATGTCGATGCGTCGAGTTCTTTGGCAGTCGCCGGTGATGCATTGCCAGTCGAAATAGTGAGAGTTGCGCTTCCTTCCGCGGCGAGACTGTTCCTCTCAGATACATCGCACTCTTCGACCTTGCAATCTGCTTTCAACTTATAACACTTCTCAGGTCTGCGATGCAAGTGGTACCGGCACGCCTCATCTCGCTCTTCCTCGGCCTGCGCTCCCCCGTTCAACAACCCCATCGCAGTCTCAAAGGCTCGGACCATGAAGCTCTGCGGCAACTTCCACGCATCCAATCCGTCTTTCCCCAGAAGTCTCTTTCCCGACTGCAAACACCGATCCACGACGAATTGCTTCAAGAGCCCCGGAATACCCCCTGCAGTGAATACATGCTCGATAGTATCGTAATCAGCGGGAATACCGGGCGCAATTGATCGAGCCAGGATGTCTATACATCTGTCTGAGAACTCGATGTCGCGCATGCTTGTGCCGAGAGTGTACGCATTGATAAGCGACCAGCAGTACTGCCAGCTCAGTCCTGCACCTTCAGCAGAGGGTGATAGTTCGCTGATGCAGCACTCGATTTCCCCAGTCGCTTGATAGAGCTGATACAGTTCGAAGGCATGCGGATCAAGAGTCGGACCTCGGTTCAAGGATGTAGCAGTGGCATCAAGCTCGTGCACGATTGGCAGGGCCTTTTCGCTCGAAGAGACACTCACTGCGGTGGATGACGACGTAGTGGCCGCTGTGGAAGAGGGTGACGAAGATCTGGGTTTTAAAATGATTTCGGGTGACCGAACAGATTGTCGATTGGTGCCTGAACTTGAAGGCTCTGGGCGCTGCTGGCCGATGATGGCCGATGAGAAGGTCATGTTCCGCCAGCGGTTCTCCATTAGGGACCACGCTCGTTCTCTTCCTGTCCGGGACTTTGATCTTCAAAGCCGGCGGTAATTCTCTGTCACGCAACTCGGGGACACGTGGGATATCATGCTCTGGTGGGTGTGACCCGAGGCACTGACTTCTGGTACCAGCATTCAGCGCCGCGGCATTCATCGACACCGCGCGATGGGGCGTAGGTCTCGCTCTTCCTCCTAATGCCTCGTGCATATCAACCACCGTCATGCCGTCTCCAGTCTGCCTGTGGATCTCCATGCCGCGATCAGGATGAAGCGGCATGCTCAAAGGTCGAAGGTCGCCGACCAAATTCATGCTACCGGGCGGTACCACAAGCCGCGCCTCCTGCGGGCTGCCAATACTCTTCTTCTTCACTGCTTTAGCCTTCTCCTTTCCAACGCTCGTATCGGTCCGTCGTTCAAAGTTCAAAACGCCGAGCTCTGGATCAAAGTCCAAAGATTGCGCCCGCGCAAATCCCGGTTGGCGTTTCTTCTGTATCTTGCTCCTCGTGCGCTTCGGTTCCTGGGATTTCTTCTTGCTCTTGCCGAAGCTGAAAGACATCTTGCTGAGAAATGTCTGCAACCAGTCTCGAAACTTCCACTTGGATTGGGTGGATGATGTTGATGATGCTGACGAGGAGGAGCAATTTGACGCGTAACTTGTGTGTCTGTTACTATCGGTGATTCTGCTTGAGAGGAGGGATGAAGAGGCCCTCCTTGGTAGCGGTTCATAAAAAGGTCTTTGACGCAATGCCGCTGCGGGAGGGAGGCACGGTGATCCTGGGTAGTGATACTGTGGTCTGGGCTGTGTCTGGTATGTGCTCTCGTTTGTGCACTGTGATGGCATATTGAATGCCGTAACCATCGATAGGTTCAAGAAGAGCGGCGTATCCGTGGTTTGTTTGTAGAAACATGAAGGCTAGGTTCTTGGAAAACGACGGCGAAGATAAAGTGATGGCTCAGAGCGTTGACAGATGTGTCATAGGTTTGTGTGACTCTGTGAAGGGGGACTAGGAAGCGTTGACATCGCTCGAACTTCACGACTCCGCGACACCAGGACTGGCACAGCAGAGCCAGCATGATGACTATGAAGACCGAAGGATGTAAACAAGATAATGAGCGATGGAGACGATCGCAACACCAACATCGCGATCGAAAATGTGTATCTACTGCAAAATGTGCCCCACACCACCGCGTCGCAGGGCCACCGTCCCAACCCCACCAGCACCTCCCAACAACCCACCACGCTCCACAGCTCGTCCATACACAATCCAGTTCCTCGTTGGCAACATCGACGGCCCAGACTCCTTCCCCCGAAAATCCGTCTACATGCCCTCGACCATCGCCGCGCGCTCGCGGTACCTTCGCGCACGCATCCACCCACCACCGCCAGGACAAGAAATCGTCAACGTAGTCTTGACAGAGACCTACCACGATGCACTCAAACTCTACAAGTCCTACCTCCAGACAGGCTATCTCCCCAAGTTCCGGCCTTCGCTGACCTCGCCTGTACTGACGCTCGAACGCACGCTGCTCTGGTCCGAGTGCTTCGATTTGATCCGCGCACATATCACAGGCACACGCTTCGTGCATAAGGAGTTTGAAGACTACGTCATGGATGAGCTGGTGCGGTGGTTGGATCCGCAACAGGATGCAGACTCTGAGGTACTCGACTTCGTATTCGCGGAGAGGGGAGTCAGTGAGAAGTTACAAAAGTTTGTCGTAGATAGGATGTTCACCGAGGACGAACAAGTCCGTCGCATCTTCAGCTTATATCTCGAGCGCAAACGCGAGGGCAGAATCGGCAGGTTTAGGGAACGCAGGGTATGTGAGTACCATGCCCATGAGGAAGGGAAGTGTTGGGCAGAAAGAGACGGGGGACATCATTTTATACCGGAAGGTGAGTTCACGATAGAATCGCCGGATCTTGAATCTCGAGATCTGTTCTTCCCGCCGCTACCTCCGTCGCCGAAAATCCACGCTGGACTGCTCAAGGGCGCCAGGCTCGTTCAACGTGAGGCTAAAGAACGCGCTTTTGCCAGAATGCAGGAACCACGTGCGGTATCCCCGCCCTCGCCGTTTCACAAACCAGTTCCTTTCCCACCAGCACCGTACCTCAAGAGCGCTGCAAACCACGGTGTGGCCCAGAAATTCAGCGTCCGGAGAAAACCGCTGCCGAAGAATATGTGGCCAATTACCCCAGAAGTAGAGCCATTGCAGAGACTGACGAAGCAGAGAAGTTGGCCCATTTCCGCAGTGGAGGAGGAACGGGAACGGTCGATTAGTTCGCGGGTTAGTGTTGATACTTTGGAGTTGTGTTTGCCTAGAGATAATGGCAAGGATAAGGGTAACGGTAAGGGTCAGCGCAATGAGAGGAAGACTAGAAGGAGTGTAAAACGGAACGAGGGAAGAGAGGAGGGAAACGGAAGAAGGGAAAGGAGGGCGAGTACGCCGCGGAAACTGGTTCCAGTACGGTTGGCAGAGTTACAGGGACGCGCTGTTACGCCCGAGGAACTTCTTTATCCACAGAGGCCGGGGAGTGCGCCGTGTTGAGGGTGTGGATTTGGATGCGAGTTGTTGCGCTGGTCTAGTCGATGTACTGTGTTGTAAATTTTTTTCTTCGTATAGTACACGTGCTTTACCTAGCTCTGATGGCATCATTTTCAGGCGGCGTGCTGTTCATTATATGAAAGCATGGCTGTAGCTACTACTCAGGTACTTTGGTGATTTTCATCCTCATCATGGTATCCTTGGTGAAACCAAAGGAATAGTGGCGGTACGCCGTCGCGTCTATCACACTGGAGCCAACAAGCTTGAAGTCAAACATACGCGCCATGGAAACAGCAGCGCGGCGACTATTCCCCAATTAACGAAGGTTGCCTAACAGTGGCTTGGTTTAATAGCTCGCGCGTGAGCTTCATTGATGACAGAGACGTTCGGATTCTTACGGCTTTGCGCTGATTTGCTCGACATGGCGGCGTAGTAACGGCGACATTGAGGTTGAAGGGCACAGGATAAAGGCATGAGCATGAGATGCAGCGACAATGAGGGCTATCAGTCACAATGAAATGGGGGAGATGGATATGGAACGAGAATGAGTGTATTGTTGAAGCAGTGAACAACCAACAGATATTATAACGACCAAGTACCCGAAGCAGCAACCAACAACCCGAACGACGATGACGTCGATGAACTACCAAAGACCCAACCAACCAACGATCATGATGAACCACCTTGATTAACCCGATAACCATGAACCATTATGAACCTGACGACCAACCACCTTGAAGAACCTGATGACCAACCACCTTGATGAACCTAACAACCAACAACCAAACAAGATCAAGAGTGACAGTGTCTTTTCACATCTGTACACTCAAGAAGAAACCAAACACTAAACACCAAGACCAGCAAGCTCCAAGCGCGAAGGGACCCATGGCCTTGAACCATGCCTTGTACTTGTATCCACCAAACCATACCAAGCTCAAAGACCTGTAGTCTAACTTCCGTCTCTTGCACCATCAATGGTGAGCACCATGATGACCATCCCAGACCAGATTCTAACACTAAGGACCCTGTGGCCTTGAACCACACCTTGTACCATCCATGATGTTCAGGTCGATCGAGCTCAACGCTACTTTGATCCGCAGATCGGGAGCGCCCAGGGGATTTGATGATGGAATCAACCCTGTCCGGTGCCGAGTGCTTTCCACTCTATCGGTCGGGGGCGTGCGCTGGGCAGGCAGGTGGGGTTTGGTCTCAGGGTGGCTGGCTGCGTGCGTTCGGTGTCATGTGTGAGGTGGCGGTCAGGAAGGTCGTCAGTCAATGTGAGTGAGGTTGGGTGGTGCTGATATGGTGGTAACATGATGGTCAGGCATCGTGATGCTGACGTGTCTTGGTGATGACAGGATGAAGGTGAGGCATCATGACTGAGATGGATGATGGAGGGAGAAGACCGATGACAAAGGAGGCGACAGGCCGAGGCAGCGAGGCAGCGTGAAAAGCTCAAGTTGAGATGAGATGGAGAGAGGCCAGACCCAGCGCACGTGTCGAAGAAGCGAAGCCAAGAGCATAGGGCGCTAGCACCGGCGGAACAGTAAGCAAATGATGAAGGTGAGTGCAGGATCAATGTAGAGTAGGCCAGGAACTGAATCCCTCTATCCTTGTTCAGGACGTTTCCACACGGCTCATGCAAGGATCAAGACGCGCCAACAATCAACAGAGCTGCTACTGTAACCCATGAACGCTCAACAGCTAGTTTGACCTGACCCGAAGGCGCCTGCTAGCTGGTGAGCGCCATGTCGGTTGAGGCTAGTGGCGAAATGCTCGGGCGGAGATGGTGGAGGTGGATGGTGGTAGCGTCGATGATGGAGGACGGGAATGAGGTGGCCATGGCGGATGACGATGGAGGTGGACGACGATGGAGGACGACGATGACGAGGAAGATGAGGTCATGGTGGGTAACGACGAGGTCGGTGATGGAGGACGACGACGAGGTCATGGTAGACGACGATGGAGGTGTACGACGATCATGGACGATGATGGATAGTAGTCGACATGACTGATGACATGTTAGTATGATGAAGACATGAAGGAGGAGGGACGTACTTGACGATGACGTGAAGTCAAGATAAGACATCATGGTCATGTGATGTGATGATGTGATGGATGGCATGAGGTATTGAAGTGTCAATGCCATGATGGGATGATGTGAAGTAGTCAAGACTGGATGATATTGAAGTGACTTGAGACAAAGATGTTTGACTTGCTGGAAATCTTGCGTTGTAGTGTGGTGGAAAAGGAAAAGAGAGGGTAGAGGAGACGGAGGGGCGGGGCCTTTATAGTCTGAGACGCACGGACGCTTATCTAAGTAATAGACTAGGCTCGTTTTAGTATCGCGTAGCCCGTGAAGGTGGAAGTGAGAGAGGATTTTGAGGCAGAAGCGGCGCAGATTTGCTAATTGTGACGTAGTTTTGTGGCTGATGGTTTTTAGCAGCGACGGAATGTGCATTACTGAGGTGGGTGACTAGGTTTTAAGGGGCGGAGAGGTGGGATGAGCGATGGAAGCGACTGGAGCAGGTGAGGGTTTGGGAGGACTTTCAAGCTTCTGCACCACGTAATGAACTACTGTTGATATTCTGGAGTACTTCTGAACCATTCTATGAGGTTATTACGTGGTTTAGGCCAAGTGCGGTGCTGGTCGCAACGTAGGGGGGTCGGTGGACGCACGATGGCCGCCGCTCCCGGAAAACTTGGAATCTTGACGTACTTGTTGTGAAGGCAGAGCTTCAAGATGCCTTATAAATAGCCTCACCTGTATATTCATATCTTCTCGGTCATGAAAAGCTGCCAAAGAGGTCGTGGGCAGGCCCGACAGCATGAGGGCGTCGGTGACTGCGACGGGCAGCACGATATGCGGGGCAGGCGCACCTCAACACCGAGCACTCCAGTATTCATATTACCTAGTGGTTAAATATAGCTTGTAAAATGGCTCATAGCGTCGCTGCAACTACGAAGTGGCGCCTAGATGCGCTCAGCGCGCCGCGCGAAGGACCCCCGACAGTGACCCGCTGCCCCTCACGGCACGACCTCACGACCTCGCGGTAGCAATTAAGGCGCAGGAATCTATCTCAAGAGCTATAGATCACACTTTAGGAAGCAGACAGCCCAGTATGTGATGCACACCTGGGCGTGAGAGTGGACAAACCGCCCTCTCCTACGCCTTCGCGGCATCCACGCGCAAGAACTACCCTAGTGAGAAACACCAAGATACCGTCAAAAGCTCCAAATACGTCCTGAGGAGCGGCCGCACTCCGCAATTCCGCACGATGGCTCCCCTACATTCACATCCCGCGATACCCAGGAACATGTGCGACAGACAAACCGCCACAAACACCATAAAACGGTCAAAATCCCACCATACGCTCTGAAGAGCGGCAGCACTCCGCATTTCCGCCCGATCGCTCCCCCCCCCTATCGCCATTCACATCCCGCGATCCATCATACAGGCATCATGTGCAAGGCACA
This sequence comes from Byssothecium circinans, assembly GCA_010015675.1. NCBI lineage: Eukaryota > Fungi > Ascomycota > Dothideomycetes > Pleosporales > Massarinaceae > Byssothecium > Byssothecium circinans. The sequence goes on along the minus strand of ML977013.1, from coordinate 133,573 downwards.
AACTGCCGCTGAGAACAGCGATTATCAGGCAACACCACCTCCTCAAAGCGCTCTTCCCACCGCCAACACATGCGGCTGTGACGCCAGAGCCCACTCACTCTCGCCATGCAGCCCACCTCGCCTCCACCTCGACCTTCACTAGAGTCCCATGCACCCAGCCCTCAGCGCGACATCTACCACATCCGCAAGATCCACATCAGTCTCGCTGTCGTTTCACTCACATTTAGCATCGCCACGATAAGCCTCCTGGCATACTACACCGCACGCTATCATCTAGGCTCGATGCTTATGTATAGTTTCATCGCCGTAAGTCAAGTCAAGTCGAGCTCGTCGCTCTCTAGAGACTCTCAAGACTCTCTAAACACTTCTCCGTCATTGACCGTCCTCGAACTTCGCAAGGTCCCAAGGCTCTGTCCTATGCCTCGACATCAAACTGCACAAACAGATAAGCTTAACTAACTCACCCCCTTTAGACGATCCCCACAACACTCGTCGCCGTCCTAGCCCTCGCGACCTCGAAGACCGACCTCCAATACAACGAAAACCGCCCCGTCCTCCTCTCCCTCGTGCACTTCCCCGCCGTTATCTTGTGCATAGTCGCAGCGCTTCACTTGTCCCTCCACGAGAACGGCGCTGGAGCCGCGCTACGGGACGGTGATGGTGGTGGGAAGGGTCACGAGGACGGCTATATGCGGGAGGTGAGGGTAGTACCTGCGTATTTGCTGGTGGAGATAATGTAAGCCCCCTTGCTCCCGCCCTGCCTGTGGCGTGACATGTGGGGGTAGAAACCGCAAGGAGAACAGGAAGGAGCGTGTGGGGGCGAAGCTTTTGCTAACGAGGGCATGTGTGCTAGGGCTGTACACTGTGTGCTTGGACTCGTATCCGTGGTGGAGGTGTGCAGGTCCTGTTTGTGCTGGAGGAGAATGACGAGGTAGAGGAATGTGTGGGGGTGTAAGGGGTTGGTTGTTTAGTTTGAGCAGTGGGATTCTGACGTGACGGACGGCGTGGACGGAGTCGAACGAATCAGTGAACGGACGAGGGCTCCAAGGGTGGCACGGGGGTTCAGTCATACCACGGGTATTTTCCTGACGGGCGCATGGGTTGGCTTTGTTGCTCGAGGTATTTCTTGATTATTTATGTGTAAGTACTTGCAATGAATGCGATAGTGAAAGACAGTTACAGCTTTTAGCCTTGTAGCTAACCGCTCTCTTTAATCGAATAGAACCTGCACATCCATCCACGTCAAACTCCTTGGTAATACTCTCAGCAAGTGCAACATATCACTATAGTGCCTTGATACAAAGGGCATGCACAGAAGTAAGAAAAGGCAAGCATCCTACAAACTACCTCAAACAAGAGTCAAGAGTTCCTAGAAAGCTGGACGTTAAATAACATGAATTGGCGCAAGAAAGGAAAAATAAATTCTTCCCCAACGTAGAAGTGTTGTGACTATCATCTTGAGAAGGAGATCTGCCCCACAAGAACACCTATAACAATGTGGGTAGGGTCCACGGCGACATCCTCCAGGCCTTACCCAAGTACCCACATCAATCTGAGGTCACATCAAAGCGACAGAAGACTCACTTAATCTACCAAAATCAACACGGAAGGGGGGGGGAATGACTCCTGGAATTGACGTTCGTGACGTGACATTGACATGTCCCAGGAAAGAAAGCAAAGCAAAGCAAGCAGGCACAGCAAGCAAGCAAAACAAGTCCATCCACACCATCCCCCATCATATGTGTACTGTACATCCCGCATAGCAAGGCCAATGTAGAAAGAAAGTAGTCTAGAAGAACGTTTGATATCATATCATATCATACCATACCAAAAAAAAAAAAAAAAACCCAAAGGAAAGAACAAGACAGACCAACTGAAGCTCGAATTCCAACTCCAATCCCGACCCCGACCCTGATCCCGACCCAGACCAAGACCCAGAACCAGAACCAGATCGTAAACGCCATACCGCTACCGCGTGGGCCAACATCCCCCATCCTCCATCCAACATCATGCTCTGTACCGTATAGTGCATATCCATATCCATATCCCATAGACCTTTCCAGCCCCTCACTGCAGCACGGTACTCTTCCGAAGCAGCTTTCTCCTGAGCAAGCGTTAGTTCATCTTCATCTCTCTTAACACACGCCTCGCCATCTCCCTCGCCACTACAATAGGGGAGGAGAAGCAGAGAAGTACTTACGAGTTCCCACCGCCCAAACTCCACCGTTTCTTCTTCTCTTTCCCCTCTCCCTTCTCCTTCTCTTTCACATCAGAAGCAGTCGTGGGAGCAGTAGCAGTCTGTGTTCGAGCACCCGCTAAGATCCCCGAAGCCGTCTGCGGCCTCACACTAGCACCCGTCGCTTCAGGGGAAGTAGCATAATACCTCGAGCCCAACGACGACATCTTCGGCCTCTGCTCCTTACCGTTCTCTTTCTTCAGAGCTGCAGATACTGTAGCCGGCGCCGCAGTCAGTGGTCTCTCCTCCCTCTTTGTCGGCAAGGGAAGGATATCAGAAGGAAGAGGGGGAGGTGGGGGTGGAGGTGTCTTTGTAGGTAGAGGCGCGGAAGATGTCCTTGGTCGTTGTACCTGTGTTTGTGGCTGTGGCTGTCTCTGTGTCTGTGCCTGTGCCTGTGCCTGTTCTCCCTTCCTCTCATCCTGTATCTCCTTTTCCTTCTCCTCCTTCTCCCCATTCTCAGTCTCATTCTGCACGAGCTTGATAGTCTGCGGAGGCGTCACCATCGTCCCAAAATCCTTCGCCCCAGCCCCACTCATCAACCCCGCCGTATCCGCCGTCTTCGGCCTCAAAACCACATTCTTATTCATGTCCTTGGGCAAGAGTGCAGTTTTGGGCCTTTCCTTCTCCATCCAATTTTCCATCTCTTCTGTCCTCTTCTCCCTCATCCTTTTCTCCTCCCCGCCGTCTTTCCCACCCTTCTCCTTCACAACCTTCCCACCCTTACCCCACGTCTTCCTCTTCTCTTCAGACGGAGTGCTGTGCCTCTCCTCAAACGACTCGTCCCTCCCCGCCAACTTCCGCATGATCCCCTTCAGCGTCAAGTTCTTGCGCCGTCCCGCACGCAGTTCCGGCGGCGGAATGTCGTTCGAGATCATAGAGAGGCGATTCGCGTTTGTATCGGCGCCACCGCCACGGCGGTGGCGTTCGGGCGTGCCTTGGATACTTGACGATGGTGTGGGGGTGCCAAGGGAGACGGGGCGGGCGGGGAGTTCGCGATCATGCTCGTTGTCGTGATGCGCATAATCTCCCTTGGACGTGGGTGTATGTCCATTAGCCCTCACAACCGATACAGGCGTCGACATCGGCATAGGCTCCATCGCCTCAGTAACCGTAACCGGCTCCGTAATCAACGTCGCACCACTACTCCTCGCACTAGCACCCCTAGCCTCTGCACTCGCCGTCCTCTGCCTCGCGCGATACTTCGCCAACCTCTCATGGTCCTTCATCAACTGGATCTTCGTATTCTCGAGCTCCGCAACCGACTTCCGCAGATTTTCATTTTCCTCCTCGATCTTCGCGCGGGTTTCAATAGCTTCCACTTTCTCCTTGACCGCGCCCTCGACCTTCTCTTCCTTCTCCGCAACACCCTTTTTCAACGTCAGGATCTCCTGTTCCTTCTCCTGGAGCGCGTTGCGGGACTCGTTGAGCTGGCCCTCCATGCGCTGGAAATGCACTCTATGAACAAGCGACGGCCGCGCAGTCTCCATGTCCTCGTTAATAGTCTTTTCGAGATGTAACTGCTCCCTCAGCGCTTCAGCCTCTTGCTCGGCGGAGAAAACGCGCGCATTGCTTTCCCGGACGCGCTTCTCGAGGGCTTCGACTTCGGCATAGAGGCGCAGATTGTCTCCCTGGGCAGCGTTGAACATAGCTTCCAATTCCTTCTTGTCCTGTTCTTCGATCGTGGGGAGCGCCGTGAAGGAATTATGTGGACTGCTTGTCTTCAGTTGTTCTTCCACGCGCAAGACTTCCTCGCGGAGTTTTTCTTGGGTTTGCGCATGGCGTACGCGCTCTTCTTTGAGGGCGGTCTGGGCGGCGTAGGTAGCATCCCAAGCTCTGCGTAATTCATCCTGCGTCTTTGACGGGGCGGTAGCGGCGCTTTTCGCTTTCGAAAGATCGAGTTTGAGCTTGGAGATTTCGCTCTCTTTTTCCTCGATGATGCTTTCGATTTCCAGCGAATTGCGGCCTTTGACACGGAGGAGCTTGACTTTGACGGCGGAGTTTGAGTGGGAATCATTGTCGTCGTCAACAGCACTGTCGATTTTGAAATCCTCTCCCTCGCTCACTCGGGAACTTTCCTGCGCTTCCAGAAATTTGATGCGGTCCTGGAGGTTTCTGATCTGCGCGTCTTTGAGCTCGAGGGTCGCTTTCTTCGTGCGGGAAATGTCCTCGAGTTTGGATTCGCGGTCGTTAATGTAGTTTTCCTTTTGTTCGTTGGCTTTGCGGAGCGCGAAGAGTTCAATGTCTTTGCGATAGACGATGGCTTGGTGGTCCCGGCCGAGGGTTTGCTTCATGGTGCGCATTTCGTCCTTCAGGCTGGAGTACTCGCCGAACGTTTCGTTGAGTGTGTCCCGAGCACTCTTCAATTCGCCTTGTGTGCGCTTCAATTCGATGTCTTTCACCTTCCCAGCTGTCCGGCTTTCGGTCACCATTCTTCGTAGTCGTGCTATCTCGTCGTCTTTCGATCCTGTTGTAGAGTTCATGATTAGATCCCCATCGTCCTCATCTTCAATATGTGAAGTATTGTCAAGAGGATTCTCGTCCAAACCAGTGGGAGGTGTAATATCTGTTTTTGCAACTGTGGCATGTGTTTGCGACAATAGAGTTTCAATAGCCGGTTCCGAGACGGCGTCAGAGCCATGGTGGCTCACGATCCGTTGCAGCGCTTCAAACGACACCATCACAAACGCAGTGACCAGCAGATCCTGGACAGATATTTGTTGGTTGGCAACCGTCACTAGCGCGAAGATGTGGAGTGCGTTTGCGATTCCTCTCTGGTGTCGCGCTGCCCACGACTGTGGACGGTTGCGGATAAAGACGAGAAAGGAGCCAGGCAGTGCTGTGGTAATGGCAACGGAGAGAAGTCTGGAGAACGAGAAGTGGGAATCCCACCGCTCGTCGAAAAGTTCTAGAAGGCGCTGCGCGTCTAGTCCAAGCCTGTCACCCACGGCTGTGAGGAAGGAGGCGATGTTGTTGCTGGTGCTTTGGACTATGCGGATCGGGAATACCGATGCAGGCTTATCGGCCCATTTCGAAACGGCGAGGTTGAGGCGTGTGTCTAGTGGGTGGTGCGACTCGTAGACTGAAAGTCCTCTGACCATGCTTGCGAGTGGCGAGGAAGACGGCGAAGTCGCCTCGTCGCAAAGCCCAACGGCGCACGACATCGATTGTCCGGTGACCAAGAAGTATGTTCCAGGTAATGCGATTATCAGGCCGGCAGCCACAGATATCGGATGGTTTTGCGCGCAGTCTCGGACACAGTCTAAGACAGCCATGTTAATTGGGGCTGGACTGTCTTATACCCGTGAAGACAAATGAGGGAATAGATATCAGTCGGATGAGATGGCAATGCGTTCGTATTCATCAATCCTTGCGCATACGTGTGGTTGAATCGTGGTATTCGTTCCATTAGCGTGCAACTAGCATGCCATCGTGATGCTGTCGAGGATATACAAATAGCAAATCATGCGCACGCCCAAATGATGCCCAGAATGCAGCAGCAAAAAGAGAGACGGGAAAGAACAGGAAGGGGAAAGAGCGTCACATAGGACGTCTAGAATGACGTGTCGCGCAAAAACAGAGACATCAGAACGCCGTGCTTAAATGCAAACCGGAAGGGAATATCGCAGCAAAAGAAAAGGAGGCAGCATTGACCATGGTGCATAGGGCGAGCATGATAGCCTCTTATGCCTTGAAACGTTTGAATCCTTCTACCAGCCCATCACTGATTTTGGTCGCGATTGCCCACACAGGTAGGTAGTGCTGCACTTCGTCGAAAGCAGGAATGGCGTCCGCATTTGCGTCGGACCACAGACAGACGATGCTTCCAGAAAGCGTCGAATTCGCATCGCCTTGCCAAGACACATTGACAGTCCAGGGCTGAGACCATTCGCGATGCCACAACCGCACTTCCCTGCTCCCGTCGTCCCCAGTCGCATTGAAGCGGGGGTCTGAAACCGCGCCGTCTACTGCCAAATCAGAGATCGGCGTGTCAAACAAGATGCGACACGCGCGTGTATTCTGCCCGATTACGCGAATTGTTGCTTTGTTCGTTTTATTTCGGGAAATTGAGTAATCCAGCCAGGAGTTGGGGGTGGTCTTGTTGCCGTAGGGCGAGGCCTTGGGCACGACCTGTGCCGGTAAGCCCTCCCATGCGCACGTTTTCAATTCCCTGCGAGTCGCGATGTCGGGCGTTGTGCAGTTCAGTTGCTTGTCTTGCGCACTGGGTAGCTCCTTGACGATGTCCTGAACGTAGCCGTCAAGTCCGGTCAAGGACACGGTATTTGTCCCGCTGTCGAGATCCACTTGCTGCACAAAATACACCTTCAACTTGTGCTCTCTTGAGAATGGGAATGCTACGAGGTTGTAGATGACTGTTCCGATACACACCAAGAAGAGAAAAGTCGGTACGTGGTAGGTGAAGCGATGGATGAAGGGTCCTACAGGAGCGACTAGCAGCGTAGTAAGTACAGCGAAAGCGATGTAAATGAAAAGGGAAGGGCTCCCATCTGCCGGGGTTTGATAGAGAGCAGATGTGAGGATGAGCGATATCTGTCCGACCAGGATGACGTTGATAGGGACCGTGAGCAGGAACTGAACGATCCATAGCCAGCTTGGCAGCTTGCCACTCCACTCTTGCTCTCCAGGATATGCGTGACCCAGCTGGATCGGTCCTGGTCGCTCTCCCGAGTCTGTTCCCTCGCTTACTGATTGTCGTCGCCCATCGTAGCGCCGGAAGCTTCGGCGGTCCCCCCTCAACAGCGACGTGGTCTCGGTGGCATCGTCGTCCAAAGGCGAGCGATCTCCGGATCGAGCACCGGTCGTTGTTCCGCTGAGCGGCCTGCTAGCTGACTCGGAATGGCGGTGCTGAGGATCCGTTTGATCAAATTGTTCAACGTAAGCAGACTTCTTAGGGGCGAAGAAGAGTTCGATGTAGGATATGAGGAGCGCGAAGAAGACGGCGGCAAAGTAAAACAGCGCAAAATAGCCACCGGCAATAGAGGAATTCTTTGCGAGGACAGTCGCGAATATGAGAAGAGCAAAGCTGCCGATGAAGACCCAAATTAGACTATACATCCGTTGGAGAGCTGATGGACGCATAGCACTGGCGCCACGGAGGAGGAACCAGGCGAAGAAAAGCCACGCGGATAGCATCATTCTGGAATACGATTAGCGATATGGAGAGAGCATTGATAGTGTGACTTACGACCACACGGCATACGGGCTGCTGTATACAATAACCGGGTTGACGCGCTCGACAAGGTAGGCCAATGCGATGGTGATGGCGGTGGCTACAACAAATGCAATGGGAAAACGGAAGAAACCACGCCATCCATTGAGCTCAACGGCCTGATCATCATCAGACGAGTGGATGTACTTTTTTCGAGCAAACAGGTAGTTCTTGTCAGCCTTTGACAAGCCGACTGTCAGGCCTATCAAGGTGACGGGAGCAACGACAAGAAGAGTCACACATAAAGCAAACAGCGTGTGGAGACGGAAGATGACAAAGACTTGTCCAAACAAATCAAACCACACAGAATCGGTGCCAGTGCCGGCGTCGACCTTGCCGTCTGTGCGAACCTTGCCGTGACCACTGAACCTGTCGCTCGTGTCGGATGCAAGGCCTGCCGTTGTAGCAATAGAAGCGGAGAGCATGTGCCACACAGAGTTGTAGGTAGTCTCTCGTGTGGAATCCTCCATGGTGTGGTAGCGTGCGCGTGGCTCCATAAAAGCAACATCCAAGCCGCGTAGACCCAGCTCACCGTTGAAGACGACATAGTCGGTCTGACTACGGATGAGGCCTGCCTTGAAGCCATCGCTGCTGATGACTGTGCCGAAGGGGTGACTGGATGCTTTGTAGAAGCTGGTTACTTCGGTGTCGGTGCTTCTAAACAGCGTGGCTCGACCCCCTGCCCCAGCGCCTTCAAGATTCAGAAAGGTGTGGGGAACCTGGGAGATTGGATGGCGCATGAATGCCTTTGCTCCGTTCAAGAAGTCTTCTTCGCCGTTGTTCAAGAGGAGGATGACAGTTCGCTTTGGCCAGTTGGACTCCTCGGTGAAGAACGATAAAAGCTGTAGGATGGTCACAACACCGACTCCATCGTCCGTCGCACCATAGCCCGTGCTCACGGAGTCATAGTGTGCGTTGACCAGAACCCCACCGTTCTTGGGGGCGCGGGTAGAGGTCAAAGGCGTTTGGATGGTGGGGAAGTAGGATTCTTTGTCTTCGGATCCACGGATGGCGATGATGATGTTGGTCCCTTCAAAGTAGACGGTCGTGTTGCGGGATGCAAAGGTGACGTTGGAGACATTGTCGTCGATGACTTGGACGCGGTTGGCGAGATTCTTGGAAGCTACATGGTCCTGGATGCGTGTGAGGAGGTATTTGCGGACGTCATCGTTGGCATGGCTGTTGTAGGGGTGGTATCTGCGGGTAATGACTTCCAGGTCGCTCCATGCCTGGGTGAGGTTTGTCCCAGGCGGTGTTTTTGACAGGTAGTGAGGGACAGTGAGGTGTGTGGTGAGCAGGGCAGCAAAGAGGGCCAAATAGGTCACACTCGACACGATGATGACGGGCAACGGCGTGAATGCGAGGGGATTGGAGAGGCGCACCATGACTGCTCTCGACAGTCATCCAAAAGGCCTATACCTCGAAGGTATGTATAGACTTTGGAGGCGTCGGCGGTGGTTGGAGGATGCAAGTGCAGCTGCGGGGAATGACGCGATGGGTGCAGTGATGGCCATAGCTCCTGCAGATTTTATATGCCGAGGCAGGCGTCCTCACGACTGCATCTCTTCTAGATAACCAGTACCATATGGTACCTCTTTTTAATAGGGCCAATTTTGTATTGCTAATTCAACATGCCTCGCTGAAGCTTCTATATATACACTTAACGGGGCCGTAGGGAGAACACACAAGCCTCGATGACCGCGTCGGCCCCACTGGTGTTGGAGAAGTAGGCGTCCCGCAAAACACCATACAATGCCCGCACACGGCGATGACCTCGATGATGAGTTCGACACTCTTGTAGAGAGAATAGATACAGAAACATCCTCACCGCCTTCTCTACTGCTGCCGTCGCTCGCCCTCCAGCCCGCCGTCTATCCCGGCTGCTGTGTCGCCCTCAGCGCGCCCTTCCTCGCGAACCTCTGCGCGCTTCTGCCCCCCTCTCCTGCCCCGATCCTCTCCATAGGCAGCGGCACCGGTCTTTTAGAGGCACTCTTGCTTGCTGAGCCCTACAATCTGAGCATCGTCGGCGTCGAAGTCCAGCCCAGCGTAAACCGCTACCTCCCGCCCTCCACCCACCGCACCGTCGTCGGCACACACTCGCTCGAGCTTCTGGCCGCCGAGGCTACCGCATGGCTGTTCGTGTATCCGAGGCAGGTCGCCCTGTTGGAGGAGTACATGACTGCGTACGGAGAGGGCGCGGTGACCACAGTGGTCTGGATTGGGCCGGCAGCGGATTGGCAGGACTATCAAGGGTGCTTTGGAAGCTGTTGGCATGTAGAGCCCAAGAGTGCTGATAGCCTGGGCGGCAGAGCCTGGGAGGTTGTCGCGATTGCGACCAAGAAGCCGGCGTGAGATACAGTCGCCCGGGCGAAAGGCTCAAAGGCCCAGCCCAACAAAGGGCAGCGCCGAGTGCAACATCGAACCAACGCCATCAGTGTTTGCATGCCACCAGTATGCAACATAGCATATGCCATCACGTGAGTTTACACCAACCTCGCGTGCCCATCTATCACAGCTTCCCAGAGACATGCATGCAGACGGCTGAAAGGTAGGCTTGATAGCCCCCGTGGCGTCGTGAGCTGGGAGACGCAATCTTCTTCATCCTGTACACCTCGTCGTCGCCGTTCTTCTTTGTCTGAGTTCTTCCGCACAACGTTTGCTTTCCCTCCATGTCTTTCTTCGGTTTCAATTGCGTCCTGCAGCTAGCCTCACAAAGCCTGCCATGTTCCAACTCTTTGTCTCTTTCTTCCATCCGCATCTAACCACCCATCCAGCCCTCTTTCCGCAATCATTCGAATTCCTCTCATTTTCCCTTTGACTATCCACAAAACTCGCTCTTCACTTATCCAATATTTCTACCTTCCACTCATTCACAAATTGCCACGGCCCACGTAAACCCGCCGTGTTCGCACCTCCATCATGGTCCCCCTTGTCACTATACAAGCTCTGTTTCTATTCGTTGCTACCTTGTATCTTTCCGATGTCGGTGATGACCCCGTTGGAGTTGGTCTCTGTAGTCTTACTCTGACTAGCATCGTCTTCGTGCCGCAGACCCTTTACTCCACCTATTTCTCGGACGGTCAACGCGATGTCAACGTAAAAGACATCGGATCCATTCAACCGGCTGAACCCGAACCTAACGATTGGATTCAACCTATCCTGGAAAAACTCTTCGGAGAGGGAGAGGATGCCGTCGTTGATGAAACGGTGACGGTTGCCAAACAGCCCACGGGACCACCTCCCGGGCCACCGGTTCCTGAATCGCAACCTGGGTTCATTATCACCTCCTTTCGCGCCCTGCCATTGCTTGGTTCCTACTGTGCCAAAGTCTTTACTCTTAGCAACCAGTATGCGACTGAGGGTGTGGACGTTCTCCGAAACGCTTGGGAGACGAAACCGGAATTGCCATCGGAAGTAGTAGCTAAGTTTTGGTCCATGTACACAGAAGTCGTTGCGTCTGTGAAGCAAGGCTGTAGCGTCTACAAACCCGAGTGGGATTACTTGGGGCTGGGGGACTCTACACGGGACTTCTTCTCGGCTTGGTACCACACTATCTGGTCAGCATTATCGAGGCCCTTAAACTGGATAAAGAACGGTATTCCTGCGACTCTCCACCATGGCCTGGACTGGAGCTCCAAGACCATCGACAGCATGCGGCCCTGGGCTTCTGAAGCTCTGGGATACGTCGGGGGCGGGCTCTTCAAGATGTACAAGGGTCTGTCGAGCGATCTTCAATACGTCAAGGCCTTGTGGTCCAACGACACCACGCTCCAAACATCCGACGTCAAAGCCTGGTTCTGGCGGAACGAAGACACGATCATCGCGTTCGCCTCCCCCTTGCTGTTGATCGCCATCCTCAACACCCTCGGATCCTTCATGCTCTACAGCCTCGGAAATTTTAGAAGAATTTATGTCCCCACCATGCCTACCATCCCATTCCAAAGCCCCCTAGCCCGTCTCCGTCAAGCCCTCGATACATCCATCATCTTCCTTCAAGATACCTACGACCTCCTCCCCACCATCTCAACCATCCTATTTCAGCGCCTCCTAGCCCGTCTCCGTCAAGCCCTCGATACTTCCATCATCTTCCTTCAAGATGCCTACAACCTCCTAGCCCAAGACATCTACAGCCTCCGTCGAGCCTTCGACTCCCCCATCGTCTTCCTCCAAGACATCTACGACCTCCTCCGCACCAAAGGCCCCATTCTCATTCTCGAAACCGGCTTCTCTAACTCCCCCATCGGCCCATACATCCGAAAATTCATCCTCACCCTCATCCTCGCCGTCACCGTCCTCTGGCGCACTCCCTATCCCCTAGGCCTCGCGGGCGCCTATTTCCTCCTTGCAGTCCACGGCACCACAGGCCTTGTCCAGTCCTTCATCACCGGCACCGAAGTCATCCAAGCGTCAACACTATACAAAATCTTCAGACTGCGATGGACGTGGACAGTTGCGAATCTCCTCTTCTTCTCCACGGTGCTGCGCATGCCGCATCGCGAGTGTCCAGCCGAGCTGCGCTGTCACTGGAAGCATCAGTCTACGCGGGTGACGTGGGCGGCGACGATGATCTTTACCGTGGTGGTGTTTGCTATCCGTGCGGTGCGTGGGGCGCTGCGGGAGCCGAGGAGCGTTTATATCAACTTTGGCGTTCTGGCTGCCGCGGCGCATGGGGCGCTGTTTTACGAGGACGTGAGGGATCTGTCGGGGTGTATGAGGGATGCTTTTATTATCTCTTGGTTGTCGTTTGTGGCGTTCGCGCATTATTTCTTGTGGTTCAAGGCTCCTATGGAGCGGCGGGAGGCCATGGAGAAGGAGCTTGCGGGGGTTGAGGAGAGCGATGATGAGGATGATGAGGAGGATGATGGGGGTGGGGATGGGCATGGAGATGGGGATGGAGATGGAGATGGGCTGGGATGGTGGGATGCATGGCGGAGGGGATGGGGTGGACGCGACTTCAGAGATGATGGTAAGGAACCCCCAACCAAGGCTTATAAAGTGAACGATAACAAACGAGTATAGTGTCCCATGCCGCGCCAACATCTGCCATGTCAGGCGCTTTCGATCCTGCATCAGCGGGTAATACTCCAGTAGATGGCGAGTTTCCACCGAGCGATAGTACCACTCCACAAGACAACACTTCTGCGCCAGAAACACAAGATAGCACGACGTCCCCACCGACGGGAGGATCGGATACCGGATACAACGGTAACGGCAGTGGCGCAAATGGTGCAGCGCCCAGCGACGACGAGGCAAGTCGCAGTTCCAGTTCACATAAGAGCGATGTTGCTGCTCATACGTATCCGCCAAAAAGTCCGATATATGGGCATGTTACAGTCCCCAGCGGCGCGGAGGATGAGGATAGTGGAAGTGACTACGGCTCTGGGTCAGAGACTGCTGGCAACGACGACGACGACGACGACGACGACGACGACGACGACGACGACGACATGCCTCAGACTCGGATTCCGATTCGAGAAGACTTGTTCATAAGCGCTACTCAACCAGACTTCAGCGACACAGACGACGTGCCCGAGTCTCCCAGCGCTACCGACACTCCTGCAAATCACACAGATCCAGATTCTGCACCACGGCCCGGGGGCTCGGATACTGCTCCCGCCGCAGCCGAAGACGACGATGACCGGTTCTCCTTCACCCAAACCCCGCGCTTCGACCCCTCACACGTCCCAATCTACAATACCTCAGCCCCGCGTCCCCCCACGGGTCCGAATTCAGGGCCAGAGCGCGAGCACAGAAACAGGCTACTCCGCAAGGAGAGCATTTTGAAGCTGACGCGGAGGGGGAAGGTTTCTGCATCTGCATCTGCGCCTCCAGCTGATGATGAGGATATGCCGCTTTTGCTTCCAAAATTTGGCAACAGCGATGGGCAGAGAGAGGATGGAGAGTTTGAGGGCAAGGACAAGGGGAAGGGGAAAGTGAAAGGCGGAGGGAGATGAGAAGGTAAAATTAAATGGAGAAAAAGCGAGGTCGGACATCAACGCGCTGTTCCATAGCATGGCTCGGGGTGAGGTACCGCCCGAGGGGACGAATCGGGAGGATATTGCTGCTGTTGCTGCGGCTTTGGGGTCTGGGTCTGGGGTAAGGCTGGAGCTGAGGCGCGGTGGGTTGTAAGTGCGCGTGTAGTTGCTGGTATCCGAGCATGTGGGGATGTTAGCAGGGAAGTGAAAGGGAGGGGAAAGGAGAGGAGAGGAGCTTTACCGGTCGTAGGAAGTAGATAGGTAGGCGGTGTGGAACGTTCCTTCTGTCGCTGTGTTTCCGCTTGCGCTTGCGCTTGCGCTTGCGCTTTTGGCTTTTGTGGGGGTTGTTGTACGATAGATAATAGGTAAGTAAGTTCGTAGCGTGCTGTATTCACATGTTATTCTATATAAAGACTTGTCCTGTTTTTACTTTCTCGCTGTTTCACTTGTATGCTTGTATATTAGTGTGTTTGGTATATTGGTGTGTTTGGTATATTGGTGTGTTTGGTATATTGGTGTGTTTGGTATATTGGTGTGTGATTGACATCTTCTCATCTCTTCACGTCACTGTTAGCTTGAAATACCATATTTCCGTCTCGGGATGTGTGTGTACAGATAGATAACACATTTCGGCGGGAAGTAAAGCAGTGAAGCAGTAAAACAGCAGTCCAAGGGATGTACTATAGCGGTACTTGACTTGATTTAAGAAAAAGCAGAAAGGGATAGTGCGTGGGAGATTGGAACGACGGGACGTTTGATTGGATTGAGTTGGTTTAATACTCGTAGCTAGTACGCACCCGGATAGACAAACTGGCAGACTAGCGGTGAAACATTACTTATGCTATCTACTACGTACGTCCGGCCGTGCTAGTCCTAGTCTATATATCGCATCGTAGAACAAGTACGGTAGGAAATGAAAGAAAGATTGCAGAAAGGGAAAGACTTTCTGTCCAACGTTCCCCAGCGCAGGTCTTTGAAAGACAAATCATGTACATGTTCATGTCCATGTCGAACCAGATGTAAATCTTAACCCTCACCAAAGCTTAATCCCCCACCCCAACCCCAACCCCGTCCTCTTCTTCCCATAAGCATCCGCGCCGTTCCTCGCAGACGGGAGCTGGGAGGTAACTTCGCTCTTGTCTTCCTCATCCTCCCCCTCCTGCTTTCTTTCTACGTCCTCCCCTCCCACCGTCTCCGCTGAAACACTCTGTCTGGGACATGACCTCGCTTCCTCCCTGCCCGTCTCTCCCACACCCACACCCACACCAACGCCTTCCCCCTCAACCAAATCCAAATCCAAAACTAAAATCCACTCCCCCGTCTCCTCCTCCACTAACATCCCCGCCGCAGTCGCACGAAGCGGTCCGCGCTCCCGGTCCAGACGCGAGATATGTCGCATTGCTTCCTGGGGGAGCTGTGGGCGCTGCGGCGTCTCGGGGGTGGGAGTGGCAGTAGTTGTGCGGGAAGGTGGAGTGGTGTCCATGGCTTCGGCGAGTTTGGCGATATGGTCTGAGGCGAACGACGAGATAGGGGGTATGTGCTCGAATGCGAGGGTGGGGTTGGGACTTCTGGGGTGTTGGTGATGCTGGTGTTGTTGATGCTGATGTTGGTGGATGTGTTGAAATGCCTTCCCATCACCTACCGCCTCCTCTTCCTCTTCCTCTTCCTCCCTCTTCCCCATCCGCCGCCGCCACTCAGCTTCCCGTGCCGTTCGCATCTTTGTCTCCTTCTCCTTCTCCCGCTTAACCTCAACTTCCCGTCTCCTATCCTCCTCCTCCACCTCCCTCATCCTCGCCTTAGCCTCCGCCCTACTATCCCTATTCCCGTCCTTGCCGTACCATATCCCCACGTGCTTCCCAGTCACGGTGTCGTATGTGCGCGAGTTGAGCCGCGGGTCTGCGAGGTCGGAGGCGCTGAGGTAGGCTGTGAATTGGCGGGTCGGGGTTGGGGTTGGGGAGATGGGGGGAGGTGGCGTTCTTGCGCTGGCGGTGCTGGTGCTGGTAGGGTGGTAGGTTTTTGATACTGCGTGTGGGGAGAGTGAGGATCGGGGGCGGGGTTTGCGTGTTGGTGGACGGTTGGTCGGCGGTGTGTGTGCGGCAGTGGGGTATGAGGTGGGCATCTGCGCGGTTTGTGTAAAGTGTGGGTATGGGGTTGAGGTGGCGTGGTTGGAAAAGTTGTTTGTGGGGTTCTGGTGGGCTCGGTAGCGGTTTAGGTTTGGGGTTAGGTTTGGGCTTGGATGGAAGGATCGCTGGGTCGGAAAGTGAGGAGGGTACGTGGATTGGGGTGTGTTTGCAAAGTTCGTCGCGTTCGCGGTAATGCCTATAGCGGGTTGTCTACACGGAAGGTACTTTTTCTCTCGGTTCGCGTTGTTTGCTTCACGCGGCCTATAGGTACGCGTCTTGTCACGCTGTTGTAGATCTGTAGCTGTGCCCTGGAAGAACGCGCGCAGGGAGTCACTAAGGGGTTTTTCGTTGTCTGCGGCGTCGCCCGCGCTATCGCTGTGGCTGTCATTGTAGCTATCTCTCGTGTTGTTGGCCTGGGGGCCTCGCTCATGAGGTGTTTGATCGTGGAGAGTCATATCAGCGTCGCTGATCCAGAGTTTGTCTGCGAAGGCTTGGGAGAGAAAGTCGACTACCTCTGGGCTATAGTAAGGCGCCTGCGGTGAGGTAGGGGAAGAGGTAGTAGCTTGGAAAGGCGGTAAAAATGCGTGGTTTGATGGCTCGGCGGCTCTGCTACGTGGTTTTGTGTTGTTTGGGTCACGTTTGTTTGCATTTGCTGTGATGCCAGCGCCGTGTGCATTCAGAGAGTGTGTTTCAGTTGTACAAAGGTACAGGGGTGTATGGAACGCTGCAAACATGAGTAGCTGAAGGGGTATCTGACGACGGCGAAGACTTGTAAGGCTCACCTTGCTCGCTCGATGAGCTTGACAACGGACGTTGCTTTTGCGGCGTCTTCGGCTTCTGGGTTTTTTGGTTTGGTGTTGACATTTCGCCCTTTGTAAGTTTTGGTAGAGTATTTGATGTATGCGAGTAAAATGCACAAAGGACTACGCCTGGAAGCTGGGTGTACTTCTTGATATAATATTGCGAAGGTCGCGACGATCGTCATCTGAGCAGTGAAGTCCTTGCTCTGTGAATCATCATGTCCATCCTTACGCTGGTGTCAGTCCACGTACTGCCACTTCATACAATCAATCTGTTGCACATGTATATCCGCAAACAAAATTGACGAAAGAGATCATCACACGATATCCCTCATCCCATAAAATAACCCCCAAACACGACCCACGCAAAGCTGATGCCACATCACATCTCCGCCAGCCCAACCTTCCTCGCAAACATACCCTCAGGAACGCTCTTCCACTGACCACTCTCATCCAACTTTCCTCTCACAGCCTCCCACTCCCTCCTGACCGCCTGCGTCCTCTCCTCACTCCTCACCGTAATCCTAACCGGCACATGTCTCGGGTGTACGAGCAAGCCCTCAGTCAGATCCTCAGATTCCGTCGTCTCGCCCTCCGGCAGCTCGAAGTTGAACGCCCACAGAAGCCGCGAGATGGAAAGGAACATGGTGCGCTCGGCTATGTGCAAGCCGGCACAGATACGGCGTCCGGCGCCGAAGATGAAGTGGTCGCGTTTGGACGAGTCGGGGTTCACGGCGGCTTCATAGGCGGTTTGCGTGTCATTAGTGTAGCGGGTGGGGTCGAAAGTGCGCGGGTTGGGGTAGCGGCTGGGATCGTTGTGCATGCCCCTTTGTAGAATATCAGTCAATCCCGCCTTTAGGCGCTGGAGGGGGAGTTTGGTGACGATCATGAAGGCGCTTCACTCACCACACATTCATAACCACACTCGCGTCTTTCGGAATCCTCCAGCCCATGTACATATCATCTCTAATCACCGCGTGAGGTACTCCCATCACCGTTGTTGGCATAAACCGCAGACTTTCTTTCACACAGCCTCGTATGTACTGCATCTGTGGCTCGTCGTCGAGGGTTGGGAGACGCTCTCCGCATACGCGATCGATTTCTTCTTGCGCTGTCTTCGCGACAGAGGGGAAGAGGACCATGGCTTGTACCCAGCCTAATATCTCGCTCCAGGTAGTATCGGAGCCGGCCTCGAGCATGGTGCTGATTATATAGGCGGTGAGGTCATCGGAGAAGTTCTCTTTGGCTTGGGAGGCGCAGAAATCGATTGCTATGCACGGCTGTAGAAGAGCGTTAGATTGGTGAGGAGTTTGTATAGGTGGATGGGGACTGACAGCGATCGTGCCTGCTTTGACGCCCTCTTTCGCTGTCATCCAGTGCCTGAGGTACAGTTCTTTCTCTTTGATATGATGCTCTGTAGCTTTTCTCTTGATCGGCACCAGGGCATCGGGCAGCCATTGCAGAAGCGGGAAGCAATCGAGCAGCTGAGCTGCTGGCGTCATGAACAATTCGCCGAATTCGCCGAAACCCTGGCAAATGTCAATCTCTTTTCAAGCACAAGCACACTGTTTTAGCGACAGAAGTCTCACGGTGTAGAGTTGATGCATCTTCGCGTCATCCAGATCCGTGGTCCGAAACCCAAACAGCATCTGCGTCATCGTTGAACTGTTAAGCAGTCTGAGATGATCAATCCAATGATCAGGCGTATTTAGTAGTCCAACAAGGAGCGAGCGCGTCTCGAGATCTTGGTACGGGACGTATGATTTCGAGGCGGTTATGCTCAAGTGTTCATGCATGTGTGAGCGAATCGATCGCCAGAGTTTTCCGTACTCCTATGGTAGTATCATCAGCTATACCCACTCATCTGACAGTCAGTGACAAAGGATAGTGGATAGTGAATATACCATCAATGCCATTCTCTTTCCCCCACTCATCCTGTTGGGAATATAAGCCCCCGGCCGCGACGAGTAGATGTTGCTGCGCTTGTCTAGCAGATCCTTGATCGCTTGATCTGATGAGAGAACGATCATGACGGAAGTCCCGAGTATGAGCGAGTAGACTGGCCCGTATTCTTCGCCCCATATCTTGAATTGTTCGTGGAGCTTGGTCTTGGGCATGAGGTGCAGGTTTCCGAGGATGGGGATGGTTGGGGGGCCGGGTGGGTAGTCTTTCGGTCGACAGCCTACATTGCGGAGTTTGAAGATGAGGAATGAAAGGGAGAGGAATATCGCTATGCAAAATTGGTACATGGATGGTCGAATCTGTGGTTGTCGAGTGCTATCTGAACAGAGACGTGAAGTGTTCTTATATCTTTCCCGCTGCCACACCTTTGATAAAAGGCCACCACCCATACGATAACTGACCCCAGTACTGCAAATTGTTGTATCCGTACGGGTAACGCCCACCCCGCCGTTGCGTCGGGAAGGTCTCACAAGGCTGGGCTGCGTGGGCGAATCGCTTATGTACAGATAGGCGATCACCGCATATATCTTTATTTCATTGGACCGTGTAAGAATTTGTTGTACGAGCATCATATAGTATGCAAAGTTATAAAGCTGGCTGCATGCATACCCCGCCTTATCATCCACTCAATGCTTGATGGGCTCACCGATGAGCTTTTGTGACCAATGGGTCGATATTTCGTCTAAGAATGGGTATCTATACGAGGCTGTCGATGATGAACAAGCTCGTTCGGTTCACGGTAGTCCACATGGAGATCAACGATCTGTTGAATTCGAAGCTCTTGGTCGCAAAGTATATCAAACACAGGCAATACGGAACCATCTGGATCGGTGGTCCCATTGAAATTGAAGTTATCCCTCTGTGGTTTATGATTTGGCACGCTCTGAAAGAAATCATACAGTCGTTGTCGTAGATAATATATCCATCAGTGTCAATTAGTATCCGCGACTGGAAAATGAAAGGAATTTGGGAAACAGGAAAATATATAATGGAATATTATACCTTTAGTCAACTTAGAAGACAATTGCATGTCGTAGTCATTGTTGAAATTTAGAGATTACATCCGATCACATGATCGTCCCATTCACTCTCAGCCGACGTCTCCCTTTCCGCGCAACGGCTAATGACGCCTCGACAACGCAGAAAAACGGGCACAGCCAAAATCTGTGACCTTCAATAGTCCAACGCCAAGATTTTCCACCGCTTGCGCCTCTGCATGCCATTTTCTCATGGCCATCTCATCTTCACCCTCACCACGGTCACCCACCCGGGGTTTACCCGGGCTGGTCTGACCACTCGCTTAGGCCTCGCTTAGAGCGGGCCGAAGGCCTCCGTGCTTTGTCAGCCTCTATACTATATAAGCCCGCCCCTCCGTCCCCTCTACACTCCACTCTCCACTTCCAGTTCACTCCACAGCTTGAAGTTCACACTCAATGTCTTCATCACATCTTGTCCATCATCCCAAGTCTTCTCTACTTCAGTCACATCTTGACTATACCTTCACATGACATCATCGGCCTTCACCATCAACATGAGACTCACTTCAGCGTCGTCTCAGGCCACCGGCACCTACCACCACTCCACCCTCACTATGTGACCAAGTCACTCGCCGGCTTCGCGACATAACCTCAGCGTCGCTCAAGTCCACACACCTCACTGTCATCTGACATATGTGTGGCACTCACTGTCAAGTTGTACCCTCTCCCTCCTCCATGCTCACTGCTAACCACCTCAGATACTTGCGCGGCATGTCGTCTTCACACGTCGCCGTCGCACCTCCTGCTCACGAGCACCCCACCTTGCCGACGCGTCCCCCCACCTCTTGCTCACGAGCACCCCACCTCATCCTCCTGCTCACGAGCACACCCCACCTCACTGACGCGTCGAGCTCACCAGCACCCCACTCCACCCCCACACTCTCAATACCCCGCTGCCGCCACACACACACACAAGGTGCTTGGAACTCAGGTTGGTTCGTGCTTGGAACACACATGGTCAAGAGCAGGACACTGCTGGTCAAGAGAAGGAACGCTTGCAAGTTGTAAACAACAGGCCTGGCATCGTTGCTGTAGACTCCGCTTCATGCGAGTTAGCTTCTGTCTGGACAATGGTAGTTGTTTGCAGCTGTGTATGGCAATCTGTATGGTCCTGTTGAGCTTGATAGTGCGCGGTTCTCTCATGTTGCCGCAAGGTAACCTCTCACAGTCCCGCCCACCCAGCCGCAGCCATGCAGTGACGCCCGAACGGTCGAGTGGAATCTGAGCGATTAAGTTACGCAGCCTGCCGTTCGCACAGTTACAGCCACTTGCAAGTGAGGTTTGGAGGTCAGTATCATCATGGTTGGGTCTTTGGTGTTTGGTCTTGGTTATGGTTCATGGTCTCATGGTTGTTGTTGCAAGGAAATCACATGGTCTGGTCTTGGTTATGGTTCATGGTTCATGGTCACAAAGGTTGTTGTTGCAAGGAAACTACATGGTCACAATGGTTGCTGTCGCAAGGAAACTACATGGTCTGGTCTTGGTTATCGTCAGGGTTGTTGCTTGGGTTGGTCACATCACATGGTATCTTCTGGTGGTTCACGTCAATGAAAGGTCTTGGTTCTTGTTCATCATCATGTCTTCACTCTTACTTATGCCTTGTGTCGTGACGTCTTATATTCTCCTCGAGCTCGTGATACCCCACCTTGGTGTTGAGGTTGCTGCCTTGGTTGCTGCCTTGACTTGCGTCGCCGCCTCTCACTTCGCCGTCCTTTGCCCACCTTGTGTCCGGTGTTCGCGTTACCCCGCTTCATCACTGCCTTGTCTGCTTCTGCCTTCTCTCTCTCTTGCCATACTACTGCGCCCGTACCTTGGTGTTTTTGTGGTCGTTGTTGTCGCAACCGCTGCCTGCCGTCACTGTCTACCCCACTTCACTTCCACCGCATGTTGTCGCAACTTACCCCGCTTTCTCTCACATGTTGAGACAAGTATCTCCGGATACTAATGTTCGTTTTCTGGTGTTGTAACTTCTTCTCCCTGTCGTCGTCGCGCTCGCGCCATTGTGTTTTGCGCACCGCCGCCACTCTCACTGACCGTTCATTCAACACCAGCCCTCTGTGAGGTTCTTCATGTTTCTTCATTTTGATTTTCGTGCGCGAGACACCCTCGTCGCCATCACGACTTGGTGTTGCTATTCGTGTTCCTGCCGTCACCGTCACTCTCACTGCTGCTCACTGTGGTTTTCCTTTGACCGCCATCGACTCAGGTTTCCCTTCACCGCACTGCGCGAAACTAATGTAGTTGTTGCGAACTCAGGTATTAAATGTAAGGACACTGCATGTATCACTCTTGAATATTCCGCTTGAGTAGAAACATTGCTCACTCAGATGTTTGAACAGCCTGTCGGCGACAGAGATGGTTGCATATACTACAGTCTCTTTGCAAAGCCTTGAAAGGTCCTGCCATTTCACCTTCATGGCTTTGCTCGCTGTGTTCTCAATTCTGCTGTAATGCGGTCTGGAGGTGACATGCTTTGCCAGCCCTGGGTCACTCTCTTGAAGACTACGGCGGGCTGGGGAAAAAGCCGCCTCGTGGGCTTTTAGTGGAGTTTCTCGTTCGGCCTTTGTCTTCAGTCCGTATCTCTAAATTTATGAGTTCTTTCAAGATAGAAACTTTCTTTAAAAGTGCTAAAGCCACGGATAGTTGTTACTCAGCACTTCAACCTATATGGTAGAATCGGCATAGTTCTCACATGTACATGGCACCTTATCTAGACATTATTAGCTTAGATTCTATATTCATGTATGAATATTGTAACGGCTGTTTCTTTATGTACGATAAACGTCCGCTTCCCAATTCTGACAATAACATCTCCTTTGGGAAACCGCAGGGATGTAGATAACTAATCCGCTCGTGAAGCGAGTAAGATGGACTTCGGATGATCCCAGCATTACTCCAGATCTTCAATGTCTTTTATAATGTGGATCACAGTATTTACGTTGCTTTTATGGGGTAAATCTGTATTTCTCCAGGATTACTTTAAGTTCGGGGGATCGGTCTCCGAACTAATCTAGTATGCATGCATTGCTGCATACTCTACATCTTACTTTAGAGGAATAGATTCTGCGCTGCTGTGTTTCAGCACGAAATAGTTACCTGCCGATTGAACTCGTGCGCTCAAGATGCCACTTCCTCCAGGTTTCTTCCTTTTTTTATTCTTCGCCGCCTCCACTATCGCCCAATTCCAACGCACCAAGTACAACTTCAACTCAGACTGGCGCCTCCACATCGGCGACATCGACAACGCCCAGAACCCGTCTCTCAACGACAGCACCTGGAAACCA
This sequence comes from Byssothecium circinans, assembly GCA_010015675.1. NCBI lineage: Eukaryota > Fungi > Ascomycota > Dothideomycetes > Pleosporales > Massarinaceae > Byssothecium > Byssothecium circinans. Next base: position 110,929 of record ML977013.1, on the reverse strand, counting down.
ATCACAACACCCCACGCCTGGAACGAAGACGACGCCTTCAAAGTCAGCATCGATGAGCTTCCCACAGGAATCGCCTGGTACCGCAAGCACTTCCAGCCCCCCGCATCCGCCAAAGACCGCAAAATATTCCTTGAATTCGAAGGCATCCGTCACGGCGGCGAGTTCTACCTAAACGGGCAATGGATCGGGCGAAGCGAGAACGGCGTCATGGCTTTCGGCTTTGACGTCTCGAGTTCAGTCAAACCAGACCAGGATAACGTAGTTGCTGCGAGGATTGATAATTCCTGGGAGTATCGCGAGGTGGCGGGCGGGACGAACCAGAGGTTCCAGTGGAACGATAAGAATTTCTATGCGAACTATGGGGGGATTAATAAGAATGTGTTCTTGCATGTTACGGATCGTCTGCATCAGACGCTGCCGCTTTACTCGAATTTAAATACGACGGGGGTTTATGTGTATGCGGATAAGATCGATGTTGCAGGGAGGACGGCGGACGTCACGGCGCAGTCTGAGGTTAAGAATGCGTATAATAGTTCCAAGACTTTTAGCTACAGCGTTGAAGTCTCTGATGCAAGCGGGAAACCCGTGAAATCGTTCAAGGGAACGAGCTTCACGCTGAAAGTAAACGAGACACGCACCGTCAGTGCATCCTCCACAACCTCCGGCCTCAACTTCTGGTCCTGGGGCTACGGCTACCTCTACGACGTACGAACGATCCTCAGCATCAACGGCACAGAAGTTGACAGTGTAACAACTCGCACCGGGTTCCGCAAGACCGAATTCAAAAACGGCATGTTCAAACTCAACGACCGCGCTCTCCACCTCAAAGGCTACGCCCAACGCACAACGAATGAATGGGTAGCTCTCGGCTCCGCAGTCCCAGCCTGGCTATCTGATTTCTCCAACCAGCTTGTGCTTCGCAGCAACGGGAATTTGATTCGCTGGATGCATGTCACCCCCTGGAAGCAAGACGTCGAATCCTTCGATCGTCTTGGTATTCTGCAAGCTATGCCTGCTGGAGACTCTGAAGGTGATGTCACAGGCAGACGATGGGAGCAGCGTAAAGAACTCATGCGTGATGCCATTGTTTATAACCGCAATAATCCCAGTATCGTATTCTACGAGGGTGGTAACCATGGGATTACTGAAGACCATATGAAAGAGCTCAACGAGATTCGTGACTTGTATGATCCGAAAGGTGGACGCGCTTCTGGCTCTCGGGAGATGTTGGATTCCAAGGTCGCGGAGTTCGGGGGCGAGATGCTGTATATTAACAAAGGGTCCAATATCCCGTATTGGCAAATGGAATACTCGCGCGACGAAGGACTGCGGAAGTACTGGGACAATTACTCGCCACCGTATCATCCCGACGGCGAGGGCGCTGGCGTCGGAGCGATTTACAACCGCAATCAAGATACCCATGCCATTGAGAACGTAGTTCGCTGGTACGATTACTACGAGCAGCGGCCCGGGACCGGTACTCGCGTCAATGCCGGCGGCGTCAATATCATATTCTCAGACTCGAATACGCATCACCGCGGCGTAGAGAACTATCGCCGATCTGGCGAAGTGGATGCTGTCAGGCTGCCCAAGGACGGATGGTATGCGCATAAAGTGATGTGGGATGGCTGGGTCGATGTTGAGAAGAGCGCGACTCATATTATTGGGCATTGGAAATACAACGCGACTACGGTGAAGAATGTCACTGTCGTTTCGACGGCCGAGAAGGTGGAGTTGAAGCTCAATGGGAACAGTCTCGGAGAAGGGGTGCAGAGTCAACGGTTCCTATTCACTTTCGCGAATGTGAAGTGGAGCGCTGGGACGCTGGAGGCTGTGGGATATACCGCAGGCAGTGTCTCGTCGTCGGATAAGCGTACGACATCTGGTCAAGCTGCTGCCATCAAACTCTCGTCTCACGTCTCGCCGAACGGTTTCCGCGCTGACGGTGCAGACATTGCACTAGTAGATATCGAGGTCGTAGATTCCAGCGGCCAACGCGTCCCCACCGCCCTCAACACCATCTCATTCAAGCTGTCAGGCGAAGCGAAATGGCGCGGCGGCATAGCGCAAGGGCCAGACAACTACATCCTCTCGAAAACACTGCCTGTCGAAAACGGCGTGAACCGAGTGCTACTCCGATCAACCACTAAATCCGGAACAGTAAGTCTTGAAGCATCATCTCAAGGTCTCACATCCGCATCCATCACCCTCACGACGAAGGACTTCCCCACAACCAACGGACTCAGCACCATCTTACCCTCTTCCAACCTCCCCAGCGACCTCTCTCGGGGCCCCACGCCCTCTAGCTCCTCGTACAAGCCCTCCCGTCAAGCGCTGAAGATTACCTCAGTAACAGCAGGATCCAACGCCGCCAACACATCCTTTACCTATGATGACACGGAAACCACGTCCTGGGCTGGTGCTGACGCTGCTACATCTTGGATTAGGTATACTCTCAGTGAGGCATCAGTGATCAACCAGCTTGTGATGAAGTTGTCGGGGTTTCGGACTAAAACGTATTCTCTCAGTGTACTTGTTGATGAGAAGGTGGTTTGGAAAGGGACGACGGAGACTAATTTGGGGTATGTGACGCTGAAGTTGGAGGAGAACAGGGGGAAGAGTGTGGAGATTAAGCTTGAGGGTGGGAAGGGTACGCTGGCGGTTGTTGAGGCGGAGATTTATCGGACTTTGTAAGCTAGAGAGCAGTGAATAAGAACGAACAAAAATGTCACGTGGCTCTATCTGCTATCTGGGTTGCTAACATGACATTAATTTTCCACATTCCGCCTATACGATGGGTTATAGTTAGTGAGCACCACGCTAGCTTGTTGGCCTGTCTAGGTATCTGCTTGATATTTTCATCACGTGGCGTTTGGTGCCGCCCAGGAGAATTCGGTGTCGGAAACGCCGAGATTGTCTGAACCTAATTACATCAAAAGCCATCAAATATCCTAACCGCTGCACAACACCTCACAACATCCCAATCTTGCTCACTATTTTGAAGCGGCCAAATGAACATCTTCCACTCTCGCAATGGATGCCTCCCTTATACACGATGATTTGTTCAGGCCCTTCACGTTGAGTCCGTGCGAGCTCGCCATCCCTGTCGCCGGAGGATCTAACGTTATCTGGAACCCCTGGGATACGCATTGATGCTTTTGAAAACCCCGTTAGGAGATAATGGGAGAGCGATCCGTGCGAGATTCCTCATCCTTTGTCACTCATCACCCTCGCTCTGTTCCCCTCAATTCACACAGTCTTCGGACACTGTCGCTCGCTATGAAATCACTATCGCTTCAAAGGGACTTATGTCTACTTGTTCTCATTGCGCAAAGTCTTGCTTTGGAGGTCCGCGAGACTGCCTCGGGTGAGTGGATCCCGGTCGCGGTGGAGGTGTTTTTGCTCGTATCGCGATCTATTCGTATTTGGACTCTGGCGTCACCACTTTCCTTACGTATGAAGGCTCGAGGCTTACTATATCGATAGGGCTGAATGCAACGATAACCCGAGGTCCAACATCTTCCCACAACAACGAGGAAGGCAGCAACAGCAAAGTCATTGTACAGACACCAGAGACGGGATGGGAGAATACTGCAGCCCCTTCGAAATCTACGAGGGTCCCCGGAAGCGTGAACATTGGATCCATCATCGCTTCGAATTTGAACACCGGTGGACCAATACCAACGACCGATACCGCGCACGTAGAGAAATCCGAAACAGGCTTCAAGGCTGCAACAGGTGTAGCGATCGCAACCGACGTCAAGCCTAAACAGAGCGAGCCACGGGCGACCGCCCTGCCAGCAACTGCACCTATTACGAACTATGGACAAATGTTGACGCCGGTACTACAAACAGCGGTTGTCATTGAGGGCCAGACCCTCACGGCTGGAGGAGCAACAGTACCATGGGTAGAGAACGGAGCGACGACACAGATTCATCTCGATGAGAAAGGCACGCCGATATTGGTCCTAGGGCCCAAAACTTCGACAGTCACACAGATCACACCTGCGCCTACAGTCATATCTGGTCAGACGCTCTCTATGGGAGGGCTTCCGGTGACAGTAGATGCTGAAGTCCCAACGACTCTATCGCTCAATCAGGCTGGACAAACTATCGCAGTGGTAAAGGGAATGACGTCCACGCTCTCCCCGCCACCTACACAAGTCGTGAATTTTGGGAGCGGCGTCACGGCTACCGTCCAGGTGCAAGGCAATCAGTATCTCATCGCCGGCTCAACACTCAATCTTGGACATCCAGTGACCGTATCCGGCACAGTGCTCTCACTCACGACAAACACTGTGGGTGCTACACTCCTAATAGCCGGGGATAAAACCACGACACTTGCATCGCCTCCCCGCGATGTATCCTCGACTGTCAAAGACGGCACCACACAGTATATCGTTGGCTCGCAGACTCTAGCGCCCGGTCACCCCATCACTGTGGACGGAACCCCAATGACGATCATGACATCAGGAAGCAATACCATTCTCATTGTGGGAGATAAGACGACTACCGTAGGAGGGCCAAGGGCGACCAACGCCGGGAGTCCTGGGTCTGCGACTGGACAGGCGGAAGCTACCAGTAAGAAGGGAGGTGCGGAGCAACTGAAAAGATGGAACGCGAGGGCTTCTTTTGTGATGGCTCTCAGTGTCGCAGTACTTGGTCTTGGATGAAAGAAGGGAATACTCATCGAAAAGGAAGATCGCTCAGCACTGGAAGGAGAAACATGGGTATGCGTCCGCCTCAAACGCTCTGCTCTGATGAATCCAGGACGCAGCTTGCATCGAAATTAGGGCTGTGTTTGCTGCGTTCCATTCGCGTCACTCGTATCGTTTTGATCCAACGATGTTCAATATCAGGCGCCAGCTAAGCACGGAAGATTGATAGACGGAAAATGTCTAGAAGGATATCAGAAGTACACGACATGAGCAAGAGTAGATGGCTGGCAAGAGAAAGCATCTAATTAGCTTATGTCGCTGCACCCGCTTCGGCCCATTCGTATGTTTTGTACTTGTTGCGCGAACAAATCTCTACTTCTCTCCATCATCCTCTCTCTAACCTCTTCTTCTCATATCCCTACCCCCTCCCTTGCTACCCTTCTCCACACATCGGAGAAAGAGTACCATGGTATCATAAGACGGAATGATTCCACATACTGCTTGTCAATTTATCCTTGCTCGCCATCTAGTCATGTCATCCGTCCTCGTGTCCCTGCGTTCTAATTCCGCACCTCCGTTTCCATATACGTTTACTTTCTTCACCGTCTTTTCTCTCACCGATTAGCGGCGCCGTCCGATGGCTATATGTACTGTCCCCCTTCCCCTTTTTCTTTCGTCCTCCTTTCTTCCTTCTACTACCTCTTCGTATGCTCAGACATACCTCTCTTGGGCTACTCCGTAGTCCTGTGTCGATGAAGACTTCTTTGTTAAGCATTGAACCCCCTATGAAGCTTCCTGGGGTGATCCTCGTCATGATGGCATCGGTTTCAATCACCACGGCCGGCCGCTTACAGACAAGTCGGGCTTCGTCTGGCTCACTGAGGCCAGGGTGACGGCTTGTCATGGTCGCCATGGCTGTCAAATTCCCAAGCCGTCAAGAGGTTTTTGACACCGTACCATAGTACAGAATACTGAGATGGGATTTGGCTCATGGCTTGCTCTGACCTCTGAGCCATTCCCATCTTAGCCATGCGGACTTCACGTAAAGATACTCCATCCCAAAGCCCATCAGTACGTTGGCCCTACCTCCACTCCTCCCTTCACCTCCGTCGCTAGAATAGCTATCACGACCAGAATAATACTAACCGATCTAGACAATCCACCCAAAATCGTCCTTAACTCATCCTCACTCTCACCGCCCGGCGAATCCCGCCGTGAACGACTGTTCACCAGAGCAAAATCCCAAGCAGCCGGCACGCCATCCGCCCTTCAACCAATGAGAGCCTCTCCTTTCGAGCTCTTGCCTCGAAGATTCTGCGAACGACTCATTGCACTTTGACGTCACGTCCAGCCGCCAAGCGACGCGTCCACAGTACAGTACAAAACAAAAATCTCGCGCGCCTCCGACCTTTTCTCCCCTCAACACCATCATCTCTCTCTCCAATCTTCAGCTTACCAGCTCTTCTTTTGCCTAACAGCATTCCAACTCTCATACTCGCCTAGCAGCACTCTATCCAGCTTAACAGCTCTCTTCTACTCTCGACTCTCAGCTTAGCAGCTCTCTCTCTCTCTCTCGCCAGCTTTACGCAGCGACACCTACGTTTACAGCTTCACAGCTATCTCTTCCACTCTCAGCTTAACAGCACCCTCTGGTCAGCTTCACAGCTATCTCTTCTACTCTCAGCTTAATAGCTCTCTCCCTCGCCAGCTTCACGCAGCGACTACTCACTCTACCGCTTAACGGCTCTCTCTCGCCAGCTTTACGCAGCGACTACTCCCTCTTCTACAGCTTCACAGCTATCTCTCCCATCCCCAGCTCAACAGCTCTCTCTCTCGCCAGCTTTACGCCGCGATCACCTCTACAGCTTATCAGCTACATACCCACTTCACAACACACCTACAACTACATCAACCTACTCTCACGACTACAATGTCATCCATCACCAACAACACCGCCATCATCAAGGCTGTCGCCGCCACCCTCAAGGAGACCGACGCGATGCTTACGGCCACTGCCCTCAAGAAGGATCAGACCCGCATCAACCTCGAGTCCACCCACCTCGCTATCGAGACCGCCAAAGAGTGTATCGATGCCCCTTTCCTCAACTTCAAGGTTATCGAGCTTACCAATGACGTCGCCGATGCCGAAGCTCGTCGCGAGAAGCCGCGCGGTCGTTTCGTCCAGCAGCGCGAGCAGATTGTCGAGCTCATCAACCAGAACGACGAATTGATCAAAGACTTCGATGAGGACACCAAAGACATGAAAGCCGCTTCGGCGCTTCGAAAGGTCGAGTTTGCCAAGCAGCGCGACGAGATTATCCGCAAGCACCGCGAGGAGCGTGAGATGGCCGCCGCTTTCGACAAAGCCGAGCGTGAGAAGCTTGCCGCTGCGCATGAAGCCCATCTGAAGGAGACCGCCATTGCCCATGAAGCCGAGCTGAAGGAGACTGCCATTGCCCATGAAGCCAAGCTCACTGAGGTTGTCGCTGAGACTGTTGCCGCCCACAAGGATGAGCTCACTGACACCATCGCTTCGTACGAGTGCATGCTCAATGAGACCGCTATCGCCCACGACGAAGAGATTGCCGAGACTGTCGCTGCCTATGATGGCATGCTCAAGGCTACTGTTGCCGCCCGCGATGAAGAGCTTATCCAGACCGTCGCCGCCCACGATGAAGAGATGACCAAGACCATCACTGCCCATAATGAAGAGCTTACCAAGACTGTTGCTGCCCATAACGAAGAGATGATGAAGGCTGTCGCCACCCACGAAGAAGAGCTGAAGAAGGCTACCGCCACCCACGAAGAAGAATTGAAGAAGGCTACCGCCGCGCAAGAAGAGAAGCTCAATGAGACGATCGCCGCCTACAAGAATGAGCTCAAGAAGGCTGCCGCCGCCCACGATGACGAGCTAAAGAAGACTGCCCCCAACCACCACGACATACTCAACAAGACTATCGCCCAGTACGATGCCCAACTCTGGAAAGTCACCCTCGCCTACGACGTCGTACTCCAGAACACCATCCACATCCACGGAATCCAGTCCCAGAACACCATCGCCGGCTATGAAGCCGAGCTCAAGGAAGTCACTGCCGATTACGAAGCCCAGCTACAGAACACCACCGTCGACCACGACGTCGTCGTGGTCGAGAAGACTACCGTCGACCAGGGAACCCAAGTCGACAACACCACCACCGCCGACCAGGAGGTCAAGAAGCTCCTGGCCCGCCACGCATCGGACCTCTCCCTTGCCGAGTTCGAGCGCGACACAGTCGCCAAGAAGAACTGTTCGCTCGCCCTCGCCGCCGCCGCGCTCAAGCAGGAGCTCTTCCAGAAAGACATCGAGCTCCTGATGGTCCGCGAAGACGCGGACACCACCGCCACGCAGCTCGCGGAGCGCGACACCGAAGTCGCCGCGCTCCGCGAGCGCACCACGCACCTCACCGCCCTCGTCTACTCGACGGAGAAGAAACTCGTCGACGCCACCACGCCCAAGGTCCGGTACCTGACCGACCCCGTCTCCGCGAAGAAGCTGGCAGCCTTCGAGACGCAGGTACCGGACCTCACGGCCCAGCTCGCCTCCCGCGACGCCTCGCTCGCCGCCGCCGCCATGCACGCCCAGCACGCCCACCTCCAGCTGGCGCAGTACCAGCACTACATGGCGGCGCACACGGCGCAGATGTCGCACGACCTGCTCGCCGCACACGCCGAGCTGTTGGACCTGGGCACCCAACAGCAGGTAGCGTGCGAACAGGCCGGCGCGGCATCGGCTGCGCAGGCGCGCGCGGAGGCCGAGCTGGTGGTGGTGAAGAAGACGTTGGCGGACGCTACCCGGGGGTGTGAGGGGGGCGCCGATTGTAAGTCCTGCCTGCATCATTTGAGGACGTCGCTGCGGATTTCGCGCGCGTTCGAGCAGGAGGCTGGTCGGCGCTCTGAGCACTCCTGGGTGGAGCGTATGAGGGCGTGGGAGGAGGTGGCGGTGTGGCGGGGGCGGGCACTGGCGGCGGGGTGGTGGGAGGAGGAGGCGGTGGTGGGTGGTGGGGAAGGGGAGGGAGAGGAGGAGGAGGAGGAGAGCGAGGAGGGAGAGGGGGGGTCGTTGGTCGACGGGACCGATGATGAGGAGGGTCCGCAGCCAGCGGATTCTAACTCGGATTCGGGCTCGGAGACTAGCGACCTCCAGATCATTCTGTGAGGGGGTTTGGCGGGTGCTGGGGGGTGGGGGTGGGGGTGGGTGGTTGGCAGGTGGTTGGTCGGTTTTTGTGGTTTTTTGTTTTGTTTTGTTTTTGTTTCTGCCTTGTCCTTTTTTTTTTTTGTATACTAGATGAATGCCACTGTCGAGTAAAAAGTGATTTCCTATTGCTTTGTGGCGATACTGCTATGTATCCTGTTGCTGTTGCTGTAGATTTGTGATCCTACTGTTGTGTTGTAGTTGCCGGGCGACATGATTGTCTAAGGTCTGACGTCTGATATCACGTGATCTGAATATTCACTGGCAGGGTAATGCATGCGGCAAAATCAGCTTATCACTAGACCTAAGGGGGGTAGATATAGTGTACAAATCATGAATAACTCATCTAGAGATTCAGGCTAGCATTATTTTATTCATTTTGAGTGTTGCGTTTATGTGAACTGCTTAGGTGGTTCAACCGTATACGTGCATTTATGAATGCGACCAGGACAGACCCTTACTATTCATAAAGTGTGACTAAAAAGTGCGTGTAAACAATCTAGGCTACTTTTACAAGTCTTCGATTGCGCGTCATTTTATATTTTTTACTCTGAGCGTTGAGTATTGATAGTGAACTGCTCAAAGGTCTGTCTGGTTATATTTATGAATATAGCGAGGATAGATTCTTACATTCTCGAACAACTAATGTAAATCTTTGTATCAATACTCTAGACTATCTATACACGACTTTATTTCAGTGTTACCTCGTTTACTCTGAGCGTTAGGTGTCAACATTACGGCCTTATTCTGTTAAGCTTACGGTTTGAGAGTTGATACGGATCTGATGGAGGGCTTGGATCGTTACATAGATCAATATAACGAGCATAGATTCTCACCACTTGTAAGAAAGAGCGTAAAAGGAAGCGTCGATACTCTGGATATGCTATATGGAGTTTCAAACTAGGTTCATATCCTTGATCTCACGCTTTAATGCCTAGCTTAGACTGCCAAACGACATATATACCTCCCTCTCTGGGTCCCTCAAATCCACCTCCTCCCCTTCCCTTTCCCAAACCGCCACCACTATCCCCGTCAAACCCCAGGCCCCCAATCCAAAAACCAAAAACCACCACCTACCCTCCAGCCCCTGCCACCCCATTAACCTCCCCCAGCACAATCTGATTCAACGAATTCTCCCTCCCCACATCCCCCCTCTCCACCATCTCCCTCTGCCACTTCAACAAGCCCTCCGCCTTCCTCGCCGGCCCCACCGTCCCCCCTTCCTTCCTCCTCTCCGCCCACTCCTCAATCTCCCCCTGCGCCACAAAATTCCCATGCAACCCCAGCCTCAACTTCACCGGCAAATGCACCGCCGCCACCGGCCCCTGCGCCAAGTCCCTCGCCTCAAAGATCAGAATATCATTCCTTAGCACATCGAGATGATTAAGCAGCGCAATGAGATACCCGTCCCCCTCCTCCGTCGACCCCGCCCGCGGCACAAACACCGGTTCCTGAAACGTACACGTCGGCCCCGCCCACCACGTATCCCTGCGTCCCGCCTCCCACTCATAGTGCCCCAGGACATTAAACAGCCCGCCCGCGGGCGGCCCGCACTTTGCGAAGTCGTAGGGCTTGCTGGGGTCGATGTTGCACTGCCAGAAGTGGTTGTAGGGTTTCGTCAGCACGCGGTCGTCGATGCGGGAGAACTCGCCGTTGATGCCGAAGATGCGGGTTGGGGTTACGCGGGAGTTTGTGGGGAGGGCCGGGTCGAAGGTCCAGCGGTAGGTGTCGGAGACGAGTTTATTGCGTTGGAGGAGCGTGGTGGGCGTCGGCGTGGGGGTGTCGGGGGGGAAGAAGAAGAAGACGTTGTCCGAGGCGATGGTTAGGTCTACGATTATGTGGCCCGTCGTGGGGTCTTCGTAGCTGCCTGCTATGTGGCCGTGGAAACCTGGTGGTTAGGCTGTTAGTTTTTGTCTCGTGATACTTTCTACTCTCTACCCGCATACCTCTGTGCTATCGGAAGAGAGAAGGGAGAGTCATGTTGTGGGAGAGATAGGGAACATACCGTTATCAGCCCTCAACCACACAATATCCTCCGGTTTCCCATTCCTCCTCGGCACAATCCCATACCACTGATCCTCATCCGGATCCCACGCGAAATGATTCCCGCCCTTCTTCATCCTCTCCACATTAACCTTGATCGGCGTGAGCGGGAGGATGAGATAGTTCTTCGTAATCGCACAGTCATGAATCATGCCGCAAAACGGCGCCTGATACCAGCACTCCTCCGTTTTCTTGCCGTCTTTATCGATGGTGTACACCACGATATCGCGGCTCGCGTCGTGTCCGTCGCCGCCCGCTTCGTACCCATAACACACCATTTCGCCCGTGTCGGGGTCGAATTTCGGGTGCGCGGTGAAGGTCGGGGACTGCACTTGGCCGTCGAAATCATAGCGACCGATCGTTTCCAGCGTCACGGGGTCCATGGCGAAGGGGGGCCCGTCTTCTTTGGTGGCGAGGAGGACGCCGCGCCAGAAAATGATGTTGGTGTTTGAGGCGGTGCGGATGATGCCCTTGACCATCTCGTTGTCGGTATACGGATTCCGGTATTTTCCTAGGAGTGCTTTGCGCGCGGCGGTTTCGGCTTTGTAGCGGTCCGTGTGGACGTAGCGTTGCTTGAAGTCTACATGGCCGTTTTCGAAACGGAAGGCGGAGACGGAGCCGTCGCCGTTGAAGTGGATATCTTCTTCGAAGAGCGGCGGGAAGCGGTGGTCGGGCTGTATTCGATAGAATGTTCCGTTGATGTCCTTTGGGATTGTTCCGGTGGTTTCGAGCTCGAATACGTCGGCTTCCAATCTTGAGGGCTTGTTGAAGCCTTGGAAGAAACCGGTGTTGGGGAACTTGACTTGGCCGTCTGTACGTTTCCCTTCGTGGTAGGCGGGTGGTGGGGGCACGGCGAGGGAGAAGATGTGTGCCATGGCTCTTTCTGCCAATCTCTATCTCTTTTTGTTTTGTTTTTGTTTTTGTGATTTACTGCTCGCGAGATGTTCAAGGAGGTGGTGAGAATGAAGTATGCGTTGTTCATCTGAAGTCTGCTATGAGCAGCTTGAAGCACAACCGAAGCAGCATACGCTGGCCGTCTTACAAACAATTCGAAGGAAGGTGTACCCCACGGCACGCGTAGTTCCTAGCTTCCCGCTATGTGGGGACTAGTTGGGTAGTGGGTGGGGTAGTCTACCGTGAATTGCAGGGGTGTCATGTTCTTCGGTCTGATGGAACCGGCTTCAATGGAGTAAGCTGTGGGGTTGTGGAGGTATGAGTCCGCGGTAGCTATAGCTAGCCGCAGTGGTACGCGCATGCATACACGATCATGCATGTGCGAGCTGTAGGATTAGATGCAAGTGCCGGCAAAGGAATTGCTGTGTTATGCTTTAGGAATGTCTTAGTATAGGAGAACCAGACGTGCATGTTTGTATAGCGAATCCTTCTATTGCTTTGATCGCACGTACTCATTCCTCCTTTGAAACTAGTCCCTTAATTTTCCACTTCGAAGCTGCAAAAGAGATATCAAAGGCAAGATGAAAGGCACAATCGCAGTCGAAGAAGCCATCATCGACCTCGCAGGCGTAGAAGCGCACTCCTTCGCCCAATTCCAAAGCTTGATGCGACCTGGCAGTGACTCCAGCACCGGACTTTCCGCCCACGAGAAAAAACTCCTCGACATCCATGATGACCGCCTCAAGCAAATGGACGCCCATGGCGTAGAATACATGCTTCTCTCCCTGACCTCCCCTGGCGCACAGGGAGAAGCGGACCCCGAGAAAGCGAAGAAGGTCGCACAGGTGGCCAATGACTACCTTGCTGGCGAAGTCAGGAAGAACCCAAAACGCTTCGGCGCCTTGGCAGCTCTTTCTATGCATAATGCGAAAGATGCGGCAGATGAGTTGCGTCGAGCAGTCAAAGAGCTGGGGATGTTCGGCGGGTTGGTCAATGACTTCCAATCCAAAGGGAAAGATGCAGAGGAAAAGGTTTACTTCGACACTCCCGACTACGATCCCTTCTGGGCAACAGTGCAAGAACTTGATGTGCCGATATACTTTCATCCGAGGTATGCGATACCGCAAGATCTGCAGCCAGGCACGAAGTACGGGACGAGGAAGCATTTACTGGGGGCTGGAGTGCAGTTCCACCTCGACTTGAGCTGGCATTTGTATGCTATTTGCTCATCGGGGATATTTGATCGGTATCCGCGGGTGCAGATTGTTGCTGGACATCTAGGAGAGGGGTGAGTATTTATCGGATGTTTAGGGTGCTGTGCTAATGGTGATACAGCATACCGTTCAACCTATGGAGAGCAAGCCATTGGATTAACCACCCTTTCAAGCGTGGGACGAGGCCGATGAAGGAGGATTACTTGTACTATTGGACGCACAATGTGTCGATTACGACATCCGGGAATTATAACACGCGGGGATTGAAGTTTTGTATCGAGGAGATTGGACTGCATCGGTGTTTGTATGCGATTGGTGAGTGCGCTCTCTTTCTTTGGGAATTTAGCAAGCTAACGTGGATCCAGATACGCCGTATGAGACGGTGGAGGATGCGCAGAACTGGTGGAAGAATGTTGATCTACCGGAGGAGCAGAAAGAGGCCGTGGCAAGGAGGAATGCGATCAGGTTGTTCAAGCTCCCTCTTGAGGAGTAGCCTGACGGATGGAAGGACCTAGAGTGCATCAGCAAGAATGAAATGAAGGCATACTCGTCATTATGATGTGGTGTTGGAAGTGATGATAGAAGTGATGATTCGGCGCTTTGATCATGGCCATCTCTTCGACCCATCAATTGATGCAGATTATGCACAACGGATAGGTCGAGACGAAGCATAAGGGAAATAGAAGGTCTGTTAAGGCCGTCGGCACCATTAAATTAAGGATATTATGCCTCCGACTTCGCCTTGCTCAGCACCAACGCTGGCGCGCTCGTATCCACATCCTTGCCATAATGCGGCGCCCTCAAATCATCATCCGCAACCTGCTCCCCTGTCGCTGGATGGTTGTAATGGAATGGCACGACCCTCGTATCCGGCCACAGCATCGGATGCTCGCACAATTCATTCGGCCCAAGCGGGTCGTCTGGGTATGTCTTGGACAAAAATGGAATATAGTTCGGCTTCGTGTACGCCCAGCCCTTCTCGAACTCGGCGTGCCAGAACGGAAAGTAGCAGAGGCGGAATATCTTCCACACACCGTCCTCCTTGATGTACTCATTCTCGTAGATGCCGCCTTCCCACCATTGTACGAGCCCGCGGGGGTGCGTGTCCTTGATGCTCTCGTGGGTGCCGGCGGACATCATGCTGCGGAAACGGCCTTTGGCGCGGGTGCCTTCGGGGTTCACGTCGACGATGCCCTGGATTTGGGGGTGGTCGAGGAGGAAGCCGTAGATGGGGCCGTTGCGGCCCTTCACGAAGGCTCCAGCGAAGCGGCCGACGTAGAGACGCTTGACGCCCTCTTTGCCATTGTAGCGGCCGCCTAGGAATTCGACGCAGGTGTCGGGGTGGTCGGCGTAGAGGTCGGCGACCTGTTGGTGTCAGTGACTGTCTTCTTAGACGGTATGCTGGGTGCTTGCCTCCTTGTATAGACACTTGTCGAGGTAGTAGCCGTACTTGTACTGGAGCTTCCTGACTTCCTCTTGATCTGGTTCGGATTCGGATGAGTCAGCGTGGTGGAGGTGAAAGATGACTAAGCAGAACTCACCACTCAGGCGCGTTACTTCTTTCTGCAACTGCGCAACCACCTTCTTGAGGTCTTCGATCTCGGTGCTCATGGTGAATACCGGTAGCTTGATTGCCTGATTGTATTGGATGATGGAAAGGTACTTCCGCTGTGTGTTTTGTGGCTGCTGCCGCTTCTTAACTTGTCAGCATCATGCTCATCCCTCCCACATGGACAGGAGCTTCCACATGCACATGCACATCGCCAGTCGCACGTAGGCATCCCACTCCCGCTTCGCCTCCACGCAGAGAATTGGCCCATCCCGCCGGCAAAGTCTAGTGCGGGCTAGAGCTTGCGGCCCTATATAACCGACGCCATGCCGAAAGACGTGGCCGGCAGCGGGGTATCGCAGTGCGCGGCGTAGCAATAATGCCTCCGCCCATGTGGGGTCTGCCAGGAGAAGGGCAGGCCAAATTCTCTTCTCCAAATTCCACACTCTGTGACATTATTCTTCCCCTCACACCTTTGCACTAGATATCCCAACTCGTCACATTTCATCCCACCTGAGCACAATGGGCCTCCCAGAGAAGATTGAGACGCGACTCTTCATCAATGGCGAGGTATGTGAACGGCACACCGTTGCCAACCATTCCTAACATCCACCAGTTTGCCGAGTCGTCCAATGGCAAGACTTTCGACATTACCAACCCCGCCACACTGAAGCTGGTTGCCAAAGGTGCGGACTGGAAGTCGTCTGGTTGTGGACATGGTTAACATCATTGCAGTACACGAAGCCTCCGAAGAGGACACCGACCGCGCCGTAGCAGCCGCCAAAGCCGCCTTTCCCTCATGGTCAGCTCTTGCCCCGGAGGTGCGTGGACAGTACTTCAAGAAGCTCGCGACTTTGATTCGAGAGAGCAACGATGACTTGGCTGCCCTCGAAGCCGCATCCATGGGAAAGCCAGTGGGCGCTTTCTTTGATGCCATGGCATGCGCATCCAAATGGGACCATTACTCCGAAGCCGGACGTTCCGTCCAAGGCCACAGCAGTGTGCAGACTCCCGGCTTCCTCAACATAACCCTGCGCCAGCCGTATGGTGTCGTTGCTGCCATTATCCCCTGGAATGTGCCCCTTCTGTTCCTGGCGAACAAACTCTGTCCGGCTCTCATTGTTGGCAACACAGTGGTGTTGAAGAGCAGTGAGAAGGCGCCGTTGACTTCTGCGTACATTGCAACTCTTGTCCAGAAAGCCGGCTTTCCGCCAGGCGTCATCAACATCATCACCGGCTTTGGTAACGTGAGCGGCTCTATCCTGAGCAACCACATGGACGTTCGCGCCCTCTCATTCACCGGCTCTGGGCGGACTGGCCGTATAATCCAAGCCGCCGCCGCAAAGTCGAACCTTAAGCAAGTGTACCTTGAATTGGGCGGCAAGTCCCCAGCCATCATTTTCGACGACGCCGACATTGAAAAAGCGGTCAAGGAAACAGCCTACAGCATCCAATGGAACAGCGGTCAAGTATGCATGGCCAACTCACGTGTCTACGTCCAAGACACCATCGCCGAAAAGTACATCGAGCTCTTTAAAGAGGCTTTCACTAAGCAAGTCCACGTTGGCGATCCCCAGGAGCAGGGCATCAACCACGGTCCTCAGGCAGACGAAGTGCAGCAAAAGACGGTCCTTCGCTATCTGGAAATGGGCAAGCAGTCCGGTGACCTCGTTCTGGGTGGCGGCGCTCCTTCGGGCCGAGAAGGGTACTATATCCAGCCCACAATCTTCACCAATACGCCCGAAGACGCGACCATCATGAAAGAGGAGGTCTTTGGCCCTGTGGTCAACATCAACATCTTCAAGACGGAGGAAGAAGTATTAGGAAAGGCGAACAACACAGAGTACGGGCTGTACGCTGCCGTGTATACGAAGAACATCGACCGCGCAATCCGGTTTGCCAAGGGTCTTGAGGCAGGCACCGTGGGCGTGAACTGCACCAGTCCAGCAATTGCTAATGACATGCCCTTCGGAGGATACAAGTCGAGTGGAAGTGGACGGGAGGGCGAACCCCACTACTCGCTGGACAACTTTTTGGAGACCAAGGCTGTGCTCATCAAGATTGACTGATGGATGATTGCTTGGGACCATGTCGGCATCGCATGTACATTTCTCGCGCCATTTTCTCATCAGCGCCTTGTATGTACCGAGCACTTGGTTGGCCACTTCTGTCTTCATCATCTAAATATGTGAGCTTTAGACAAACCGCGATTCCCACTGCCTGAAACTCCATCTAAGTTTAGCCGGTCCAGACAGGACAAGCTCAGCTCAGCGGCGCGCTTCCTTCCCTGCGCTAGCGGCTCCACACTTAGAACGCGGACCATCCCCGCATTTCTCCAACCCTTCGCTATCCACCTCCCACAACATTATTTTGTTACCGTGGAGCCTATGCTTGTCGTGATCGTGTGATCGTGACCGTGACCGTGACGTCCAGCGCGCGCTCCGCCCCGCCGAATGACATCAATCCCGCGGCTTGTCGTGCACGTGGTTGGACCCTTGGCCTCCTCGGTTGAGTCGAGTTAGACCTCGGACCTCCGAGTCTTGGCCGAAGTACGGTAAGCTAATCAACCCACACCCCTCGCGAATACTAGAGACGTCGTCGACGTCGGCTTCTGCAATGGCCGGCCTCGCAGGCAATGTGAATGTCGGCGGCGGCGGCGGAGGAGGAGGAGGGGGCGGTGGCAGTAGCAGCGGTAGTGCGAGTGCGGGTCCGAATGTCAGACCGCCTGGAACCCACCGTGTGCATAGCAGCTGTGATCGCTGCAGGAGTCGGAAAACAAAGGTATGTACACCCCTGGCTATCATCGTGTACCTGCCAAGCCGATTGACCGCCCGTGTAGTGCATCGATCCGAGTACGTCTCCACTTCGCTTCTTTTTGTTTTATCATCCCGTCTTGCCTCAATTCCTCCCACAACTCCTTCTATATTGACCCTTTGCAGTCCCGGGACCGTGCCGCTACTGTGCCCGTACCGGCTCAACCTGCCAGATTGCCACGCCCCGCCGCAAGCGTCCATACTACCATGTCACCGAGGAAGAATACCAGTGCTCCATGCGAATCTTGGAGCACATCTTCCCGGACCAGGAACTCAATCTCATTACTTTGAGGGCGATTGCTAAAGACATCACCGAGGGAAAAAGGTTAGTGAACCCATTAACCGGATTGCCGATCCATGGAGGCAATTTGGAACCAAGCCCTATGGGGAGCAGTCCCGACGGCATCAAAGAGGAAGGCGACGGAGAAGGCGAGGTAGAAGGTGCGGATGTAGGTGGAGGGACGGGAGGGGAGAATGCGAACGAACTACATGAGCCCTTGGGATGTCTGATGCAAGACTCTACAGGAAGGTTCCGTAGGTGTCACTGCCATCATGATGCTCGGTGTCGGAAACTGACAAGAACAGGATACGTCGGCACACACTCGGAAATCCCCTTTAATGCGGCCGTCTGCTACATGGGCCAAAGCCGCGCAAACTCAAAAATTATTGGCCCTCCAAAAGTCGGATCCTACCCACCGCCCCTCATGATCGCTTCCTCTCCAGACTCCTCTTCTTCCCAACTCTACCTACCCCGCCGCGACCTTGGCAACCTGTACATCTCACGTTTCCTCCAAGACGTGCATTGTACGTACTGGTTCTACTCTACGGATACCTTTCTCGACCGCGTCGACAGAACATACTCGGGTAATGATGCATACCCGTCGACTTCATGGATGTGCTCCTTGTATACGATCTTTGCGATTGGTGCGGCAAATTACGAGGAACCAACGGGGAGGAGTCCGTTGGCGGTTGGCTCGCCTGCTGCCGAAGATGAGAGAAATTCGACGGATTATATCAATTTGGCGAAACAGCTGATTCCCACCGTCTATGATGAGGCGGATATTGATAGTATACGGGCTATGGCTATATTGGTATGGTGCCCACTATTACAGGATAGGATGAGATGGAAAGATCTTGCACGGAAGGAGGAGCTGACGTGTAGCAGAGTATCGCGCTTGAGAACGTGTTGTCGAGAACTAGTTCGTACTTGTTCATGGGCGCGAGTATCCAGATGGCGTATTCCCTCGGCCTACACCGCGACCAAATACCCGATGCAGCAGCGGCCATGGAACGCGAGCAGAACCGCAGAATATGGTGGACATTGTTCACTCTCGATCAAGAAATAGCATCGCGGGGTGGTACTCCAACGCTGATCGATGAACGGCACTTGAAGATCACGACTCCCCTACCATCGGAACAAGTAAGTCCGACTGCTAGAGGCTTGCGACAGAAAGCGAAGTCTTACAATACTTAGGTTATCTACCCCGGCATACACACGCCTCTCTCCTGGCTCAGCACCTCCGTAACCCTCTCCCGTCTCAAACGCGAAATAATCCAAGCAATCTACACCGAGCGCCCCACAAACAGTCGTCTAATCTCCTTCTCCACCGTCACCCAGCTCCTCATCTCGCTCCAAGGCTGGGCCTCCCTGATCCCTCCCCACCTAAAACACGATGTCCCTCTACCCCCGACGCACAAGCGCGCAGTCTCCGTACTCCATCTCCATTACTGGGGTACCACGATCCTGCTCTGCCGCCCATTCTTGCTTTACCTGGTACTAAAGCACTCCACCCTCGCCAACGAAACAGGGCGAAAAGTCTGGTTCGAACGAATGGGGAAAACATGCATCGACGCGGCTCAAAAATCCATCGGCATTCTGCAAACCATGGGTGACGACGGCGTCCTTTCCTCGCTTACCGCATTCGACAGCACGTGTCTCCTCCGCGTTGTTATGATTTTTATCCTGGCATATGCACATACGAAGACGCCGCAGTACCGGACGCATATCGAGACGGGCTTCTCCCTGCTGCGCAAAATGGAACAGATTGGGTTTTGCAAGATGGTGACGGAAGAGACGCCGATCTGGGTTGCGGATTTGGGCATCATAGTTGAGAATAAAGAAGATCGGCGGACGGGTGTACTGCTAAATGACGAGTTGATTGCGCAGCTGTGGAATAACTATGATCCGTAAGTCTTTCCGTCTTCTCTCTTATTTGCCACCTTATGGGAAATGGAATGGGCGTTTGTGATTTCCGGGTTCAGGAACCCAGAATGAGAGGCTAATGTGTACGGCGCTTGATGTTAGAGAATTCATGACGCCCCTCCAAAACCAACAAACCCTCGACCTAGCCTTCGACGACGTGGGCAGTTTCGACATGAGTTCCGAGATGTTGTATTTTACCAGCTTGGACGATTCGATTGCTATCGATCCGTCGCAGGTGTACTCGAGCTTTGATTTCCGGTAATACCACACCCGCCCGGGCTACGATGATGATTTGAAGGGCTTTCGTACAGCGAGGTGTATGTATATACAAGGGGACTGCGGAAACGGGGGATTGTGCTGGATCAGATGGGTGCAAGAGCAGCACAAGTCCGGCTTATGCTGGTAAAGCCGTGGAGTGGAAGGAGCTCTTTTCAGAGAGTGAGGCGTAGGTAGGGAGAGATGTGGTTGAGTTCAAGGGGAGGGGTTAGGGGTTTTGTGCCAAGGTTGTGGGAAGGAAGGAAGGATGCATATACATACAGCTAGCCATCTAGCTAGCTAACGCGGGGCTTTGATGCGTCCAGAGGTGTATACGCGACACGACGCGATGGGCATGAAACATCAGGCGTTAATGGATAGCAGAGGAGGAACAGTCATAGGGTGGACGTGAAGGATGGGAGCGGAGCTTCCTCGCTGTAATGGCTGGCAGGCTTAGTTGATATCTTGGATAATACAAAGTCCCAGGAACGGAAGGAGGGGGAGGGGGAGGAGGAAGAGGAGGAGGAGGTATAATAAATCCGAACGCTTGAAATATATAAGCATGCCTCTTCCAAAGCTTCCCATCCTCTACTTAAAAACCCCCCAGCTGCAGCACACTATGATGACCTGACAGGCAAATCTAGTGTACGATGCGTTCCTTTAAAACTCGAGAGAAGGGAGAAAGCTTGCCGTCAATGTGGCACAACTTTACGCGGAAGAAGATATAGAATGGCAATATGAAGACTTGAAGAAGATGCTCATGCAGTTACAGCTGAAACTCGAGGGCTTTGAGAGTATTTTAGAAGGATAGAAGCAAGGGATGTCGTTGAGGCAAAGACCGGCATTGCGAATGAAGGAGGGAATGGAACATTCGGGGGATGATGGGGAGACAGATAGGTGATTTAGTCGGGTTGGCACATTATTGCTCGCTCTTGTGCAGTGCGCGTAGGATTTTAACTAGGTCCATGTAGTAGTTCTACTTTAGTGCGTCGACATGATATTGATCGTGTTTTGATGAGCACTGCACATGCGAGGTCAATGTGTCGTTCACGCTTTGCCTGATGTGACTTTAGCGCACCCCCACATGTACACGTTCAAATGCCGCTCGCCCACCACTCCACCTCCACCTCCACGAACACACATCCATGATGCTCCATCAAACAAAATCGTGGCCGGCCATCGGCTTCATCTCTCCCTATACCTCAGACAGAATGCCGGGCTCTTCAGTCGGCTTCTCCGGCGCCCAGTACCTAAGTTACCTAGTTACACTTCACCGCCCTCCTCTCCGCTCATTGAAAATAAGAAACATCCAATACAAGGTCGCTCTACTCGCAGAACTTCCCCAATATACCCCTCATCAGCCCTTTCACTCCGGTTCGTTGATGACGGTGCTGGCCACAGTGCCGGGTCCGGCAGATTGCTGCTCTTGTTCTCCCATATCTTGGCGCCCGTTGTCCTCGTATCATCGCAGGGATGGAGCATGCTTTGAGCTCTTGTATATGCGGGGCATTAAAAGTGCAGTATCGCGTAGATGTGGGAAAATATTTGCCTGTGAGGCATGAGATGAGGTTTTTACAGTGTTAAGCTTGGGACATAAGGTTGAAATACCCCCAGTGAATAAATAATTTCCTGTTTTCGAGAATCCTACAGTTGCTGAAAAGCACGTCTTTTTCCGTGGAGCGGGTTACTGTAGAAGACGAACTCGAGAAGACAGGATGGCGCTTGGGATTATCGAACCGAAGACGGATGTTCGACCTCCAGGCTCTGAGCTCCTCGTGGATACGCAAGCAACAAGCGTCGAGAACCAGCACGAACATGGAAATATCAAGCGTGTAACGGGAAGGGTAGGCATAGACATCACATCTGCTACTGTAGACTGTGCTGAATGGCGTAGAAAGAAAACATCATCCTCGTCCCGCAACCGTCCGATGATCCAAACGACCCACTTGTGAGTTTCCCGGAGTAATGAACATGAAGGCGACGTGCTAACATACTCAGCTTTGGGCAAGATGGAAACGCGAAGCAGCCTTTGCCTTCATCTTCTTCAACTGTATAATCTTCGCAGCATGTCCAGGGCCAATGATAGCGCCAGCAACCGTCGCCTTAGCCCAGCAACTCAACGTCCCCATAAAACATGTAGCTGAGCTCTCTGGCTACCAACTCTTGGTCGTTGGAGCTTTAGGGTTTGTAGACCCAGTCCAAGCCATCCACACGTTCAGGATACTGACATATTCTATCATGCAGCCCCGTAGTCTCCGTCCTCGCCCAAAAATACGGCAAACGTCCTCAATTCCTCATCGCGTCCGTCTTCGGCGTTATCGGCACTGGAATCTGCATCGCTGGCTTCGACCAGTCGTCCCTCGGGAAATCCTACGACGTGCTTCTCGCTGGCCGCATGATCCAAGGCATTGGCACCACCGCATATGAATCACTCTCGGTTGCTGCGATAGGAGACATGTTCTTCCTCCACGAGCGTGGTCTACGAACTGCGCTCCTCGTATTGACTCTCGCCTGTCTATCGAGTTTCGTCGCCGTGTGCGCGGGGGTCATGTTCGAGAATCTAGGCGCGAGGAATCTCTTCGTGGTTCTATTGCCGATTCAAATCTTTGGATTCGCAGGAACGCTAGCTTTTTTGCCGGAGATGCAGTTCAGGAGGGAGATTTTGGGGACTACGCCGGAGACTAGTCAAGATAAAGTTGTGGTGGAGAAGCAGGAGGGACATTCTCTTACAGAAGCACCGGCACCGCATCATGGCGAAAGCACGATTCCGCGACGCAGCTTTGTGCAGGATATGAGGCTTACTTCGGGCGTTTACAACCACGATAGCATGGTCAAGTTACTCGGCGAGATCTTTGTTCATTTGCTTAATCCGGCGGTTATCTGGATACAAATCGTCAGCGCCGTCCTCGTGGTACGTATAACGATTCCTCACCTCCTATTGTATCTCTCCCCAACTTTGAAACCCTCACTACTACCCCCAACATACCCACTGACAAACCCCCCAGTCCTTCTTCGTAGGCACAGCCTACACGATCCCGCAAATCTTCTCCCCACCGCCCTACTCCCTCAGCGTCTCGCAAAACGGCTACTTCTTCACCGGCGCCCTCATCGGCGGCATCCTCGGCGTCTCCGCCGGCCCGCTCTGCGACTTCACAGCGCGCAGACTCGCCCGCAGTAACAAGGGCGTCTACGAAGCCGAGTTCCGGATCCCAGTCTGCATCCTCTCCGTCATCGTTTTCGCAGTGGGATGGTTCACTTTCTCATGGGCCCTGGACCATCCGACGAAACAACGAGTATACTTATGCTCCTTCTGCTACGGGGCTGTGTGTTTCGGGACGAGCGTTGCCTCGACCAGTGGGGGGTTGTATATTCTGTACGTTCCCCTTTCTGCCTCACCTACCAACCCCCGCGAATTCCCCGTACCCATCCCATCCATCCTACTCCACTTTATTGCATCCACACCTCGACACTCCAAAGAAACTGGCTAACTTGCCCACCAGCGACGCGTTCCGCACCCACAGCACCGAGATCTTCATCCTCCAGATGATGATCAAAAACTTCCTCTTCTACGCCTTCAGCACCTTCATCAACGACTTCACTGCCACCGAGGGCCCCGCGCATATGGCCAAGGTGTGGGGGATTGTGACTTTATGCGGGTTTAGTACATGTGTGCCCATGTATGTTTTTGGGAAGCTAAATAGGGTCTGGGTGCATAAGAAGTATGCGAGGTATTTAGGGGAGAGGGGGAGGTAGGGGTACGAGGGGGTGGGCGGGATGCAGAATGTGCTGGGTATGCTGTTGGTTTGGGTTAGGTGGGTTGTCGGGGATGGTGGATATGATGGAGATAAAGATAAAGGAAAGCCCGGCGATTGACAGAGTAAACAGAGTAAACAGAGTAAACAGAGTAAACAGAGTAAACAGAGTAAACAGAGTAAA
>ML977013.1:29815-87126 GCA_010015675.1 Byssothecium circinans | reverse complement strand
ACAGAGTAAACAGAGTAAACAGAGTAAACAGAGTAAACAGAGTAAACAGAGTAAACAGAGTAAAGTATGCATTTGGAAACAGTAGCAAAAAAGCAGCAGCATAATTCCACCTTACGAAATATCTAATACAAATCTCCATGCATCCGCTTTCTATCCACATCTATCCGTCTTCTTCTCCATCTCTATCTCTATCTCTACCTCCATCCCTATCCCCAGCCTCACTATCGCCACTCCCCCCTACAAGCCCGACACCTACTACCCATCCCATCCCATCCCATCCCATCGTAACAAGGAAACAGTCCCGCATGTTATCTCCGCACTTGATGCTCAGCACTTTCTGCCCAGCGCTTAATAAACAACAGACAGACCGGCGCACTCTTTCCAAAACAACCCTCACAGCTATAGCTATGTTTCCCCCTTAAAAGCAAGCTCACCTCACCTAACTAAATGTTTTTTTGTTTTTTTTTGGGCATGGTGGCTTGCTTGCTGTAAAGCTCTATTTACTTACTATATGTAACGAAACCCTAGACCCTAGACCCCAGAGCCCAGAGCCCAGGCCCTCAGCCCTCCCCTCTTTAATATTTAATCGTACCGTCCTCCTTACTCACTCTCAATCATACTCATACGCACTTACTTACTCACCTACCCCTCTTCCCCTCCCTTCTTCCCCCGTTATTATTTAACATCCACACTCCACTTATAGCCAGACAGACACGCGGGTAGGCGACCACATACACACAGAGACACAACAAGGATAACCTCACGCCTGCAACGCAATAAACCACAAACACAAGCACAAACACTTCCACTTCCACTGCCACAGGAAAAAGCCAAAAGGAAAGTAAAAAGGATGATTTGTCAGACTGGGACGGGATATCTCGCTCTCACTCTCGCTCCTACTACTCTCGACTCTCTCGCTCGCTTTTAGATAGACTCTCCTACGCCCACGCACACACACACATACAAAAATGTCTTACACAAGAAGAAGAGAAGAATGAAAAAAAAAAGAAGGAAAGAAGAGGCAAACTAGTACCAAAAAGGAAGAGGGGAAAAGGGATATACACTGCCTCCGCCTCACGCCTTGCCCGCCGCAGAAACCTCAAACCCCCCCCCCCCCCACCCCAATGTTCCATCAATAAGGCGCCCTACTAACCGGCCTCCTCCCCTCCCTCTCCCTCTCCTCTTCCCTCCCCGTCTCCCTCACCATCCCCACCTCCTCCGCATCCCCCTCATCCCCAACATCAATACTATCCAAAAACCCCGAGAAATCCGGCCTCCTCGCTTTCCCCCGTCTCTCCCTTCCTCCTCCCCCTCCACCAATCCCCACCCCCAGACCCCCCGCTCCCACGCCAGCGCCAAGACTGATCCTCTCCTCCCCAAACACACTCCCCACCGTCCCACTACGCCCCCGACTCGCGCTCCTCTCCCTCACGCTCCTCGCTCCACTGCCGCCGCTCTTGGACCCGATGCCCGATTTAACGCTACGTGTCTTGTGAACAGTGACGCTGCCATTCGGTGCGGTTTTAGGTCTCTCGCTGGCGGCGTTGACAACGATGTTGGAACTTGGATTCCCGATGCCGTTACCGTTGCCGTTGCCGTTGCTAGAAGCAGGAGGATATCTCGGGTTCGGACTGCCACCGGGCGGACTGGCGCTGCTATCCCTCAGGCCCGCGGGAATCGGGGGAACAGGTGGGACTTTCTCAAGCGAGTATGCTCGTTCCCGCGCAGACTGGGCGTTCGTTGGTGAGACCGGGGATGGCGCTGTTGCTGTAGCGGATGTTTGTGACTGGGAGCGCGGTCTCGGTGTTATGGTGACTGAGGGGATGGAAGGAGTGAAATCTTGAGCAGGGGCAATGGGGTCTGCGGTGACGAACGACGCGTCCGTCAGGCTATGCACACTAACCATAGAATCTGAGGCCGAGGAGTCGGGGTGCGAGTCTTGATATCTGCTTGGGTGGTCGCCGCGCTGGGTTGGCGGACGGACAGAGTAAGAAGTTCGTGGCACGGAGCCGGAGGTGGAGAGGACGCGTTTGAGGTCTTCGACGCGAAGGGCGGATTGAAGAGATGAGGTGCTGCCGGGTGTTCTAGACGGGCTGCGGTTACGATGCGGAGAGGAGAGGCGTCCAACGAGGCCGTAGGCTGTGGAGGGTGGACGGCTGCGACTATGTGCGCGGCGGGGTGAGGGAACGGGAGAGTTGTTGGCACTGTCGAGGTTGCCGTTAGGGATCGCGACGTTGAGAAAGTTGCTTTTGTGCTGATTGGAGGCGGCGGTGCGGGATCCGGTCATGGAGGCGGAAGAAGGTTCCTTGGCATTAGATGCAAGACAAAGGTCGCGAGTCCAGTCTGAGAGGAGTTCTTCCTTGACTTTAAAAGGCAGCTGTGGTGTGGGTTTTAGTGTTTCAGGAGCTGTCATGGCTATAGACATGGATCGGCCAGGAGAGCTTGGTGGACTCGAAGGTGGCGAGAGCAGCGAGAATGTGTAACCGTCTGCGATCCTGTCGACGAGTGCTTCGCGGAGGTCGAACGGCTTGAGTGCCTCCGTCTGGACTACATCAGCCGGTAGTTTTGCAGGATCGTTGTGTGGTGTTTCAATGCGGTCGAAGGGCATGGGCGGTACGCGAATGTCCTTTACCCAGAGGCCCTTGTTGTTGCGTCTTGATATTTCTGCGTGGATTGTCCGCCCAACAGACGAGGTCTCGAAGTCTAAGGCTACGCTAAGAGCCCACAGATAGCCATGCACAAGACTGCCTATACGCACTTTCGAGCCCGGATTGCTGATTGTTGAGATGTCTTCTTGCAATCGCATAATCATGGGCAGGCCGCTTCGCGCAGTATTAACACCGAGCTTGTTGACTAAGGTCGTGAGAAGAAGGTGCAGCAGTAGTAGATCCGATTCCGAATCGGCGTATTGTAAGGCATTCTCGTATATGGCGAGGTGAAGGAGAGCGAGGAAGGTGTTCTTCACTCGTTTCGGTGATTTCTCTCGCTGCGATGCGTTCGACACCGCTCGTCGAGCCAATCCTCCCTTGTCGCTGTCCTTCTCTTTCCTCCGATACTCATCTGCAAGCTTCAAGTCCTTCTTCTTTTTCTCCATATTCAACCAGGTGAGCAATGCACCAACATACGCTTTTCGTACCTGGCCGCTGGGATCGCGAAGAAGCCACTGCGTACCCTCCCATGCTCCAACGCCGACCGAGCCCCGGGATACAGACGCAGCGGAGCCATCGGGCCTGCGAGTATTGGCGGTCTTGATGATGTTCGTGATAGTTTCGAGCGCAGTTAAGCGCGCCGTCTCAAAAGAAAAAAACCGATCTGCATGCTGGACCTTCTCTTGCAAGCCGGCGGCACTAGCAATAGCATTCACTGCTCCTGCAGGGTCCTCGATAGCTTCTGCAGTGTTGGAGATCTCCGAGGCGGGGGAAGGCTTGAGTCGATTGAGAATAGCAGCCACCATGTCGTGGATCTGGTCGGTGTAGTAGACGTGGGTAGCCAAGCTAGCCATGCACTGCTTCACGGTGTCGAGCAACTGCACTCTGAACTGCGACGCGCCCTTTACCAACTCCATCACTACACCGCCTAGATTTCCCGATGACTTGGGATCACTCGACGTCTTCTCCGAAACTACCGATGAAGTCTGCTGATGGTGAGGCATTATGGCCGACCCAGGGCCGCCAAGCTGAAGAAGTAGCAATGTGTGAGAAATAAGCCCGACCAGAACGTCCATTACGCTCAGGCCGATGAAATTGATGGATGAGCTGAGGAGGTAGTTGATGATAGTCGCAAGGACTAATTGGCGTTCCAGATTCTCTTCCACGATGGGACTTCGGACGAGGGTTTCCACGGCGAACACGACAATCATGTACCGGTCTTGGACAGGTGGCCAGCCGCATATCATCTGCATGAGCGTCGTCGCCCAATTACTGGTACCAGCATCAGACGCATTCTCTGGTGGCTTGACGTGGTTTCCGATGAACGTGAGCACGGCGGACGTCGCGAGCCGCATGTGTCCCCTATTAACGCCCGTAAAAATGTGTCGCAGAGCTTGCAGCGCAAGCACGCCCACCTCCTCTTCAGCCAGCTTATCCGCCTCTTCTGTAGTTCCCGAAGCCGCCACAGGGTCTCCTTCTTCCTCGTCCGTCCGCGCGGTAGACACACTATGCCGCCGTCGCACGCCTTCGTCTTTCTCCTGCACCTCCTGCCCACTCTCGCGCTCCGCAAGCCTCTCAAGATAGTGTCCATTGTCCGAATAGATGCTGTTGAGGATAACAGGTATTATAGCCGCGATCTGGCGCCCCGTCTCCGATCCGAGAGATTCCGACGAAGCAATTGCTTTTAGCGCTCGTAGTCCAGACTTCCGATATCTTATCGCAACCGGCCAGCTCATGGGCGTCTTCCCACTGCTGGCCACATCTCGGGACGCAAAGTGCGCATATAACTGTACCGCCTCTTCGTACTGACTGATGTAGCCCTGGTCAGCTGCGAGATTGGCGGGGTCTTGGTGAGCGCAGAGGGCTTCGAAGGTAGGGACGGATTCCTCCACCATGGCGATATCGTTAGATTTGAGAATAGTGCGCAGACTGCTCAGCACCGAGGCGGCGAAAAGGGGGAGGTCGCGCGGGCATTTCTCGATGAGCGCCTTCAGTATCTCAAGCGTAACCTGCACATTGCTACACATTGTCAGCCTAATAGTTCCTTATCCTAATCCCAATTCCACATGTAGACGCCACGGATATAGTATACGCACCCTATCCTGCCCCTCCAGACATCAGTCGTCATCCGCTTATCCAAAAAGTCGCCGACCTTCTGCAGCTTGCTGCGACGCGTGCTCGCATAGTACAGCAGATAGCTCAGCTCGCTCGAATTAGCCTTGACCTCGACACTATTCTTCTGCGCCCGTGGGTAGCATTTGAGCACCAGCTGCTGGTGTTTTGGGCGGCATTTCTGGCGTACGGAACTCATCGAGACTGTGGCGCGGAGGAGAGGTCGGAGGGAGTGCACTTGAGAGCGTGAGCAAGACCAGGTATATGAGAGGCAACACCGGGTTCGGGTAGAAGAATATAGGTTCTAGATTACTACTCTTCAAACCCCTCAATCAGTGAATTCAGCAGCGCGTTTGCTATCTCCTCAACTCTCCGGGCCAGTTCGTAGGAGACTAGCGGCGGATGTGTCGCGGAAGGGGCGCTGAGCGTCCAATCAATGACGGCGGACAGGAAGGTGAAGGAATCTGCTGCAGCGAAGAATGCAACCCGGTGGTTGATATCGGGAGGTGAAGAGGAAAGAAAAGGCGCGTCGGGGTTGTCGGTGGTGGAAATGTGGTCACTGTGAACTCTCAGCCCTGTGCCGCTAGCTCTGCCACGATGACGAACAGAAACATCAACCATACCCGCATGCGCCGCCGAATCGACACCAATCGGCAGGGTCCCTGCATGTTTCACCAGCGCATGATTGAATTATTTTACTGCTTGATATCGGGTTTAATGTACAAATGTTATACACATGGATATACTGCGTCTAATGTGATGATGTACTGTACACGTTGGTCCAAAGACCAATTCCAATTGCGCCGTCCGATGCTCGATACCGCTGTCCATCTGTTCCACTGTGCTGTACAAGTCCGAAGTGCAGCCATTCCCTGCTACTTGCGATAGGTGATAGAGGGAGTAGCACGCCGCCTGTCCTGCATTGGTCCATATGACTTGGCCCCGGGTTTATTCAAACCAGGTCTCATTGTAAAATCAGGTCTCGTCCTTGTAAAGTCCGGTGTCGTCTCTCTAGAGTTCGATCTCCTGTCTGTGAAGTTCGATCTCCTGTCTGTGAAGTTCGATCTCCTATCTGTAAAGTCCGGTCTCGTCTCTGTGAAGTTCGATCTCCTGTCTGCACCATTCGATCTCCTGTCTGTACCGTTCGATCTCCTGTCTGTACCGTTCGATCCCCTGTCTGTAAAATTCGATCTCGTCCTTGTAAAGTCAAGCCTCGTCTCTGAGAAGTTCGATCTCCTGTCTGTGAACTCCGGTCTCGTCTTTGCAAAGTTCGTCCTCCTCTCTGTAAAGTCCGATCTCATCCCAAAGTTCGTTTTCCGCTGCCCTGTCTCCCTCCTCCCATCCCGGAATCCCATCGATTTTTCCTCCGCAGCTAGTGCATCGTCTGCGGTTGAGTGCCAAGCCGGTCGTTGGAACATACGTGGTGGCTGGTATTCACGTTCATATACTTTCTCGTTAGAAATCTTTGCCTTGTTGAAGGCGCGTTTCACCATGAATGCCACCCGATCGGGCTTTTCTTCGACCTTAGGCATGTATCTCCTCGCCAATTCTGCTTCGCGTTGCCGCAATCTTGCCCTCTTCTCATCCCTGTCCTCCACCCTCTTCTCATCACTGCCCTCGACCCTCTTCTCATCGCTGCCCTCGACCCTCTTCTCATCACTGCTCTCGACCCTCTTCTCATCAACGTCCTCGACCCTCTTCTCATCACTGCCCTCGAGCGTCTCCTCAGAACCGTCGCCCCACGTGATCGCTGTAATTCCCTTCCACTTTCCCTTCGGTGCAGGAGCTTGGCTGAGCTTCTGGACGACTCTCTGCGCGTAATCGGATCTTCGGGGCGCGCCCGTCTCAACCGAGTACTCGTTATTCCCAGCCTTGATCAAGCCCTGTCGCATAGGCATGGGCAGCTCGGCCTGCATTCCCTGATCTATGTTCCTGGCGACGGCCTTCTTCACCTTGAGCAGCCGTTTTGTCAAATTCTCGGCATTCATTTGCTGTTCTGTTGGCATAGCCATGACCCATTGCACATGTCGACCGTCGCTAAAGGGCTCGATCATGTAGTATGCGCCCTTGGGCATGCTCTTCATAATGAAGTCGGGTCGCAGATGTGCCCAGTGGTTGTTCATCCACGGCCAACGGTCACTGGGCCCAGGCTCGAGTTTGTCCTTCTTCGCAACCTTGGCCCCAGCAAAACGTATAGCAACCTCGACTGGACAGGCGGACATGAGGAAGCGGTATGCCTTGTCCATTTGCATTTTAGTGTATGCAGCCGGGCTGGCCAGCTGGAGGTGGATCTCTTTCAGCATGGCCAGTTGTTTGAAGAGAGGATTGTCCAGCTTGAGCACCTTCGGCGGTGTGACATTGATATGTATTCCCCGGATACTCAAGGCGTCTACAAGCCCGTAGTTGTTGTGTTTTTGAGGTACACCAAGCTCTTGCTGCTTTTCTATGGTTGTTGCTAGGCTTTTTGTCGGTGGCTCCCGTAGATACAGGAGCTTTCCAGGCTTAAGGTGGTCGTTATATAACTCTTCCAGCGTGATGTCCTTCGCTATCAGTTCTTCTGATTTGTCCTTCCATAGATTGATGCGATGCGCAGACTCCGAGGGAGGCGGCGGAGTATAGAGAGAGAAGGGAATG
Organism: Byssothecium circinans; assembly: GCA_010015675.1. Taxonomy (NCBI): domain Eukaryota; kingdom Fungi; phylum Ascomycota; class Dothideomycetes; order Pleosporales; family Massarinaceae; genus Byssothecium; species Byssothecium circinans. The sequence goes on along the minus strand of ML977013.1, from coordinate 79,732 downwards.
ATTTTGTGCATTCCGTGGATTGTCCTCGTCTTGGCTGTCTTGTAGAGATGCACCGAGCGACGTTGCACGGGGACGGGTCGACTCGAGGGAAGGGGGCTGCGGTTCAGCCATTGTAGCGATCGTAGCGAGACTCGGAGCGGCGGCGATAGGAGAGGGATAAATGCGAGGGATCGGATTCGAGGTATGCGTGCGGGCGACATCAATGGGTTGGTGTAGAGATTTGGGACAGTCGCGACTGCATGTGTTGCGCGAACTTTTCCAACATTCGACATCGAAGGGAAGGTTTGACGTCTAAGCTAGCCCAGATTCGACTAGCGCACTTTCGGCCTTTCCATCCAGGTCTGAACTGTCCAAGCCCAAAAGTTTCATAATGCAAGCGATATTCCAATTGTTTATAATATCGATCTCTAAACTCTGCACAAATAAATGCCTTCGACGTTCTTCGCCTAACCACACAAGAAGTTTTTGTCTATCACAAACCTCAACATCAACATAGCGACACATATTCCATTAACATAAGCCACCCTAAGCCAAAGAAAATGGTATCTCAAAATCTACCCAATAAACACCAAAGTTCAAACACGAAATCCCAGCACTCCCCCCATACCCACCCTCATCTGTAAACTACCGGTGCAGGCCCACCAGGCGGCGCAACTTGCACCGGTCCCTGCGCGGGATCAAACGTATAATACCTCGGGCCAACCTGTGGATTTGCCATTGCAGGCTGCGGTTGAATCACATGCACAGGCTGTCCGTACCCAACCCCGTAGCCGATATTGTAGAAGCGGTTATTGAGCGGATTAACATAAGAGGGAGGGAGACCAACGACGAGGGAGCCGTTTTGCGGGGTTTGCGGACAGCAGTTGTGCGATGCAGTGGTGGGGGCGTTGGGGCAGCATCCGGGCGCGGGTGGTGCGTGGGAAGGTTGACGTTGATATTGCTGTTGTTGCTGGGGGGCGGGTTGAGAGGGTTGGGATGGTACACATGGGATTGGGGAGGCGGATTGTTTGAGTCGAGGGAGGTGGGGAGCCATTTTGTTGTAGTCTGCCCATGTATATTCGGGGAGGTTGGAGAAGGCTTTTCCTGAGGTGAGGAGCAGGATGTAGGATGCTGGGTTGTGGGGGAAGAGATATAAGCCCTAGAACACGCTCGTTAGCACATACCATCTTTCTCTCATTCCATACGCACGCCTTCCACAAAATCTCAAGGGCCTACTCGAAGGGCGAAAGGAAAGATGCAAAACTCACAGCCACACCGGTGAAATCTCTACTTTCCTCAAGAAACTTATTCGTCCCGTTCATCCCCTCCTCCTTCTCTTTACTCTTCAAATCCCAACTCCCTCCCCCAGCCACCGTTCGCATGAAATAACTCCCATCAGCCCCCAACGACACAAAACTCGGCGCATCCCTCCCCCCATTCTTCCAAACCGTCTTCGACCCATCCTGACTCACCAACCTCCCCAACAACGCTTTCTCCAGATTCGGTGGAAGATTCGCCCAACTAGCCGTCGTCTTATCATGTGCGTAGTAAGCTTCATAAGGCCCGAGGGTAATGGAAAGAGTACTAAGATCTCTGACAACGTGTGGATGCCCGTGATACAAGTATTCTGTTAGAGGGTTGGGGAGGTTGTAGTGCCTGCACATGATGGTGCCGGTGTCGTCTCTGAAACTGATAAAGTAGGCGCCAGCGTCGCCCAGTGCGAATTCGAGAACGTCTTTAATAGGCGGCTGTTGCGTGAAGAGGGCTTCTACGTCGGGGGGCAGGTTGTGCCATGCCCAGTGCGTGGGACTGTTGAAGAAGTAGGCTTCTTTTTTGCCCATTATGAAGTTGACGAAGACGGTCATGGTGACTGTGAATGTGCGTGCTGATTCGATGTCATATGAGCTGAAAGTCTGGGGAACGCGAATCGAGGGTAGCGTTGATCCGTGGAAAAGGAAGCGAAGACTGCGTCGCAAAAACCGAAGATCCGGGTACCTAGGGGTATCAGAACATCGAAAGGTTAAATCGAGAGTGGGTGGAGTGAAAGAGAGAGGAAGTCAACGAGCAAACGAGAGCAGCCCAAGTCAAGGCGCATTCGAGACCGCCTCAGCTCAGCTCCAAGCCCCCACCCCTCATCCTCGCGTCCATCGTACTCGCTAAAAATTCCCGCTAGCGACATCAAACCTTTCCGAACTTGATAGCTGCATGTATAGGTATGTGTGCTATTCTTAATCATGAATTCATGAAACCTAATGGTCTGAAAATCTACCCGGTGAATACTATTACACGCGCTTCCAGACTCCACGCTAGCCACCATACCTCCCAAAGATGCTTCCCAAGCAATCCTAAACCGGCAATGATTTATCTGCGCTCTCGTCCTCGGACAGTATGTCCGACAATCCATGTATCCCAAACGCCGTCCAGTATGCCCAGCCCTTATTATTCCTACAAAGGTTCGGTCGCAAAAGGTATAGGTATGGGACGGACCTAGAGCCTCATGTACTCCAACCTCTCCGAAAACTCAGTACGTACACAATGAGTCGAGAGAAGAGAATGCCTACCGATGGCCCCTATTCCTTCCTGGTAGGGTTGGTGGTACATCAGGGTTCCCGTGTGCATCGGTATGCAGACGCCTGCGGCAGTCGGGACAGAACCACTTTTTGCGTCGAGCGGGAATATCGCTTTCAGTCATGCCGACGCATTCGAGATGGAACCATTCCTTGTCACACTGTCTTCTGTTAGCTTTTGTATCGCGGGTGGAGGCTCAATATCTTACATGGTTGTCGCAGGATATCATCGAGCCATAGCTAATATCATCGCAATAACAATACCGTGGCTCGTCAGGACCAATTTCTTCAGCGGGCTCATTATCAGCCCTCTTCCTTTTCTTGTTCTTGTTTCCTTGTGCACGCTTGACATTCGTCACAGTCTTTTGACCTTCCTCTCCGACGGTGATTTCGCCCTTTGGCGGAGGCTTTCGCCTTGTACTGACACGGGTAGGGCCGGTGAGTGAGGCCTGGCTGAAGATGCTATGCCGACGGAGTTCACGCCTCGATGGCTCACCTTCAATTGGTTTCGGTTCCTCGCTTTGGGCTTTCGGGGTCGGAACATGGCCGCGAGCAGATCGTGGTCGCGAAGGAAGGACAGGCTCGGGGACGGAAGCTGCACTCTTCTGAGGCTTCGCGGGTTGTGCGGGTTGTGCGGGAGGCGGGGGCGGCGGAGGACTGGAGGCTTTTGGAGCTACCGACTCTCTCCTAGGGCGAGTCGAAGCTGCTGTAACATTCGAAGGGGGCAGCAGGACAGGCGACTTTGGGGGCTCCGGCGTTGGAACGATAGGCGAAGGTAGGGCAGGAGTAGCATGCCTACTAGCGGCTCTGCTTTGAGACTTTGCAACCTTAGGAGTGCTGGGACCTGCCGGGCCAAGTGGAACTTGGACAGACATCGTTTTTATATTGTCCGGAAGAGGTATTGGGGTTCGGCTAACGGGTGAAGGGCCGACGGGTGTTGTCTGCGGTGTCGTACTGGACGCCGGGCCGGGCGCTGGGGCCAACGGAGGCAGTATGCGAAGACGCTTGGGATCGGGGGGTTTCGTGCCGCTGTCTTGTGAAGCAGGTGACTGTTCCCGTGTCGCAGCAGCAGGTGTCGCAGCAGCAGGCGTCGCAGCCGGCGCTGGAGAAGGATCGCGCTTACGCTTGTTCGACCGTGCAGTCGATTTCTTCCTCGTGTTAGGCGTCGAGAATTCGAGCTCTTGAATGTTGTCTGCCGCTTGCTTGAGTCTCTTCGAAGCCTCCTGCAGTTTTTGCGCATCGCGCATGGCTTGACGGCGTTGCGACTCACGTTTGGGGTTCTTTGGGCTCTTTGGGCTCTTTGCACTGCTGGCCTCAGCCATGACAGTGTCATCGTTCGCTACTTCGTTCGGTGGTCCAAGAGGAGTTGTTGAGACTTCCTCAGGCACTACGGTCGGCACTGCAGTATTGATTGCGAGCGGCGCTTCTTCAACGGCTTGGGGTTGGACGGCTTGGGGTTGGGCGGGTTGGGGAACGAGAGACCTCCTCAGCGTAGCTGCGACGGGTTCCTCGTTGAGAAACTCCTCGCCGGTGGCTTCACAGCGGGCCTTCTCTTTTTCGTAGAAAGCTTGCCCACGATTCCTGTCGTTTAGCTGTTTCTTGATCATGGCTTCGCTCGGAGTCCAGACAGCATTCTTCTTCATTTTCTTCCTAAGTACGGCCATCTCATACTCGGTGAGCTGGAACCACGGCGCCCACTTGCTTCCCGGTTTAGCATCGGGCGGCGGCGGTGACAGCCTCGCGAGAGCATTGCTCGTAGATATGCCAGCGATAGAACTGTGGACATTCGTACCAGAGCCTGTGGGGCGGACGCGTGGTTTTGGCGGCCTCGGGGTTTTGTCCTTGAGGGATTTCAGCTTCCTGGAAGTCGTGAGATCAATGTTCGACCTCAACTCCGTCTCCGTGCCAGACGAGCTACGGCTGCGGACTCTCGACCCTGGCAGCGGAACTCTGGACCTCTTCTCCGCCCGACCGCGCGCAGGGGTATTCGCGGTGTGGCGGCTGTTGTTCAGCTTCAGGTATCGGGGACGTTCTGGAGGAGCGGGTCGAGTAGCTCGCGGCGACACAGGAGCGGGTGTCGGGTCGCGCGACGGCGGCTCGGGCAGGGCCTTGAGCTTCGTCTTGATTATCTTGATGCGGTGAGTGTGGCGCTCGGCCACCTCGTAGAGTCGCGAGGCCTCCGCATAGCTCGACTCCCGGCAGTAGGTGGCCTTGTCAATTGCGGCGGCAATCTCCCTGCGCAGTGCAGTCGGGTCGGGGCGCTCGTTGGCAGGAATGGTGGGGAGGGTGCCATATTTGACGGCGAGCTCGTGGACCCGCTGCGTGGCCTCCTCGTAGGTGGAGTCGAGGTCCTTGATCAGGCGCAGCGAGCGCTGCAGGTCGGAGGGGAAGTATTCGGTGTAGTCGAGGAAATCATTCACAGTCGCATGTGCGTCTGGGTTCGCGGCGGGCTGGGGCGTCGTCACTCCTCCGTCTTCAGCCATGATGTCGCATTGCGGGGCGCGCGCTTTGTGAGAGACGGCAGAGGGGCGCGTCAGACACTGCAGCCACGCGTCGATGGAGTTGAAGATTGGAACCTGAAGGGCAGACAGCGCGACGAGATAGGGATGGGCGGGGGGTGGGCTACCTAAGTACTCGTGGAGGTGTGCAACCTCAACGACGCTGGTACGCTAACCATACTGAGCGGCCGCGATAGCTTGGCGATCAGATCCGCAGGAACGCTGCACGCAGGCACCGTTTGCAGGCCGTAAGCCCACATGCATTGTTATTCCTGCTTCATCCACGCACATGTGGATACATATATTGCTCTTTAGCACAGTCTCGTACTGCACTGGCAGCAGCAGCTCTCCGCTCCGGAAAGCCGGCACGTTTCTAAACATGCAGTGATATCTGCAAAATACAAACATCTTCTCGCCTGTATATGCCACGGTAAAGTACCACTTAGCTATCTCCTTTCTGAGCCTGTCCTGGTGGCGCGGCTGAGGCAATCTCCCTTACCAGTCGCTCTACTCTCTGTTCTTTCTGCTCCTGCCCCTGCTCCCGCTGTTTGCTCCAATGCCCCTTCTCTTTCCAAGCAGCGTCAAACACTTGGACAAACGCTTTCATCTCCTACTGTCGATGCCCGCCCGCCTAACTGTTCCGCAAACCACCACTCCTTGTTTCTATCCACACACCGCTTTCCCAATACATACCATGGCCTCATCATCAGCTCGCGCCGCCCGCCTCGCACGGCTCTCGAAGCTGGTACAGTCTGACCTGTCTGGGCTCCCCGATAGGCCTCCTACTCCGCCGCTGGATTCGGAGACGGTGAGCGACGACGACACGCCAGGCGGCATCTCCCTTGCCCCATCAAGCAAACAGATAACCCCTGTACCAACCCCAGAAACTGTCGTCGAAAAAGGCCCTGCTTCTGCTCCCGGCTCTGGCAAGCACACCGACAAGGGATCCTTTGGTCAGAACACCGAGAATCGAGCCGTTTGGCAACCGGGTGCTACCAGCTCGTACAACGTAGGCTCCATGCCCAAGCACTCTGTGGTCCCCATCCGGAGCGTCAAGTTGCCGCCGACAAACCTCAAGCAGACTGAGCTTGCGACCGAGCCGTCTTTCGCACCCATAGTGGCACTGTCCAAGTATCCCTACAAGTTCTGCGACCAGGCATATATTCAGGACATTGCCTCGGCCTTCTTTGACGTGGGCAAGTTTTGGGCTCGTGAGTGGGATTTGTGAGTTTCCTCTCACTTTCACTTACAATCGAAGCTAACTTGCCAAGGTACTACGTCTGGGATATCGACGAGACCAAGCCTCTCATTCTTGTCTCTGAGAAGCAATTCCAAGACTTGATCGGCGAAATCAACAGCGCTCTCAATCTCCGTCTCGAGATTTCGAGCCGTCAGCGAAACGACGGTCTTGTTGGTCGCTTTCCAGACCACCCACGCTGTCAGCCACGCTTCCTAGGCCGATCACATTCCAAGGACGAGTACGACTCTTTGACCGACAACGTCCCGAGCGTCATGGTACGACCAGCGACAGAGCCGGCAGCGGCTTTGCTTGACGACGACAGGCTGCAAATCTTCAAGCAGATGACAGAGGATATGTGGGATTTGACTAGGGCTAAGAATAAAGCTACCAGGGAAAAGAGGAAGCTCGAACGCTTGACGAAGCAGAAGGAGTATGCAAACGAGTTTAAACGTGCCCAGCGCTACCTTGGTCTCCGCCCGACTGCCCCAAATGGTACGTAAAGTTCTTTATTTATCAACAAACACGACGCTGACCTGACATGCAGGTCCACCAGGCCATACTCCTGCCTTGACAGCTACGAATGTGTCGTTACCTGCGCCGTTTCCGTTCGATAAATCCGTGGTCTTTGTCTGCGTTGACGTCGAGTCATATGAGAGAGCGCACAACAAGATCACTGAGATCGGTATTGCCACGTTAGACACTCGTGACCTGGTCGGTGTTGCTCCGGGTAGGGATGGCGAGGACTGGCGACCCAAAATCAAGGCCCGCCATTTCCGCATCCAGGACCACGCCCACCTGGTCAACTCTGAATTCGTGAGTGGATGCCCCGAGCGCTTCGATTTTGGCGAGTCAGAGTGGGTGAAGCTGGTGGATGCCCCTACTCTCGTGGCAGACTGCTTCAAACCTCCCTTCTGCGGAACGGCCATCGCTGGTTCAGAGTACGAGCAGCGCAACCTGATCTTCCTTGGGCACGATACGCAAGGCGATATCAGGTATCTCCAAAACCTGGGCTTCGATGCGACTGCGCTGCCCAACATGCTGGAGTCCCTGGACACTGCGTCTCTGTACCGTGTCTGGCGTCGTGAGCAGCAGACCGCGAAGCTCGGTAACATCCTGTACGACTTCGACATCGCTGGCTTCAACCTCCACAATGCTGGAAACGACGCCGTTTTCACGGTTCAGGCCATGCTGGCGGTCTGTGTGCGAGAAGCGTCTATCCGGGGCACTTCCGAGTTGAAAGCCACGCGTGAGGAAGACAAGGCAGCCAAGGCCGCAGCAGCTCTCGTGGAAGCTAAACAGCGCGCAGAGGACGATGCGGAAGGCTGGAGCGACAACGAGGCGAATGGTGATGGTGGAGCTCCGGTCAAGATCGTCATGAAGGAGACCCTGAAGCCACCAATGACTGCGCTAGCCTCTACGAATGGTGGTGGACGTGGCCGTGGTCGTGGACGCGGAGACTATGCAAACATGAACGTTGGATACAGGGCTCAAAACACCTACACCAATGGTTACGAAGCTGGTGGCTACCGACAACCTAGTCGCCCTCAAGCCAACGGATATAGCTCTCAATCTTCTTACCGGGGCGATGGTCGTGGCAGAGGTCGTTCTCAAGGACAAGGACGGGGCCGTGGCCGCGGTTGTGGTACCAACGCCAACACCACCTCGGACGACGGATCACTGGCTGCTGGACCGCAGGTATGCAACGATCTTATCGATCTCACCTAGGCTCTTACCGATGGCGGGAAGATAGACTCATCTAACTGACGGTATAGGTCAAGTATTACTGGTAATTCATGTCGCCAATATCTGAGGATAGAGACTCACACATTCTCGATGGAGAAGGTGTGTACAACATTTTGCCAGTAGTTTACCCTGCGGCGAGGGATGTTAACACGGACCAATGGTTTGAGACACGCATCTTTGGGGTCCAAGGCTCAAGGGTGATGGATCTAGATGGCAGGGCATCAGGCTTTGCTCACACGGCATGCCATTTGGACGGAGAGGATATTTGCTCGCCCGCGCGCAGCTGGTGGCTTCATGGTGATAGCTGCTCTAGCTAGAATCAATGTGATTGGAATCTTGACAATCTCCTTCCTGAAGTTGCAAGTGCTGTTCGTGTGCAGAACCAGAATGTCTCTCAGCTCCGTCAGTTCGAAGCTGATCGTCGTCCTGATTGTCGCACCCTTGACACCTTGTACACGTTGACAAACAAGGTGCGAATGACAGTCCCGATGTAGTTAGCGCCCTGCCCACGTTTCATTGGCACTTCGAGGTGTGGGAACCGGTCGGGCCAGAACCACTTCACCGGTTTTTACGATTTTAACAGTGGGATGTAAAAGAAAGAGCTCTAGCTGCAAACACAGTGAAACCTATCCAAGAAGGGACTCAGTGTCTAGTACTTCACTCAGCGAGCAACCTATTACTGCCTCGAGAATGAGGTTGGGTAGCTGCGTTGCATCCCACTTTTGCTGCTAGGCTAGATAGAGCACTTCCGATGATCCATCCAACTGCCCCATCCGTGCTGCGAAGCCGCCCCCATTACCCCATCTCCCGCATGGGCTGAGCTTCCCGTGCCGAGTAAGCATGCTTGCCCAAGGAATCGTTTGCGCGTTTGCGCGGTCGGTTCGTCGATGATTTCGAGTCCCATCCTTGAACGTTTAGGCAGACATTTAAGAATGCGTTGTTCATGTGAGCGCCTTCTTCGTCCGTCCACTTCGCTTCTTCCTCTTTGTGAGAAGTGTGCTCACACTGCGAGTTGCTTCTTGACTCGAGACGCGTTGATATTGTTTTCGATTTTGCGCAATGGATTCTCGGATGCGGACTACGAATGGTACTGCGCAGCTGGGGACAAGGCTGCCGAAGTTGAAGACGGCACAAAACGCGTGCAGTCCGCCGAGAAGAGACTCATTGAGCTCCTCGAGAACAGGGGACTCGGGGTATAATAGTGATCCGGATATCTCGCTTTCGCCTTTGGAGTTTGGCGCGCCGGAGTGTGAGTCTACTTCTTGGTATGATGGGGTGGTAAATGGATGCTGATTTAGATGTAGCGCCTTACACATCGTCTAATTTCATCTTCGATTCTTCAGCCTTACTACAAGTCAAAGAAGCCGTTTCACACAAGCCGAAATACGGCAAGGAGCCAACGACTTTGACTTTCTTCAAGAAGCACAAGAATCTCCAGAAATCCTTGTTGCCGCCTAAGGTCGATATTATCAAGTGTCCGACATCTTGCCCAGAGGTCGCAGATCATCAAAGCAAGCCAGACTGGACGAACGCGTTCAAGAATGACACGCCTGCACAGGTAGCATCGCTCGAAGTCTCTTCATCACGTGACGAAGACGTCGAGCAGTGGATCACGAGGAACTTGCGGCCCCAAGACCTCTCTGAAAAACGCAAACAATCCATTACGTCGCTATCTTCTACTGGTAGCTGCGACATGTATTCTACCGGCGACAACAGCGAAGACGAGGAGACACTCGACGCTACCCCAAGCACGCTCTCCAAAGCTACGTTGACGACTATCGAACTCATCATGCGTAAAATCGAGCTCAACCTCAGCTATGCCGCATACATACAATGCGCCGGAAGCCACAGTTCAAGAGCGCAAGGAAGTGCCAGCACTCGCGGTAGCGGTGGTCGTCCACAAACCAACAACGGGAAACGCAAATCCCGCCTGGATGACCACCTTCCACCTGACGACCCCGACGACGATGGTACCAACAAGCGTCGTCGTATCTCCATCACCACTACTACCGAAGACTCGGAATCCGGGCCCCGTTTTGCCTGCCCCTTCTTCAAACACGACCCCAACCGCTACCGCAACCGCCGCACCTGTCCTGGCCCAGGCTGGCCCACCGTTCATCGAATGAAGGAGCACTTGTACCGCTCCCATGCCCAGCCTATCTTCTGCCCCAGGTGCTATGCGATGTTTGATTCTGATAACGAATTCTCGAACCATTTAAGGGGGATCCCGTGCCAGATCTCCGTGCCGCAGCCTATTGAGGGGATTGATAGGGAAACGCTGAAGGGACTGAGGAAGCGAAGTCCCGCATTAAGGTTAGAAGAGGATAAGTGGAGGGATACATATCTCTTGCTATTTCCCGACGTTGGAGCGAATGATATCCCATCGCCCTGTAAGTTGTCCTTACCTTACCTTACCATACCATGGTGGTATTTCCTTCCCCCCAGGCCTCTTCTACCGCCCTATCGTCTCGAATTATAAACGACTTGGCTGACATGACATGCGGCAAATAGATTACGACACCGACACCCCCACCGAAGAATCCCGCCGTTTCCGGCGCGAGCTCCTCGAGCGCGTCCGTCAGGAACTCTTCGCAACCGCGGAGCGCGAACCAGGGCCTGTGGAGCAGAGACTTCTGCGTCAAGTCGCTGGGATTATTCAAAGATGCGAGGGCGAGCTTTTGGCTTCTTTTTATGCGGAGGAGGGGAATAATGCGCATCCTTTGATGCCGGCGAACCCGAGTCCTCGTCCTTCTGGCCCCACGACGCAAGATCATCCCGTGTCGGCATCACCTCGAAGACCGTCGTTTCGTACGGCGCCGTTTGCGCAGGGTTCGACGGTTCCGACGGTTCAGACACAGCATGTGGAACCGCCGATGAGTCCGCGGAGTGTCCCGGTATTGCAGCCTCCGGTACAGCGACAGCAGGAGCAGCCGCAGCAGCAGCAGCAGCAACATCCGTTGGATGAAGATGCGGAGATGACTGGGGGGCAACAAGGTCAGCTTTTAGGTGTAGGATATACTGATTTTTCATCTGATTGGATTGATTGGAATGCTATTTTCCCGCCTGGGGTCGGGAGTGAGAGGGCGGTGTCGACGCCTGTTTGGACTTGAGAGGATCTAGCTATACTGTATTATCGTTGTAAAGAGAAGTGAAGGCATCTATGGATAGCTGGAGAGGTGGAGAGCTGGCTGGGTATTGTGCCTTGGGTTTATTCTAGCCTAGTGTTAATGTATTAGCAGTTTAGAGAAGTCTATGTATGTGCATTGGCTACTATGCATATGCGATTTATTGAACTTACATCTGGCTACTCTACGGTACCTTGAACTAACCTTGGCCATGACGCTCGCGTGGCGGTAAAAGCGGGATATGTCGTAGTTACATAAACTTCACTCTTGAGATGGCAAGGGTGCTTCCTCTGCATGAAGTACTGGGCGCCATATCCCCCCCTTCGATACTTTGGAGAATCCTGTTTCTTAAAGGTGTGTATAGCCAGACCGCCTACGGAGGCTCACTTGCATCACAAGATGCACAAGTCATTATATGAGTTCTTTTCAAACTGCTCATGCTGCTCTCTAGAAAAACTGATTCAGAAATGAACCGTCAATACCCAAGCATGATCCACGGATCAACGTGACGGCAGCCAAGCCAGCCGGTCTAAGAACGTTTCTTACTCCCCAAGAGAAAATGATGTCTTTCTGATCCCAAGGACTCGAAACAGAGTAGTGATAAAATAGGCTATTGCCAGAGTGACAATAATAATGGTGCGGAAAGAGAGGTTCATGCCTAGCAGCAACATTCTTCAATCGCATGCACGACCTTCCTATTTAGGCAATTATCATTATCTTATCAGATCTCACTTTTAAGGATCGATCGCTGTGCGCCGACTTGAATTGTGCACGGGCCATCCTCAAATAATGTGTTGGAAAGCAGCACATCGAAATAATTATTAAGCGCCTTCTTGTAGGTCGCAAATGCAAGCACGCCCACGTCACGTCACACACCCGACGACGGCAAATGCTTATATCCGATCAATCTCATCTCCACACCATCTCTGTTCCTTACTTTCTCCACCCCCTTCTGCACGCATCGTGTGTAGAGAAATGGCAGCATCGGTCTACTCACCTCTAGCCCTCGTCGTCTTTTAATATTTAATCCGCTACCTTGACCTTACCGCCATGGCACCCGCAGAAACCCTCACGGTGCCCACCACGCGCCACGGCGTCTCAATGCGCTCATCCGCATCACCGAATCGCTCGAAGAAACCGCGCGTCCCGTTCTTCTCTAAGAATCGCACACAACCTTCGAATGATGGCCGTCTGAGCCGCGAGAACACAGGGCAGTCTGCGCGATCGAGGGCGTCGAAGAAATCGGCATGGTGGAAGACGAAGTTGTTTGCGGGCATGTACAATGATGTGAGAAGACGGGTGCCGTTCTATTGGAGTGATTGGAAGGATGCGTGGGATTATCGAGTGGTGCCGGCTACGGTTTATATGTACTTTGCAAAGTATGTAGGCCCTTTGTCTCGATCTAATGAACTTTTGCATACATGTCATCAGGCTTTGCTCCTACAGCGAATTTGTGATCATCCTATGTCTGCAGAGAATAGAAGGAAAATGAATATGGGGTGTGTAGTTCACCCGCTAACGTGGGAATAGTATTTTACCTGCGCTAGCTTTCAGTTTGGACATGTTCGCGAAGACGAACCAGAGCTTTGGCGTCAACGAGGTGCTACTTGCGTCTGTACTTGCGTCTGTGGTGTTTTCGCTGGCGGCTTGTCAGCCGCTGGTCATTGTAGGGGTTACGGGTCCGATTACCGTGTTCAATTATACTGTCTACGATATCATCACACCTCGAGGCACGAACTACTTTGCCTTTATGGCTTGGATTGGGATGTAAGTTGATCCTATACGACTCATGAGACGGGTACTGATGTTGCCATAGATGGTCGCTCATATTCCACTGGATCCTTGCCATCACCAATTCCTGCAACGGCCTGCGATACGTTACGAGGTTCTCCTGCGACATCTTCGGTTTCTATGTCGCCTTTATATACCTGCAAAAGGGAATTCAAGTACTCACTCGTCAATGGGAGGTCAACGATGCCTCGGCCTACCTCTCCATCGTCATCGCTTTGCTCGTCACGGTAGTCGCATACCTCTGCGGCATCATAGGCCACTCAACCCTCTTCCAACGCCACATCAGAAAGTTCATAGAAGATTACGGAACGCCCTTGACCGTCATCTTCTTTACTGGATTCGTGCATATCGGCAAAATGGCTAATATCGAGCTCCTCAAACTCCCAACCTCCAAGGCTTTCTTCCCCACTACCGACCGCAGCTGGTTCATTCACTTCTGGGACATCAGCATCGGAGACGTCTTCCTCGCTATCCCCTTCGCCATCCTCCTCACAATCCTCTTCTGGTTCGACCACAACGTCTCCTCCCTGATCGCGCAAGGAACAGAATTCCCACTCCGCAAACCCGCAGGCTTCCACTGGGATATCTTCCTCCTTGGCCTCACTACCGGCGTCGCCGGCCTCCTCGGTATCCCGTTTCCCAACGGTCTGATCCCCCAAGCGCCCTTCCACACAACCTCTCTGTGCGTTACGCGAACGGAGTCCGATTCAGATGATGAAGCGAATAAAGGCCACACTCGCCGCATCGTCGACCACGTAGTCGAACAACGCGTCTCCAATCTCGCCCAAGGCCTGCTAACCCTCGGCACCATGACCGGACCCCTTCTCATCGTCCTCCATCTCATCCCGCAAGCCGTCCTCGCAGGTCTCTTCTTCGTCATGGGTATCCAGGCCCTCGAAGCCAACGGCATAACCCTCAAGATCCTCTTCCTTGCCAAAGACAAAGCACTCACGCCCCGCTCAGACCCTTTAATGCGCATCGAGCGTCGCAAAGCCATCTGGGCTTTCGTAGCCTTGGAGCTTATAGGTTTCGGCGCCACATTCGCCATCACACAAACCATCGCCGCCATCGGTTTCCCCGTCTTCATCCTGCTTTACATTCCGCTGCGCACGTGGGGGATGCCGAGATGGTTCACGGCGCAGGAACTGGGGCTTTTGGATGCGCCGACGGCGAGTCCGTTTACCATGGAGAGTGTGGGCGGGAATCATGGGGAGACGGTCGGTGTGGAGACAGCTGGCAATGAGGAGGTTTTGGACGAGAGCGATGAGGCGGAGAGGGGGGAAGCGAGGGGAAGTAGTGAGGGGAAGGATGTTGTGCATGAGGGGCGCGCGAATGCTGAGGGGGCGAGTAGGAGGAGGAGCAGTTTTAGGACGGCGGAGGGGATTGAGTTGGATCACTTGACAAAGTCTTGAGAGGTGGGTGTATGCGTAATTCTTGGGTCTGCTCGTCTACTAGTACACAGTGCGTTGAATGTTGAGATCACATGACGTGTTACTGGAGGGTGCGGTGACTTCGGTATACATAAGCTTTTGAGACAGATGGGATTTCTGATGGCTGGTGTTCCTAGTGGTCGGAAAGACTTGTAGTAGTCCTTGTTTGTATGTTTCTGTTAGTCTTCTGGCCCTCTCACTTTGTCAATCTCACCTTCCCAAAACAAACGAGCGACACTCGATTGGGTTTAGTTGAACAGCGCCATCGTGCTGGGCTAAAGAACCTTACGCGGCGCGGTAGCGTATACACTCCCACATCGATACATCTCTCGCACGACATCATCAACGACAACATAAAAGGGCTGCCGTCATCTCACCCAAACATCCTTCCACAAAAACCTTCAACATTCACGACCTCCACTCATCCACACTTCCACAATGCCACAAACCACCATCCCCACCCTCCACAACCTCGCCCACTCGCAATCCCTCCGCATATCCTGGGCGCTCGAAGAAATCCGCCTCGCAAACCCGTCCTTCCAATTCCACCAAAAGAACTACCCGCGCACCGTAACCAACAGCGAACTAAAAAAGATCCACCCCCTCGGAAAATCGCCCGTCGTGACGCTCGAAACGACCGACGGCAGTCTCCCACCAACCGTGCAACTGCAACCCGGGATCCTCAGCGAATCAAAGTTAATCCTAGACTTCATCAGCGCAGAATACGCCGATGGACTCTTCACGCCCTCCGCCGAGGATAAAAACCGCGACATCTTCTTCACCATGTTCGCAAGCGGCAGTCTAACCCTGAAAGCGGATTTCTGCGTCATCTTCGAGGCACCTGCACAAATGGCCCCGTTCCCTTTCAACCTCCCCTTCAAACTTACCGGATACCCCATGGTGTCGCGCTTCCTGGACGATCTGCAGGGTATCTACCAGATCATGGAGGAAGCGCTTTCCGAGGAGAAGCCCTTCTTCTCCGGGGCGAAGTTGGGGGTTGCGGATCTGAATGCGAGCTTTGGGATGGATATGGCGGAGCAGCGGGGGTATATTAGTTTCGAGGGGGGCAAGTTTCCGAAGTTGAAGAAGTGGGGGGAGAGGATTAGGGCGAGGGAGGCGTATAAGAGGGCGGTGGCGGGGAGTGGGGGGTATGATTTGAAGGGGTTTGGGATGAAAGGGGGTTGGGCAATGGTTTTCGGGGGGGCGATTCCGAAGTAGGAGGTTGGGAGTTTGACTTATGGCTTCTTGGGTTGTATTGGGATGGGTGTTCGGAAATGGTGGGTTTGGTCTACAAGATGGAGGTCTTGACTCATTGTTCAGGATGCTTAGGGGATCAGGAGCTCAGCGGATAGCCCCGGTATTTCAAACGAGTTCTCTGCATTCCGAAGTGTTATTGTAGGCGGGTAGCTTACTTTATACGGTTTCCACTTGTTGATACGCATGCCTTATAATTGGCTTAGCGTAGTCGCGGACCAATTCGAGATTCACTTGCCAAATCTCGATAGTTTTTGTTCAACGAAAAATATTCCTTACATTTACCTTCCAGCCTTAATCTAGAGGAAAGACCCCCCACAGTCCCTCCTACACCAACAGCAGCTCCCTCACCAACCTCCCCTCGCTCTCCAATTTCATTCTCCCCTCCACCGCACGCCTCAACTACTCATCAGCGTTCAAGCACGCAGTCTTCCCATCTCCATCCAAAGAATGTCTCCACACCACATCTTTCAACTCCTCAGAGTACCCCCACCGCTCACCACCGCTCTTATGCAGCTCCAAACCACACAAAGGCCACATAATGCGGTAAATTACCATCGTCACATCACTCTGCAAAACCAAGGCGCGCTGCTTCATGAACCCATAACGCTTACGATAAGGGCGCCACGGCAGCTCCTCCGCAGTCTGCGCGATGCCGAAGTCAGCGAGGAGGGCACGGGGATATGCATATGTATTCTCTGAGTGAGAGGAGGAGTTTGAGGCTGAGGCTGTGGAAGTTAAGAGGATATAAGAAGGGTGGATATCGCAGTGCTTAATCGGAATCCAGCGCGCACACTCACTGATTCCCTCCTCAGTCTCTTTACCACCAGCGTAAGCATCCATCTGGGTTATGGTTAGATCATCGCCTTTCGTCAATCCATAGTGGCACGCGCACAGCGCGCGTAAGAGCGATTCGAAAACGTGCCAGAGGAACGCTTCCGGGAGCTTGGTACCCGAGCGGCGGTGTTTGCGCCTCATGTCGTGCAGGGTGCCTTTGTTGCAGTACTCTAGGTATACTTGGTCGTACCGTGTCAGTGCATTTCCCGGACCCTCGGCGGTGTTGTCGATTGTTCCGCGGATGTAGTCGTGTAGATGCGTGATGTTGGCGTGGTTAAGGAGATGCGCGAGGATGTTGGCTTCGTGTTCGCCGTTGCCGTGGAAGAGGGTCTTACGGATGAGGAGGGTGTGTGGGGGCTCTTTGTTGTTGTGGTTGGTGAGGGCTTTGGGGAGAATATGCTTACAATGTAAGTGTTAAGTGGTGCCGGGAAGTAGGTACGCGCTTGTAGGGTGGTGGTACTATACGATGAGTTACGATTCAATGTCAACGGTAGAGTGGATCGTAAGGGGCGCATTGTGTGGGTGAAAATTTCAAATATTCACTCGTTGGAACTTTTCAAGTATGATCTCTAGGCTATCAATCATTTTCAAGTTTAGACGTAAACAGTCAGAAAGCAAATATTTACTAGGACTTAAAAGCACGGAGCGGAAGCTGTAGTGGTACCATGACTAGCAGCATGTATCTACGTAATGGGATTACTGAGGGATGCTAATTACCGCGCCTAGATGGTTCCTTTTAAATTTTATGTCATAGTTTAGGGTTAACTAGGGCATAAATAAATACTAGGATGTTAGTGGCATTTTGATACAAAAGCGAGGCTTGAGTATTGTTGGACAAAAGGTGGTCCGATGAGAATTCATCGCTGAGTGAATACTGAAGTCAGCGAGGAGGACGCGGGGATACGCATATGTAGTCTCTGATGACGGCGAGGAGGAGCTCAAGGCTAAGGCTGAGGCAAAGGCTAAGGCTGAAGCTGTGGAAGTTAAGAGGATATTAGAAGGGTAGATCTCGCAGTGCTTAAATCGGAGTCCAGCGCCCGCTCTCACTGATTCCCCGCGGTGATGCCGGAAGTTAACGGGGCTTAGAGGACGTGCTGTCGTATCTCGTCGGCAACTGGGGCCTCCTCTAGTCCTTGGTAGGCTTCTATACATTTATCCATTGCTTCTGCAAGAGCGGTAATACGAAGGAGCTCGTAGATCCTTCGTAATATTCTCGCGTGCTCTGCTGCCTTGCGGGCGGCGTTAAGGTGCGCGGTAATCGCGCTGGCTATCATAGGGCCTGCTCCGGCGGCTTTGTTAATGTTGACAACCCCACCTACGGCGAGTGTCCTTCAGATGTCTATATTATATTGTCGCGCGGACTCGGGCTCCGGGGGCCTAGAGTTAGGGGAGTCCCCCGGTGGAGGACGTAGGGGCGTAGCCACTCCATCTTCCATTCTAAAGGGCTAAAAAGGGCCCTTCTATTGGAATTCGAAAGTTGGTGCTCGGTGTGCTGACATGGGCAGTACCGATTCGATCCCATACCGCCCGCTTCGCTGGAATGAAGTTTCTCTTGCGTTGCTTCCCCCTACAGACGTGCCCTATCTACACGTCTGATAGGGCGGCTGAACATAGCTGAATGTTGGACAGCCGAGCACCGAGAGAATGGAGAGAAAAGGATGAATTGTTTGTGGAGCGGAGAAGCTCAAGAGACGAGACTATATAGGCGAGTGGCTGGGGCTAGACCAGATGGAGAGGAGAACCGTGCATAACATTCCAGTACTGTATATCCGACACTGAACATTCCTCCCATAAGCGAAGAATTCCTGTCATTGTTGTTCTCGCGGATGAGCTGCCAGACCGTCGAGCATCACACACACAGAACCTTCGAACAAAGAAATCACGGCAGCAAAAATGCTGAAGAAACTCTTCAACTTCTTGTCTCAGGCTTTCTTCAGGGCCGAGCAGACCCCCGACGCCGCCCGAAACGAGGTCCAGGTCAAGCCCGCGTCCAAGATACCCGTCACCGAGATGATGAGGCTGCTGCACACGAGGACTTTGACTTTTACCGAGTTTCGCGTCTCCCGAGTGCCAGATTACGCAATCCTTTCTCACAGATGGCTGGAATATGAAGTCTCCTATTCGGACATGTTCAACTTGACGGATGAAATAAAGCAGACGAATGGATACAAGAAGATTGTCCACTGTTGCAAGCAAGCGGCGAGCGTAGGTCTCGATTGTAAGCGCCAATAACTTTCCGCTTAGGTTGAAAAGAGCCAAAGTCTCGATCACTGACGAGAACCCATCAGACGTTTGGATCGATACGTGCTGCGTCAACAAGCAGGACAAGGACGAGGTTGCGTACGCCATCAATGCCATGTTTGCGTGGTATCGCAAGTCTCAAGTATGTTATTGCTACATGTATGACGTACCCAAAAACGATCTCGACCTAGAGCACAAGGATTCCAAGTTCCGCACGAGCCAGTGGTTCACGCGTGGCTGGACTCTTCAAGAGCTACTGGCTCCTCTCTACCTCATCTTTTTCAACCACGACTGGGAGGAGATCGGGACAAAGTCTAGCTTCAAAGGTATCATCGCGGAGATCACGGGAATCGCACCGTCCATCGTGGTTCTGAACCAAGGAGGCGACGTAAGCGTCGCGCAGAGGCTCGCGTGGGCTGCTGAAAGACAGACGCAGGTGGCCGCCGACAAGTCATACTGTCTCACAGACTTGGGAACAATCAATTCAATCGGCTCTGTAGAAACCACCGCTAACCCAATTAAGTAGGGGTTAAACCTATACAGGGAATTCTCTAGCCCAAATAGGTAATCAATCAATTCAATTTCACTGCGCCAGCCCCACTTAATTGATTGTTCCCAAGTCTGCTGTCTCATGGGGCTCTTGGGGGTGAATATTCCAATGAAGCTGCAGAAGAGCGACGGGGAAGAGGTTGAAGAAGACGAAGAAAAGGCGTTCTTTCGGCTGCAGGTTCAGATGCTCAAGACGTCGGACGACCAGTCCCTGTTTTGCTGGCAGGAACCGCCAGGGGAGAACAGGCCATCGGCAGGCTTACTGGCACGGTCTCCGCGGCACTTCAAGAACTGCCGTCGCTTCTACCAGCCGCGCGAGCGCCGTCATGCGCCCAAGCGATTGACCTTCTCCAAGAAGGGTCTCCGGATCCGGTTACCGTTGATTCCGGACCCCGATGGGTCGCCGGGCGAAGACGACGTGTATTTGGCGGTCATGGCGTGCCACAAGAAGCCCGAAATAAACTACTACGACACGCCACCCATGGCAATCTACCTCAAGAAGCTTGGAGACGACGACGAAGGGTATCCAATGTACGCCCGCATCAGAACGGACACCATTAAGCTAGACACCCGGGGAGTGTCCTTCGGCAAGAACGACTTCCAGGACATCTGTGTCCAGGAGGAACCCCACTGGATCGAAGAAGCGCATGCCATCAACGCCCATATGAGCGACATGAGCCTGACCGGCGCAAGGAACCGGGATCCCTGCAAGTTTGAGCTCTCCAGGTGGATGGCGCCGGCGCCCGAATATCTCTTCTGCTTCCGATCGCGGCCCCAAGGCATCCCCATCCTCACCTACCACCAGATACATAAACAATGGACGATCCCCGATCACGAAGATGGGGAGCTGAGACTCAGATTTGCCGGGAGCGGGTGCTGCGCGGTGCTCCTCTTCCGGGATGGCAAAGGGGGCATGTTCTACACCATAATGGGGATGCATAACTACAACATCTGGAGTGACCTTGGCTGTGATATTGACACGGGGAAGCCATATGAAACCATAAACCGGATCGCACACGAGTACTGGAATGGAGACAAGGGGCCTGCGAGATGGGAGAATCTGGACCGAATGAGACTAGAGCTACCGGGAGGTGGGTGCGCGAAGCTCGAAATTCGTAAAGGGAGAAGAGACGGCAAGAAAATTTATTGGATCGATATCCAAGGCGGAGAAGCATTTAGACTGGAGGCTGTCGGTCCGGGTTGTTGCTATGACGAAGACCCTTGGAAGAGCTATTCAAGTGGCCAAGATGCGAGGGAGCAATAAGATTACAGCTAGTACCACTAAGCAGGCAAGCTAGTTTTCGCTACAAGTTACAGCTTCGATTCACTAGGTCTAGGTCCGCTTATAGTAGGACTTGTAATAAGTGATAGGCAATTTATACAACAGGAAATTGCTCTATGGTACGACCAAAGGTTGAACAAGGAAAAAGAAGGGAGGAGGATGACGCGGGAGCGCTTAACCGCTACAAACTTGGCCCTCATGGCCTTCCATCCAACTCGCGATGGCCGCAACTCCGTTGGATTAGTATATCACTTCACTCTTTCTCATACCTTTTGAAGCAGTTCACTGGATTTAGTCTATATTTTCTTCCAAAGCTTTAGTTCCTATTTCTTCTTCCTTGCCTCGTAGCCAAGTGAGCTTCAAACTTACACGGGAAGGGGTAGCTCCTCAAGCTTCCCTTCCTGCTGTAATTTACTCCTCGCTCCTACCACCATCCTCAGTACCTCATCCGCCCTGCGTATCTCCCCAGGCTGCTTGTCCTCCTCTGCCGTCGAGCACTTCTTCAGTACCTCCTACAGCTCTATCGAATTCACCCACTCCTTCTCGGTCAGGTCAAGATGCGGAGAGCAATCTATGTCGCTGAAGCACAGAGCGTACATGACAGCTCTCACCTCCCGAATGTCGACCTCCAGCAGTTCGTCCAGTCGTCGAGGTTTGATTATTGAAGCCCGCCAAATGGCATTGTCGAAGTCGGCGAGCATAACGCGTGGATATTCCGATTCGGGGATGCGAGTCGTGCCTGTAGCCTGTATGGTCGGTGAACCGGGACAGCATCACGTTTTCGGATACGATGTCGATGTGGTTTATGGGCGGCCACGTGGTTCTATCCTGTGGGCAGATGTTGTCGAGGTCCTCGTCCGCACCGCCGGTCCAGCCGTAGTGGCACATGCAGAGGGCTCGTAGCAGCGACTCGAAGGCGTGCCAGATGAAGGCTTCTGGGACTCGGTCGTTGTTCTGTTCCAGCTTTTTGATCATGTCGCCCAAGCTCCCACCATCGCAATATTCCATGAAGACGTGGTGAGCGGTGGCTGAGCGTTCGGCTTTCGGCACGTCGTCGAACAGGTGCGTTATGTGCGGGTGGTACTGGATCGGCTTCAGGTATTTTGATTCTGTCTTGGCGGCGTACTTGTTGCGCACAGCCTTGCAGAAGCGGATCTGGCCTGTGGGATTGTGCTGTACCACGGAGACGCCCACATTGTTCCCGCCTCCTGCTTCGAGGTCATGCAGGTGACAGTACGCGGCTGGTAGGCCGTGGTTCTGTGCGCTTGACATTTTGTTTGGTGTAGGTGAGTGTGGTTTGGACGTAGGTTATCGAATGTATCGGGAAGTGTCGAGAAGTGTTGAAAGAGGTCCTAGTGCGTTGATGTGTAGTGGATTAAAGGAAGGTGTTGTTGGAGAGCGGGCTTCGAAAGGCTGCTTGGAGGAGTATATATAGTTGTCGGAAAATCAATTTGTTTAACAAAGATATCTTGCACACCGTCCTTGTGCACGACCCGCGTGTGAGTCTTTTTAAGAAGCAAGTACGATATATTTAAGCTACTTTAACACTTAACATTAACTAATATATTAAAGCCCTACACGCTGCCTAATAACTAAATAACTTATATTCTACTATTTCCTAGCTACAGAGACTCCTTGTTCTAGTTGTAAGTAGATCTTTTAGTTAATTAAGATACGATAAGGGGCTACTTATCTTAAAGAATAGTGAGTGTGCGGATAGATAAATGACCAGCTTCACCTTAACAAAGTGGGTCTACCCTGCGGTAGTTGAATATAGAATCTTTCCAATTAGTGTTGAAGTATTTAAGCTCACGTACACTTTCTGTCTCGAACAGTAAGATCGTTTGAGAGAGTGTTAATATTTGGGGAATTTCGATAACCTGTATCTTATAACTCGTTCGCTATTTCTTCATTACTACCAAGAGAGCTTCAAAGTACTATTGCCAACTCGAAGACATGTCCAGCAACTACGAAAGTGTCCGGCTTCCCTTAATCTCTTTATCACTCCTCTGGACTTTCAGCTGCCTAATCCTCTTGCAGGTTCGAGAGGATCATCTTCGAATTCGGATTGCTCTGGAGGATATAGTGAACTGCTTGTGGTGCTGACCCTTTGCTCTTTCCAACCAGCTCATTGTTCATGTCGCGCACGAGCGTAAACGTGGACATATCGGATCCTCCAGTTGGGAGGCGGTTTTTCAGAACGGTGCACAGTGCTGGTGCTAGATGGTATCCCGTTTCGATCTCCCACCCACACGCACCGATGAGCTCTTTTCTCCGTTCAGTTGGGTACTTTCTAAGGAGATCGTTGAGAGCTTCAGGTTTCTGGCTGGTTGCTGCGGCAAGGCCTGCGTTACAGCAGTCGAGAATGATGAGGGTATCAGAGTTTGCTTTCAGGATGGTAGGACTGATGTCTGGCCAACTGACCATTGCGACAGGCTGGAATGGGCTCCTTTGCTCAGTTAGTAAGGGTTTTCTCACGTTAACTATCTCTTTGATCGCTCACCTCCGTTGTTTGAGATGGGCGTGGAATTTCTCTCCTTCCAAAACCGGTTCAGTCTTCCAAAATTCGGTCATCTCTTTCATAAGAAGATGCGCTTCCGTAGGCTGGTTATGGCTTAAGAATAGGTTAGCGAGTGTGGCCAATACTTCAATCTCGGATTTGTCTGCCTACCTGAAAAAATCGAGAGATTGCTTGACTCCATCCTCCGTTTCGTCGAAGCCTCCGTGGCCGTCATAGTAGATGATGTGCAATGTGCTGTTTGCTTTAGATTCGTCTTTGACCTCGAGGAACTCATTCAGGCGTTCTTCAAGCTTTGTGGTTGAATCAACCATTGGGATCTCGAAAGTTCGAACGCGGTACTTCAAGCGGTCGAACGCTTCTTCCACTTTTGCAGTTTCCCCCGCTATACCCAAGTCGTTGTATTCGAAGAACAGAATCAAGACTTTGATGATGGTATAGTCTCGGTCCTCATGTTCCACCATATGCGGTAATGTTGGCTGATTTGGGGTACCTGGTTTGGGTGACGGACGGGATTTTCTCTTGGTCGTCATTTTCGTCGTTCGATCGGCTCGATCGCCACCTTTAGGTGGCTCCGCTTGAGATGCTGACATGGATGTCCTTTCCTGAACGTGTAAACGTTATGCAAATCCAAAAGACAGGCGCAAAAAAAGAATATAAGGACTAAGCTAAGGAAATAAAATCGAGAAGGCTTCCAACTAGACATATAAATATACTCATGAATGCCTGGAGACGTCAATAAAGCTGCAATCATTCCTGCATGGCTGGGCTGAAGCAGTGATGCCCTCAATTGGCTGAGATCTACATGGGTGTATCATTAAACAGCTTATCTTTTTGACCGGTCTCTGGTGAGGGGGGGGGGCAATTGGCCTGGAAAACACCTTGGAGGCTGTGACCGCAGCGGACTCGCAGGTATTTAAGGCCCTATTCGGCACGGCCCCGGACCGTCCGGTTTACATATTTCTGGGTGGCGTTTTTAGTGTGCTATCCCCGCGGAGAGGACTGACAGGGCGGCCCGTTGCCGCTGCGTTATACCTGTTTACGTCGTAGTTACCCGGATATCTATCTTTAGCTCTGGTCTCCCTAGGGTTATACTATACCTGGGCCTGCAGACAGAGAGGTGGTCGGGCGTAAGTAAAGAGCTTCAATATTAACATATTCGAACTATGTGTTGTGGATGTAGAAAGCGAGTGGGGGAGATGCAGCCATCATCAAGGCATTAACACAAACTTCGCCTGGGGCTGCTTCTTCGCTAAGACGGAATAGGGATGGTTTCCGCCTCACCATTGTGCACGTGAAAATCTATTCACTGAGATATGATACCGGACGACGCTAGCCTTAGCGTGGCTGAATAATGCGCCAAGAACACCGCTTCTCCCTTGTTTAACTACTACACAACACCCTTTAACAACGTCTCTTGTTTAACTACTACACAACGCCCTTTGACAACTTCTCTTATTTAACGACCACATAACACCCTTTAACAACTTCTCTTATTTAACTAACACACAACACCCTTTGACAACTTTTCTTGTCTAACTACCACACAACACCCTTTGATAGCTTCTCTTGTCGATTAACCTATCAACACCAACATGCCTCCCATCAACGCACTCCCGGCCGAGATTTGGTCTGATGTGTGCACATACCTCGACCCGATTAGTATCTGCGCCTTGCATGCTACCACCAGGGACATTCGAGAAAAGACGGTGTGGTCTATGTCACAGACCCTGAAGACAATCACAGTCACGAGTTCCAAAGACGGCATCCAACGGCTCCAGAAGCTGATATTGCAGAAAAAAGTTGCCGCAAAGGTGGAGCGGGTCATCCTTTATCCTACTTCCAACAAAGATCAGTCACGTGTAATGAAGAAGATCACTGTCCCTAAGCGGAACAAGCGCATCTTGGACGGAATGTTAGACTTCGGCTCATACTTACGACATCACCTCGTCATCATACTTCGGCGTTTCCCAAATCTAAAGGTCTTCGAAATCAGCAATCATGCATTCGTAGGATCGCTTTCGTACCCGCTATCTCAAAGCGCCGGCCACGAGCCAAGCAGACATGGGTTCTGGATAGCGGTAAGCATCTTCGAGACACTTCCATCCAATGTTGAGCTCAAGGTCACTGCTGAACCCCTGAGGTTCAATGGTTGTTTTGAGCCAATAGGTTGTTTTGACTCGAGTTATCTTAACGACTTCCAACAACTGTCATGGTTTGGTCGGACTGATTTCGAAGCCCCCGATGTCTTGAAGCAGCGTCTACGAGCCCTTGAGTATCGAGGTCTCCCATCGAGTAATCAAGCCGCCCAGGCCAACTTCCATGAGTGGATCTATGATACACCAGCGGACCCTTTTATCCCCGAAATGACACACTACCCAAATCTTACCGAACTCACAGTCTCGGACCTCCGTGTTGAAAAGGGCGCTATGATGAAGATAGTGGAACGTCATCGGATTACGCTTCGGAAAATATGGTTCCACAACATTGATGATATCGATGGCGACATTTGGAGGCCGCTGTTCCGCGTGCTCATCAATGAAGAGGAACGGACTTGCAGTCTGGACCGTTTGGAGTTGAACAATTGTACCGCGGCGGTACAACAATCTTACACCAAGTCTTCGGATGCACACATCCCGTTGGGACGTTCATGGGAGGGGCAGAATGCCATTTTCATGGCTCTGGAGAAACTGATTGCGTGTCCTTATTTCTTGGATGATCACTCTCGTCCTGAAATTCACCTCAAACAGGTACCCTCAGGCAAGGTCGTGAACTTGATCGAACTGTGGCATCGAGGGTACGACGTTACGGTGTAAGAAGAGGCTGTACTCAGTTGTGAAGGCTGTGAATTATTGAGTAATTTTTTGTGAAAGGGATTATGACTTTGTGGCAGTTTGATGGACACCTTAGGAACTTGGGTTAAGGTGCTACAGTGGCGCAATTGGTTGGTAGCCACACGAACAATGTATCTGCGTACTTACGCACGTCTTGACTTCAAATTGTACAGCTGTGAATGAAAGTGTCATTTCTTATGATCTCCACAAGAGGGGAGACCACGTCTCGCGCAAGATGCATGACTGCTAGATAAGGCCAAAATCTCTGCTGCCAGCTGGCTTAAAACTCATTATTACTCTGCCAGACTTTAGACGTATGAACATACACTCAATGGAAATCCCCAGATCTATCACAATCCCACACAATGGTTTAGGTACTTCATGCAATAAGAGAGGCCATAAACGTGCCGACAAGACTTCAGTCACCTTCCTTCCACCTTCCATCCTTCCATGGCAATAGTGGAACATCCGTCGAGAAAGAGCGTGGGGAGGGCGCTGAGTGACGCGAGCACACTTGCACTGTTTACCGAAGAACCAGACGAACTGCGACGCATTCTCAATACGACCCCAATGCCAAAGCTACCAAGACTCAATTCGCCCACCTTGAAAAGTAGTGCCTGACTGGCTTGCCCTTCCAGTAAAACACTAAACCCAGCAGTCCGAAAATTCCCATAATGCCAGACAAGATCCCAAAGGTGTTGGCCGCACCTATGGCACTGATATAGTCGACAGTGTGATACGAGATACCGAAGCTGACCAGCCCTCTGGAAACAGGAATTACAACCATGATTGCTGCGGCACGGGTAGGATGCGCGTCCAGGAGGTACGTCGTGCCAACCGTGCTTGCCGCAAGAAGCAGGAACAACCATATGTTGACGGTAAAGGCCAGCGCAAACCAATGGTATTTCTCAGGATCTTGCAGCGCAAAGCCGTATATGACAGTCATAAGGATGCAAACCAAGAGCGGAGCGATAAGTGGCGGCAAACGGTGTTCGGGCTCATGGATGCCCTTGTTTTGACGAGCTTTTCTCTGGATTAAGGAGTCGCTGAACCAGCCGATGATGGGAATTGAGAGGATTGCGACAATGATTTGACCAATCTGAATTAGCGACACAGTTGTGTTCGCCCAGTTGTACGGTGGAGAGACCAGAGCTGTTCCGTAAGTTATCTGGATGCAGACGTCCGTCCCCTGGTAAAATCCGTTCATCAGAGAAACCCACAGGACATGCGGGAAGAAGAAAATGGTGCACATTTGCTTCCAAGTATCGAGAGCCCTTCCAAAATTTGGTTTAACAACGAAGATGCGGATGTCGGACTTCAAGGTGCGAGGCTCGAAATTCTCTGTGTCTAACTTTCGTTCGCTCAGGGTTGTGAGAGGCTCAACAACAGGAGTATGGATGGCATGATAGTTCTCCTGCTCGACATCGTTGGAATGGTGAATATCTGCATATTCTGGGGCAGTTTCCCCCATGTATGCCGAGACCGGTCGTGAATATGCTGTCTCTGGGATGAAGAAGAAGGCGAGGATAAAACAAACTCCGGACATTGCCGTGAAGAGCCAGTACCAAGACCTCCAACCGGCTGCCTCGGCCATATATGAAGACACAATGGTCAAGCTGGAGTTGAGCAGAACTTCAAAGGAGGAGAAG
The DNA here is from genome assembly GCA_010015675.1 of Byssothecium circinans. NCBI lineage: Eukaryota > Fungi > Ascomycota > Dothideomycetes > Pleosporales > Massarinaceae > Byssothecium > Byssothecium circinans. The sequence continues at coordinate 52,195 of ML977013.1, read as the reverse complement.
AGCTGGAAAGTTCGGCCACGTTGGTGAAGGAAGAATATATCCTGAGCGTTGCATTGTCAGCAGTGCAAGGAACAGTGAGTGGATGGAAGGTGGTCTTTGTACCTGGATTATTAATAAGACCAGAGCCATGCATTGAGCGGCAGAGAATGCGGCTACGCTTCTAGCAGCGAGGTGCCACGCAAAACTCTGATTAGTTGCGCAAAGGATCCCGGAGATGAAGAGGAAGAGGAGAGAAAGTAGCAGGACGGGGCGACGACCGATTGCAATGGCCAACGGCATCGACAAGATGTTACCAACCCCAAGAAACAGTGACGGATAGGTAAGAAGCCCGGATATCTGAGCTTGTGTGATGCCCTCCTTCTCGTAGTCATCTAGGAAGAAGACGATGAGAGCACCGAGCGCCGTTACAAGACATAAACCGGATACGGCATCTAGGGTCGAATTAGAAACACGCTATAAGGGCTACAAACACGAAACTTACACACGATCAATATCCCCAAGATGATGTACTTGTGAACCGTCGTCAGGTTCAGAGGGTCTGAGTGGTGTAAGCTAGGAGCCCAGCCCGGCAAATCTTCAGTGGGCTGTACCTCGTGGATCAGCAGTTGGGGCCGGGATAAGTATGGTGCCCTCTCCAATAGTAAGGTTAGCCGTCCCGTCAAATTCGTGACCGCGTCTCTCGGCACTATCATCGCCTCCGCTGGCGATGGTGGGTTGGATGTTCTTGGCGGAGTTCATACTGGCTTGCGTGTAGGAACACTGCTCATGCATTCCTTATGCCAGGCGGGAACAGTATAACACGGAAGGAGTCAGTCTAATATAGAAAGACGCAGGCACTCGGCATCTACCCAAGACTGCGGCACCCAAACATCAGATGATTTGTGCATACACCGTATCTTCATCGCTAACTTGCCTGTGATCTTCTTATCTGATGCGTGTCTCTACGGGCTGAAAAAAGAATTTACCAATCAATGAGCAAGAACTGTGGCCACGAGAAGTTGCCAAGTCAAATCGATGCATATCGGCCCAAAATACCCCTCAACACCTCCCCGCGTGACAGACTCCTGGGAACTCCTAATTGGTAAGCTGGCCTCCTCCGGCCTTTTGCCATCTTTCGGCCCGATAAGGCTGGCGATCATTAAGCCTACCACTGGTGATACGCGAGTAGAACACGGGACCTCCCGTTCTGCACGGGCTACTGAATCTTAACTAATTAAATCAATTATTGGCCGCCACATTGTAAAGGCTTGTTCGATGTCGTCCCGACCGTCTGGTTTTTAGTCTCTGGGCGTCTGCAGCCAAGCCCTAGCTAAGGATTTTAGCTCTATTTACCCGTGAAAACTGGAGAAAACGTAGAAAACCGGACGCTCTTCACGTCCGGTCAAAATTGTGAGTCCGGTCAAAGGGTGTCAAGTTTTCCAGCCTTTTTAAGGACAGTAGGACCATCTAGAGCCGCTAAAAGAGCCAATTTTTCTGTGCGTTGAAACCAGACACCTACACTAAACACAACTTCCTATTCGGTTGTCCTGCGTCCGGTTTTCAACTAAAAACCGGACAGTCCGGGATGACACCGAACAGGCCCTAAGCCCTTCTTTTTAGGCGTTGGCCAGACCACATGTGCACCACCCACACCATCCCGAATTCGACTCCATGGCATTCAAAAAGCAAAACCTCCTCTCTTATGCAAGGTGACTCCTGGCAAAAGACTCAGCTCGTTGTCGATATTCTCCATAGTAGAGCCGCGTAGTAGATACCTCCTAGCAAGGTAGCGTTGGGAACGTTAGCAAAGTTAGGGATAGCGGAGACGAGCGCGCTGATTGAGAACGGAGGTTCACCGCATCCTGCCTCCTAGGAAATCCCTCAACTAAGTGGGCCCAGATCCTTCTTCAGGCCCTACAACGTCCGTATCCACGTCTCTGCTCTCGATTGACCTTATATTGTTGTGCATCACATGCCGGAAGATTTCGGCAGAGGGATGGAAAGGCATGATGAAGTACCTCTTCACCTTTCTGTCTGTCTGCCCATCGTCCTCTTCTTTCCGTATCATAGCCATGTACCCAGCAATAGACAGATCAAGAGCCACCATTCGGCAAGCCCTATTCAATTCCCATATGATCATGAAAGCTACCGCGTAGACGAATTGTTTGCTCTTCTTTGGCACATTCTAATGCAGCTCAGTAACTGTCTCGTCGCGGGGTCTGCACATGGCCCATTCCAGCGCAAATCAACATCCATCTCCATCTTGATCTTCTCATATCCTAATGGCTCTTTCCAGCCTAGATCATTTGTCCAGTCCGCAGGCCTATCCTCCACACTTATAGTCTTGAGATTTCCAAAAGCGAATACCGCCTCCGTCAATTCAGCAACCATCTCATGCGCGTTGTTCATCTCCTCGTTGACACTTTTCATATACAGCGCCCTCTTCCTCCGCTTCTCTTCGCGCTGGTCTATATCGAAAGCCGTGATGTAAGATAGGTATTGCTCGAGCGTCTCGGTGCCGAAGATCAGGTGCTCGACTATGTCGGCTAGGGTGTCGACCTCGGAAATTTTGATAAGCTCATCGATGCTGGCTTGGCAGAGAGTGACCTTGATCGTTTTGAAGAGCGAGAAGAAGTCAGCTTCATCGTCGGTTGTAGGGTTCAGCGCACGCAAGGCGGCAATGTCGGCAGCGTTGAGGCCGGTGCAAGGGGGCGTGAGCGGGAGGGGGGTCAGCGCTTCTTGGTCGTCGGCCCTTTGGATGTGGCTTCGATATAGCCTTTGGATAGGATACAAAGACTACACTAGAGAGGTGAAAAGCGTAAAGCACCGAGTCGCAATGAGTATGTGAAGTGACTATGACTTTGAACTAACGTATAGACAAACGCAAGGCAATCGCTACCCATATGACAATTTGCACCGTCTCAAATTCCGTCCAATCATCAAGAGGCCTCATACAGTGAACATATCACACAAAACACTGGCATGCTGATATAAGCTGCCAAAAAGTTTCCAAATATACTTAGGTATCTACGCTCAATATGTCACCTCACTCACTCTCATCGTCTCTCCGCCGTACAACAATTGTACACGGCTCTTTCATATGCCACGATCTCAACTTTGGATCGCCTAACACATCTGCCTGGAACATTGTGGCCGTGCCACTTCTCGCTCTGTTTCCTGCACCTTTGCTCTCCTCAACCAGCATCTCTACTTCATCGACGGAAGCTCCGATCTCATATACCCCACTGTTCAATGCAATGACGCCGAGTTCGGTCTCCACGGCTTGCCCAGGCTGGACAAGCGGGAGACGGCGCTGAAGTACTCCGCTCCATGAAAAGCGCTTGTCGAGGTCGAGCGCAACGTTGTGTGGGAGACCGGCGAGATGTGGCTGTAGTCGCAGGAGCGGCAAGATTGGCTTTGGACTTCGATTGTAAACCTTGGTCCTGAGCGTAAGGAAGTCATCGGCTCGTACTTCGAACCTCGAGCAACCGAGCTGAGTGATTACATCGTCTCCATTCTCTGCAGGGCTATCCGGTACAATGGCCGTCTCGATGATAAGGTCTTCCAGCTTCACAGCTTCGACCATGCGGGGTGTGAAGCGGATAGTACGCAGTTCAAGCTCGCCATGTCGACCTTTGCCATCCTCTGTCCACGTCCCTCTGATAAGCTTTAAAAGCTCATAACGATACCAAAAGGCTTCTCTGCTGGCTCGCTCGACGTCAGGAGGAACTTTGCTTGCGCTGACAACGAACTGACGTTGGTTCGCGGGATTGAGGGAAGGCACAGGGGCGTGAGGATTTGCGAGGTAGATCTTCGGAAGTATAATGACAACGCGTTTGACATGGCCCGGCTGAATAACTTCGTGTACTGTGTATGCTCTACTCCAGAACTCTTCCGATATCTCATCTTCGATCTGAGTCGGCCTCACTTGTAGCGATATATGAAGTGGATTCGGCCACGAGTTTCGGAGGTCTAGAAGAAGCATACAGTATTCGTCGCCGTGGCCTTTTATGCGTGTATGGCGTAGGAAAGTCTGGAAATGGGCATCGTTCTTATCGACTAAGGATGAAGAAGGCGCAATAGATGCTAATGGAGAGGAGACAGCAGAAGACGGTCGGTTGAGCTGATGTGACCAAGCAAAGTCCCCTGATAAAGGCACAATATCTGGTCGTTGAAGTTGGACGCTTGCATTGACGGTAATGGATACGGGAATTGACACCTGCCGGGTGAAGAATTGCTCTTGTACTTCCGATCGGCGTTTTCCGAGATATGCGTAATCTAATTGAACAATTGCTTCTGTTAGCCGCGTGCGACCGACGACCTCAATCTCAAAGTTAGCATCTTGGCCCGGACCAATCGAGATGGCCTCTGCATCTTTATCTTTGATCCATCGAAGCGAGGGATAGTGCGCAAGCCGAACTTCAAGCTCGTGCAGTTCGGCGGCCGGAAGATCTCGATTCGATGTAGTGGCTTGGATTGCGGCTGTTGCCGTATCTTGGAACGAGATATGGACAAAGTCGACAGCTGTTGTCTGTGAAGTGTTTCGGACAGTAACTCTAAACCTCTTTCTCTCCCCTTCAAGGACCATCAAAGCCCCTTGCGGTAGTGAAACATCAGTGACGATGACAACAGGTTGGTCCGGAATCACACTAAAAGTCAAGGATTCTGGCTTGGGAGCACCTGTTCTGACCAAACTGGTCGCTGTCCCCTCTGCTGAAGCGGGTCGAGACGTGGGAACCCCCAGGCAAGCTTTGAGTCCAATCTTCTTCATCTTGAGTTCTCGTTCGGGTTTCCAAGGTTCAGGGAAGATTGGAAAGAGGCGCTCTCGACAGCCAGTGACTTTGATAAAACACCCAATGACGTTCAAAGTCCCCACCGAACGTGCCACACCTGTGATAGGGAATTTTTGCGTTCTGTAGGGGCCAAGTAGGAACTTGTCCTCGTGCGCCGCAAAGTCGACACCCTCAGCAGCTATTCGGAGCGAGTCAACCTCCAGCTCAAAGTCGTAGGGGTTTTGTAAAGCTATCACGAAGCGATATTCTTCGTTTGCGACAAGTGTTGTATCGACATCGCTCGAAGCCTGCTTGTTCCATGGATTGTGTATGAATGGCCCCTCTTTTATGGTTGACTTCAGCTCAGCTGGACGATGCTGGGTCAAGCGAAGAGGAAGAGGCTCTTCCATGATGAACAACCCACGGACTAGAAAATCATCCCAATACTCAGTCTCAGCATGCTGAAGTCCAAGTTTCTTTGCTGCAGCAACCGTCCGGGAGATATTGGTGAACAATCGCACTTGCTCTTCACGCGGTAGGGATACAAAAACGTCGGTGCTATTGGGCTTCGGTGCTGTTCCCGGGCCAGCTAATCGTAAAAGCAGGGCTGTGAAATGTATAACTCCGTTGAAATCTGGAAGCGCCTCGCAGAAATTGATGCACATGCGGAGTATGTCAAGCTTCAGGCCTAGGCTACCAAAAGACCTCAGAGAAGAGATGCGCAGAACCTCTTCGACAACACCCTGGCTTGTATTGTTAGGAGAGGTAACGTTTTCTCCATTCGCCGTTGCAGCCAGTGATTGCGACCAGGTGATGTTCCTCGTGTCGGGTATTCCGTATGTGCGACCAAGAAGGCCCAGAAATTCGTCGATGCCATTTTCGACTTCTCCTTCACCGAGGTTCACAGCACCAGCGCCAGACGAGCTAGTGCTGGCCATGTTGAGTGCCGCGAGCCCTGCTGCGGGATGAACTCCCATTTCAGCTGCTCCGACTTTTCGAGCCTGAACTAAGCCAGGAATTAGCGACGTGATGAATTCTTTCATGACAATGGCTTTTTTCCTCTGCAGCTCTAACGCCGATAGAACTGACGCAACTCCTGCTAGCACTACCACACGATCTGTGGGGCCCATACCCGAAGACTCCAACGGACCAGGCAAAGCGCGGAACAGCATTGCGGCTATGTCGTTTCTTGTAGGATTAATGCTCAATCTGGGCACCGAGAGCCTTGGTTTTTCCCGAAAAGGCGTGTTCTGAACAAGGTACTGCAATGCGTCTACGTCGAGATATCCGGCGGACAGATTCATTGCAGCTAAGAGCTTCGAGAACCGTATCACGCATTCTGAGAAAGCTAATGGGGGAAGATTTTCGCCGACGAAGTTCGAGGCACGCGTGTAGATGTTCAAAATCATGTTGACAAGGTCGGGAAGCAATGCGTTCAACCTCTCTAGCGCCGCTTCATGCTGAGAAGACCTAGGGGGCGCCGCAGTGGACAGATCGGCTGCGCTAGCTGATGGAGTATATTGTGGAGACTTTAAGGTTGATGACTTGTCTAATGTCGGATAGCAAATTTGAGGTATCTAAGACTTGTTAAGCATGGCCTTGAACACATGAGGCCGAGTCTTACCTGAAACTCGTACCCAGACCAAGCATATAGTAACAAACACACCATGATGTTTTCTAGAGCCTTTGCGTGCCATAGATGGTCACTAAGTGCTTTCGCCCGGGTAGCGCCTTCTGTAAGTTCTTTCAAAGCCTCGCTCCACTGCCCAGAAGACAGGTACAAGGTTCCGATAACGACGCTCACTCTTCCGCGTGCTTTGTTTCGCGCTCGTTCACTGACACCTCCCGACCCAAATCCGTGAATTGAAATCCTTTCGGCACTCTGATCTCGCGTCGCTCCGTTGGGTTTGAGTGGGTTAGAGTTTGTTCGATGCAGAGCGTTTGCAGCATTCACCCCAGAAATTTCGTCGAAAGTAGTAGGTGGTGTGCGAGCTCCTTGCGCGGTGGGCGATGTCGCTCTGGGGTCTTCCGCGGTCAATGGTCCTCCCGAGGCTGAAGGCAAAACAGGCATGGACATTCGATGAAGATCTTTTTGGGTTCCGGGTATTGGAGACTCCGGCCTACTGGTCGTGGGAATCTGAGAATTACGATGAGAGTTTGACGCGCCCGCATGATCTGGACCAGCCCAGTTTGGGACACTGTCCGTCAATCCTGTTTGCGACGCTGGCGAAAGGAGAGTAGGCAAAGCTTGGATAGACCTCGCAAGAGTTGTCAGCTCGGCCAGAAGCGTGGATGTGAGATCGCACATGAGCGTTTTCATAGTTGTAGCCCTGAGCTGAGCTGCTGGAGGTACGAATAGGGTCTCTGGTGGAAGCTGGGGATGTGGGCACTGGTTCGTCGAATCAAACATCATGAGAGTGTGCAGAGATGCTCGTGGGTAGTTTTCCTGCAATCCTTCGATCGCTGACTGGATCTGCGCTCCATTTTCATTCTTCAGCTCCTGATCTTGAGATGCATCACCTTCTTGATCGGCACGTGACTGGAGCGAAGGGTACTCGGACCCATCTGCAATGCCAATGATCAAAAGCGGTTCCCGGAATTGCTCAAACGGAGACAAAGACAGGTGAGAAGGTGGTGGTAATGATGTTGATAGGTCATATAAAAGAGTTCCACTCGGAAATGCAAGGGGGGAAAACATGTCTGCGCAGAGCCAAGATCAGCAAATACATCTGGGGATGATGATGCCTCAGTGGGTCCATACTCCTATCTGGCCGGGGATCTGGGCTGACATCTCCAAGGCGAATGAGGCGATATGGCTGTAGAGCCTCAACAAAGGCTAGGAACCGTGAGCGCTTGATGCGGCCGACAGGAAGTAGCAGAGCCCGTATGCGCGCAGGCGCAATAGGGGAGAGAGGATCGACCGCCATCGCCACATCGAGGACTGCCAGACCTGGTTGGTCGCTTGAGCAGGTTTATCGTTTTCGTGAGGCAAATACCGCCTCCGCACGCATAATGGATGGGATATTAGAGTGTAAAAGACCTTAGCAACGGTGAGAAACGATGTTGAATCCACGGTGGAAGCGCTAGAGACTTGGCGCGCTAGCCTCTCTGGTCATTAGTCGAAACCGTGCATGGACCGACATCTTTCCGCCTGCCTCACATGCGAAATGCACCCAAATACATCACGTCCATTCCCAACTTCAACCTTCTCCGGCTTTTTATTCTTTTATTGCATAGCGAGGATATAGACGGACCTATTCGGATTCTCTCATATTCCATCACTTTCTTCCTCTTACTTCGCCACACTAAGGTGCCGCCACGCTCTAACAATCCTCCAGTACACCCATCAACCGGTCACTACATGGAAAACTAAGCATCGCCCGTGCACTTTCAAAAGGCTCAGCCCGAACACTATCACCGCCGATTTTTGGGATCCGATCCGCAATTCTGGAAGCCGCCCACCATGGCTGCAGTCGACTTTGCGCGGCTGCGCAACCAGACCATGGCTGATGGCCACGACAGCGAGGTGACGGTGAATACCCGAGCGTTGATCGATAAAGTTCTTGCTCGCTATTCCACCGAACATACGACTTTACGAGAGCTTATCCAGAACGCCTCCGATGCAGGGGCTACTGGTGTCGTTATCAAATACGAGACTGACCCATCACTCACAATACCATCACCCCAGAGTTCTGACAGATCGATTTTGCTCAGACACATCATCCAGAACCATACATTGAAGCGCCTCATTGTGTCCAACAATGGAGAGCCGTTCACTGCCGCTGACTGGACCCGCCTGAAAAGTATCGCAGACGGTAACCCTGATGAAACAAAGATTGGAGCTTTCGGTGTAGGCTTCTACAGTGTCTTCTCAGACTGTGATGAGCCGTTCGTTGTGTCCGGTGATCGGACGATGGCCTTTTACTGGAAAGGCAACACCTTGTCGACGAAAGTGGCGCCAGTGCCTCAGGAACACCAAACGTCCAACACGACGTTCTCGCTCGACTACCGACAAGCCAACCCAGCATCACCGTCATACAGCCCGTCCAAGGTACCCAACATACCAACGCTATGTCAGTTTCTAGCAACGAGTCTTACCTTTGTCGGCCTCAGCTCCATCGAGCTGCATCTTGATGATCACAAAGTCATCTCGTTCAACAAGAAAACGTCCCCAGCGACAGAACTTCGAGTCCCCCAGAGCTTGAAGACAGAAACACAAGGCAAGTTCATGCGTGTCTCCCACGTGAACCGCCAACATTCTCAGATCGATGCTGTTTGGAACAATGTTATTGCCACGGCCCAGAATCCACCCAAGCGAGCCGCGGAAGTAGTCCAAGCAGAGGTACGAAATGCAGGGACTAGTTTAAAGAGCTTCTTTTCGAGGTTTTCCGCCCCTTCGACGCCCGCACCGCCCAAAGCTAGCAAACCGCTACCGATTCCAGAAAGCAGGCCAACGAACGGAGACATATCCGGTGAATCGAAGGGAGTAATCTTCCTACAAGTTTGTACAGTCGAGGTCACTACTCACGTCACATCGAAGTTCGCGGCGGAAATAGAGCGGGCAACCAAGAAGCCACCACCTAAGAAGACCCGCGTGGCCCTCCTGACCTCGCCCTATCATGATGCGTCTGCTTCTTTGTCGATGGGCTCGGGGGCCACTGCAGACCTAGCTGCACGAATATTCTCAGAAGTGCTTCCCACCAAGGCTGGACGAATTTTTATCGGATTTCCAACAGCTCAGACCACCGGCTTCCTTGCTCACGTTTCTGCGCCTTCGTTGATCCCCACCGTGGAACGTGAGAACATCGACCTTCACGCTCGAAACATCGCCGACTGGAACAAGGAACTACTTCGTGTTGCCGGTCTAGCCTGCCGTATCACATATGTTTCTGACTTTGCTGAACTACGAGCAAGATTTGGACAAGACCCAATGGAGACTCTCGTAGAGAAAGCTGCCTACATCTTCCAGCAGTTTACAGCAAACGCTTCACATCCTTCCACACTACTTGGCGACACAATGAGCGAGGCGTTTTGGAACTGTTCCAAAGACCGCTCTATTGATATTTTGTCTTCAAAAGGAGTCATGGCGAGTAAAGACGTACGAATGCCCGCAGAAACTCTGAGCTTTCTAGGCGAGGTTCCCATGGTTCCGCAAGAACTCGCAACAAAAGCCTATACTTTCATGCTCAGCCTGCATCAGCGAGGTTTCATCTCAGACCTTACAATGACAGACATCAGGAATGGCCTGGAACGCCGGGCTCTGAGCGAGGAAGAGCTTGCGGAATTTCTCAAGTGGTGCGGTGCCAAGCTCGATAGCGGCGAAATCGATCAGGCTGGCGTTCGTAATTTGTTCACAGTCACGATCGCGAGAATCGATGCCACCGACGACCAGAGCTCTGGCAAGATGTTGCCTCTCGGTGAAGTCGATACGTACATCAACGCGGTACGGATAACACCGACACTACCAGTTCCTCCAGAAACGATCCCTTTCAAATTCTCGAAGTCTATTCCGCTGAGCCAGCTACAAATGTTCGGCTGGGCCGAGCTTTCGATGGTACGATGGCTACGGTTTATGACAGCCGCCCCTCAGCTTCAAGAATTCACAACCTCGGAAAAGCTAGCGAGTCAAATACTAATACTAGCGTCGAAGTGCTGGGACCAACTGGACCCTGCCTCCAGAGAAGCAGTCGTCAACATCTTGACACCTCATCCCATCTTGCCAACGAAAGCTGGGATGCGCAAACCTGAAGAAGCATACTTCCCGAACGTCAAGCTCTTCGACGATTTACCGACCGTCATTCAATTCAACTGGAAGGAAAAGTTCTTGGTAGCTCTAGGGGTGCGGAAGACGGTTGATCTGATGGTGGTCTTTAACCGTATGCTGAACCAAGCACCAGGATCGTCCTCGGAGAAGGAAGCCTGGAATCATGCTGACCTCATTCGATACTTTGCGTCCGTCATGGACGAGCTGCCGAAGAAAGACTTGAATCTCTTACGGGAGACCGCGTTCTTGCCCGGACAGGGAGCTTCTGTGAAACAGGGTCAGCTATTCAAGGCGGCAGAATTGTACGCTCCGGAACAATCCATTGTTGCCATGGGTCTGAATCAAGTCAAGCTGCCTTTTGATTTCAAGCCTACTTCTCGCGAAGGGATAATGTTGTTGCGACTTGGGTTGAAGCAATGGCCTGATACGGCCACCATTGTGGATATTCTACACCGCGCGGGAAAGACAAATGATTTGCAGCTTTACCATCGGACCATCCAATATTTCCTGCAAAACTACTTCAGCAACAGCTACTCGAGCGAAGCAAAGCAGCTTGCTTCTGTCACAGTTCCAATCCTTCCCACAGAGCAGGCGCCTTTCCCTGCTCTAGTTGGGCCATTTCAATGCTTCATAAACGAGCAGGCTGCATGTCTAGGCTACGCCGTCTTACGATCCGATTTTCGCCCTTATGCAGACAAACTCGGCGTCAAACGCGATCCGGAGATCAAAGACTGTGTACTACGGTTAATCAAGTCACCTCCGAAGACCAGAATCGATGCCGAGATGCAGTTTGCCTATATGGCAAGCAGAGCGGCTGAGCTGGACCATGATCGGAAATTGGTGGAGGGTCTCGCTGGGGCTGGGATTGTGCCAATTTTCAGGAAATACTATCTTGATCCCAGCTGTAGCGGTTTCGAAGACCGTACACGGCAGCAGACTGGTAAAGCTGAAATGAGAGTTCATCATTACGACGCTCCGGAAACTGTGTTCGTTGGTCACGATCAGGAATACAAGGGCATCCTCGATTACGTGCAATATGGCGCCGAAGCGACTGCTTTCCTCCTCAAAGTGGGGGCAAAGCACGAACCTAGTAGTCACGATCTAGCCAGTCTTCTTTGCCGGAATCCTGCTCGATTCCTCAACACTATCGGACCTGAACGATACACGGACCTGCTGCGCAAGCTAGCTGAGAACGCCACCAACCTTTTGAAGGATAAGGATTTGGTCAAACAGTTGATGGCTTCAAGTGCGTTCCTCGGTTACCGCGATATCAAAGATGACTCCAAGAAGTTGATTTCCGTCGAGGAAGACCCGCTGGACGACTTTGACGAGCCAGGCACGCACCGCGAATACTCCTTGAACAAGCCAAGTGATATTGTAATCGTTGATGACATCAGCTACTTCATGCGATTCCGAGAATTTCTCATTGCAGCGCCGCAGGAAGAAGTTCTTGAAGAGTTCTATGCTCGATTCGGCGTGAAGAGGCTGTCTGAAGTGATCAAATCGGAGAAGCGCATCGGAAACCCAACGCGAGACCAGACTCCAGCGCAGCAATTGCGAAAGGACATACTCGAACGCGCCAGATTGTTTCTCCACGAATATGAACGCGACGCCTCACGGAAGAGCATACGCCATGATGCAAAATGGCTCAATTTAAATCTCACAGTGCAGTGTGTGTCTGACATCTCCATACGCTTTTCGTTGACGGATCGCAACGTAGCCACGTCCATGAGACGGACGGCTGTCATTGTGAAAAAGACCGGCGTCGGCACCGTCCTGTACGTAACGCCTAAGTACGATCTGTACGAGGTCAGCTCCGAGCTCGTTCGACAGCTCATCCAGCGTCCAAAGCAAAATGACACTATTGCACTTGAGCGAATCTTGACAGAGTCTCTTCGTCGGCTACAGGAAAAGGGTATCAACGTCGAGCGTATCCTCCGGAAGAAAGAGCACGAGGCTCGCGTTGCTAAGCAGCAGGAACTCGAGCGTCAGTATGAAGAGCAACAGAGTGCTGCTGAACGGGCCAAATCTGGCGTTGCCCCTCCCACGCCAGAGAAAGGCGATTTCAGCGGGAAAGAACTGTCTCCTGGACCAACGCCCGACAAGACGCAAAAGATGCCTGGCGCGTTTGGTGGTGCAGACGACATGGAGATAGCAGAAAACTCCAAACACAACAACGACAACAGCATATTCAGTAACTTCACCAAGAACCTCTTCAAGAAGACGCAGACACCGTCTACCAGGACCGACGGCCCGCAAATCAACCGCGACATCCAAGCCACAAAAGCTAATATTAAGAATGCAATCAAGGAGTGCCGACCCGCGGGCATGGACAACATCAACACCAAGCACCATCAAGATGCCAGCGAGCTCGACAAGGGCGGTTATTGCTCTGGTGAGCAGTGGGAGAACCTCTACAAAGCCTTCACCATCCCATACTCAGGCCGTCATATCGACGTCTACTATGGTCGGGAGCAGACCGAACAGCCCAAGGACATCCACGCCGAGCTCCAGGCCTTTCTGCCTCTTATCTTTGGCCTCGCATCTATCTTCAGCGTTAATCCCGCCGCCCTCAACATCTTTCTCGACAAGGGCTCCAACACGGTCGCTTTCAATCTAAGTAACACCTTGTACTTCAACCTGGCATGGTTCATGGGCTTGCACTTCCAGGACTATAGGACGGCAACGGGAAGGCAGACGGCACTGGACAGTTGGTTCCTGACGTTTTGCCACGAGCTGGCGCATAATCTCGTACAGGACCACAATGCGCGGCACAATTGGTATCAGCAGCAGATTGCTATCGAGTTCAGCCAGCCGTATCGGGCAGCACTTCCTGCGTTCTTGAGCGATCTTGGTGCTGGAAGTCAGGGCGCGTAGAAAGTTGCCCAGGGGTCGGATGGGTCGATGAAACCAGAAGGAGAGCCAGAAAGAGATCTAGAAGAAGAGCCAGGAGGAGGGCTAGAAGTAGAGCTCGCGGTGCAGGATGGCTATGAGGTTGAGTTGAGGAAGCAGTCCATAGTGAAGTATTCTCCCAGTTCTCGGGCAAGGATCAAACAGAAGCTGAGGGATTGGGTCAAAAGGCATCGTCCGACTGAGCCTAAGTGAGACCTAGGTCCAGTTCTTGCAGAAAAAAAAACTTGTATTTTATTGGGTTTCTTGTTCATGGTAACGTCATAGAATGCGTAGAAATAATTTGTTTTCAATCTTCGATTGTTCTGATGTGAATTCGCCCTCATGTATGACCAAAGCTCATCCAACACACGCACTGTTCAAACCAAACAACCCAGCAGTCCCAGTACAGTGGTCACGGTTGCGATGCCGGTCTGTTGGGTGGTTCCCCAAGAGCAGGTCCCCAGCCCAAGATATCGGATAAATGCAATGACATCTCAACTCCAGCTCCTCAATTTGCGATATAACTGCGCCCTATCTCCTGACGGTTACACAATCACTCTGACCGAGTAGTCAATCACTGTGTACATAGCAGGGAACCGCACGAGCCCGCCCTTTGCCTCTGCTCAACTTACTTCGTCTTTCATTTCCCAAAATGAGGTCACCCACCACAAAGACCCCTCGCTCTTTCCGCTTCCACCGCGCTCTTTCCTTTCCCACACTCACCGCCCGCAAGCACGTGCTGTTTCTGCCGCAGCTGTACCAGTATAAGAGAGTGCCTTCCCCCCACCACCTCCCCTCACCACCTTCTTTCTTCCTTCCTACCTTTCTCCCAATTCCGATCAATCAATCTCTTCAACACCAACACTCACTCTTTGCATCAACGCATCAACGTACCAACGCAAGATGAAGCTTTGCACCCTCCTCATCGCTGCCATGGGCGCTGTCGTCTCTGCCCGCGCTGGCGACGACCCTGTTCCCACCTCTCTCGCACCCCCCGCGGACCCCTCCAAGGTGCCCCAGTTCTCTGTCATCCCGCTGTCGCTGGTACCTTCGTACAAGCCGCCGATGCGAACGCAGACCCTAGGTGCCGGTGCCAATGCCAACACTGTCCCTACTTCCCTTGCACCCCCCGCAGACCCTTCCAAGGTGCCTCAATTTTCGGCCATCCCGCCGTCGCTGGTGCATTCATTCAAGCTGCCGACGCACTCCATCGTCCCGGGCACGTCAGCCGAACAACCCCCCGACGATGATCCCGTGAAGTGCTTCCTTCCCGAGGGTTGCAGCAGCAGCAGCGGAGTCCGGGCTCGTGATGTTCCTGAGCCTACGACATCTTCGCGATTCATCTTGCCCTATCCCCTCCGTCCGACTGATGGCCCCCTCCGTGCCACTGCCATTCAAGGGCGCGACGCTTTCCACGGCCCTGTCAACCATCACTCGACCACCATTCGGGGACGCGACGCTTTCCACGGCCCCATCAACCGTCACTCGACCGTGGTGTCGCAGCCGACTACTCTCGTCACTTCGGTTGCTTCTCGCGAGTAGGCGCTCGGTAAGTCATGTCCCCCCCCTTCCCATCTCTTGCTAAGTACTAACGACGTTGCACAGTATGTCTACCTTGGCTGAACATGCCATTGAGCTTTCTGGCTTTTTCTGTAGACAGCGGATGACTGAGTACAGTGAAGATGTCTCCCAGATGCGAGGCCTTCCGGTATTTCCTAGATATGGAGGGGCATGACTTGCGTTACAGGCACGTCGGTAGCATAGCTTCCTTGTCGCCTCTTCACTGCTAGACGCAAAATTCAATTCAGTTTCACTGCATCAACTGCTTCCTACTGACCGTGACTGAACCTGTCGTACCGTGAACGCCTTGTCACGCATCGATGAAGCACCGTGACGATTGAAATTGAAAGGAAACGTACATGCGTGTGAATATATAACGTATATACAACTTGTGACAATCGTGACAATCACGATAGAGCCGTAGCACCCAACGCCGTCGACATTCCATATCCTTGCGTGAACACTATCGTGCATGATCCAATATAACCCACGACCCCCAACCAGACCACGTTCCCTCCTCTTCGCAACCGGCGCAGTGCCGTTCTTCACTTCGCCAAACTACGAAGCGCAAGCTTCTTACGCGCCTGAATCGTATACGCATACAGCGCGTCCTTGAACGCAAACAAAAACGCAGCCGTAATAACGCTCTGCGTAACCTTCGGCCCAATACCTATTCCACCATTATGTTAGCCCTCTGATCCCACAACCACCGCCCTTCCCGCCATCTCAAGGAGGGGGGGGGGGACACTTACCTCCATACAACCCAGCATACCCCTCTTCCCGAATGATCCTGCGAAACGTCGTCACCATATTCTCCTTGGGCCCGTCCTTGCCGGCAACATGCATGCGGCTCTTCACAGTAATATACGGATAGGTAATACTGGTGGCGAGCAACTTGCCCAAGGCGCCGAGGTAAAACGCATCCTTAGGCGTGACTCTGCGCCGCTTCTCCAGCACGTTCTTCAGCTGCTCGAACACCGTGTACTGCAGTATGGGATTCACGACGAGCACGAGCGCCGGCATGACGCCCGCGAAGAGGCGCGCGGGGCCCTCGTCGCGGACCAGGGCGAAGAGGGTGCCCAGTGTGGAGGGCGATTTCGCGTGCTTGGAGGAGCCGCCGGGAAGGATCTGGTCGTCCGACGACTCGGATTTGCGGGCCGTCATGCGCGTGTTGACGACCCAGATGGGGTTGGTGATGAGCACGGTTGCGCTGCCCGCGATGGCGCCTGCGATCATGGACTCGAGGGTTGTGAGTTTCGTGGTGGCGCGGCCGGCTTTCAGGGCGGCTTTTTCGAAGAAAGCGCGCGTCCATTCGTACCCTGTACCGGTGGTGTTAGAAGAACTTTCTGCTATGCCATGCTATGCTATGCTGGACCTCGTCCTTTCCGATCCAGCGAGGATGCGGGGGTGTGTAGATAAAGAGCTTACAGTAGTAATACACAAAATTCGTAACACTGATCCCGAATAGCGCGCTCTCCAAGCCAGCGTATAATCCTGTGATGCCTTCTCTCTTGATGATGCGGCGGGCGGCGTTGAGCGTGGACAATTGTGCGCGTTTTGATTCGACTTGGGCGCGTGTGGAGAGCGTGATGAGCGGGTAGCTATTATTTCACATATGCCTGGTCAGTCTCTTGTTCTGCTAGGCGGAAAAGGGTGAGGATGGGACGGGACGTGGGATATGCGTACGTCAGAGCCATGGACAGCAGACCTCCTCCGGCGCCAGCGAGCGCGTGGGC
This sequence comes from Byssothecium circinans, assembly GCA_010015675.1. NCBI lineage: Eukaryota > Fungi > Ascomycota > Dothideomycetes > Pleosporales > Massarinaceae > Byssothecium > Byssothecium circinans. The sequence goes on along the minus strand of ML977013.1, from coordinate 35,492 downwards.
GACATTGTCGCTTTGCTGGGCGGCGGCGCTCGTTGGCGTCGAGGATGTGCTCTCGAGGATCTTTGTTTGCGCGGTTTTGGAGGTGGGTTCGGACATTGTGGAGAGGACGCGGCTTTCACGTGTTTGCGTGTTGAAAGGAGGGGATGCGGGTGCGGTTTGCGAGGAACGGCGGGGTTTGGTTGCCCGTAGAGAGGACGTCTGCAGAAGTAGTACTGGGAGAAAGGAGGGTATGTGAAGTGTAATGATGGTGACAGCAGAGGGAAGCGTCAAAAAGCGTCGAAAGGAGTGGATTGCGGCGGCATTATGAAGGCTGCGGCTCCGCGTCTAGCTTGTGAACGTCACTCTCTTTCGAATCCGCATTCCAGCGATTTAGGGCCGAGGTTAGCGGTGGTACGGGTGGCTATTGTTCGATCTTGTGAAGAAGGAAAACGGAAAATCGCCGAAGCACTCTTCCAGTGCATTTACTAGCCATATATACACATATTATGATTGTATCATTCTTGAGACTCTCGGTAACAGTATTCTCCCAACGGCCTTGATCGACGGCATACCTTATGCAACTCCGCTCACAGTTGCCTACCGCACAGTCCTCACGTGTCCGGGAGGGACACCCTGGAGATCTACGACTACCTAGTGCGCAATTTCCTCCTTTATGCACGGCGTCCTTGAACACATGCCATCTCACATGTTGTCAAAAGCCAGTATGCGATTGGTGCCAGCGCCTAGCTTGTGAAATGAAGAATAATGAAGTCTAGCACCCCAAGCTCCGGTTTTCGGCTTATTACGCACATCTTCGACATCGGGAAATACGTCTATATTCGGGAAACCTCACTGCTCGATTGAAAAAGGAATCAATATCCTTGCCAGCATACCTCGTTCAGTGTAGGCAAGAGATATTACTGAAATTTGCGGGATACGATAACTATGGGATGTATACGATTTTTTATGTATGTACTACCTTGTAGTATATCTAGAAGTGAGCTTTCTTACCATCGCCATTAACTACGGACTTTCTTCTTCTCTACAATACTCAACGAGACATAAAGCAGCACAATCAACACCAAAGCCAACCTCAACCCCAATATTCCCCGCCGACCTCGCAGCCGGTCCCGTAAAACCAAATCGGACTCCTCCCCGGCATCACCGGCCCAAAGCATCCCACCGCAGCGCCCATGGCCGCAAACACAGGCGGCAACTGCAAGGCATCATTACACGCATCTTCATCCTCCGTATACGAATTGGAATTCTATCGGCGGGAGAGAATATGACCTGTAAGCACCACGCCGATAGAAGCAGCGGACCAGTACCCGATCATGCCCAGGGAGTTCTCTACATAGACGAGGAGGGATTTCAGTGGGATTATGGCCACGGGGATGACGATTGCGGGGATGAGGAGCGAGAAGATGGAGCGAGGGACTTGGAAAAAAAGGAGGGGGATGAACATTGGGAAGACGAGGGTGACGCTGTCTATACATTGTTGCTGAGCAGTCGCCTAGCATGCTACGCTGCGGTTATACACGCATATACCAAAAGAGTTGAAGTGCTGTAGCAGGACCAAAGTACAGAAAAGGTTGCAGGACTTTCAACAAATGACTTGAGGAAGGAAACTTACGGCACGTATCTCAGTGGAAAAGCGCTCGAAGCCACCGACTGGATACATCATAGCTACCAGGACCACATACTCAAAAGGAAAGAAAACCTGGCTCAGATAAACCGCCGCCTTCCATCCTCAAAGCCAGCTCCACATAGATATACGCCACCGGAACTGTCCAAAGCACCACGAAGAACAAAAATTGAGTTTCTCAGACTGAATCCGAGGCTTCAAGTCCCGGCCACCAAAGCAATGGCATAAACGATTGCTCACTGCACTGGGATACGGATACAAAATGAGTACTTACGGCAGGGGTTTATAACTCATGCAGGATCATTGACTCGTGTCAAGATTTTCGTCACATCACAGTACAACACTACGCAGAGGAGAACCGTATCTTCGTCATCGTGAATTTTCTCTTCCATTTGCTTTTCCGTCCTCATCAAGATCGTCTAGCACCATGAGTGACCGATATCCGATATCCGATATCTGCTATCCGCTGTTCACTGTCCACGATAGACTAAACTATACAATACAAAAGGCATGAAAGCTAGTGCCACAAATTCGCTTGCTCGTCACACTAGGTAACTGACGCCGGCCCAAACTCGACCCCATCGATGAAAAATAAAGGAGAAAAACGCCACCCGCAGGACAAACACATTGACCTCTCGCGTTTTGAGAAAAGCTTGCAGAAGCAATCCGGTGTAGAGCCCCTCACCAAACTCTGGCAAATCGACACGGACTCTCTATGCCAAATGTTTCTGCTACCCGAGAGGCTGTAATGGTACATAACGCTCGCCATATTCCCGAAAACCTCATTCACCACAAGTTTTCCCTCATCTAATATGTGACTCATGATGCTCTTCGCTCAGTCATGTACCGAGAGCAGGTAGAAAACCAGCAAGCGCATCGGGTCGAGCCACACAAGCACCCTATGCCGCCTGCTCCCCGAACTGCGCGCCGCCTCGTCCGCGCCCACGGCCTCGGAAACCTCCGCCGTATCCCCTGCCACGTCCACGGCCACGACCCCGGCCACGGTGACCGCCTCGGAATCCATCAACGCTGCCCTGGCCGAATGTCTCCATGTTCTTGCGGCGTTCCTCAGTCCTAAACTCCTGCCCGCGTCGGTTGACTGACTCTTCTCGGTCCTTCAGCTCGTTGGAAATGTTGTCGAAGAAGCTGCTCTGCCTGTTGTACGCAGAAGCTTGGGGTATCTCAACCTCTTCTTCCTTCGAATGACCGTTGGTAGCGGTCTCAGTAGGAGGAGCGGACACCCCCTCACCTAGTGGTGATCCCGTCGCAATGGCCTCTTTCACGGCATCCATCTTGCTGAACTTTGCGTTGGAAGACTCAAAGTCAAAGTCCGTAGCCGGGATCTCCATCTTTGGTGCATGGTGTCCGCCCCTGCCTCGTCCCCGTCCCCGGTGGCTAGTACCCCGCCGTGCCTGATCATCACGCATGTCATTTATTCGCTCCTGTAGGTTGCTATTCATCGGCTCTGGCGCGGGTGCAGGCGCCCTGCCTTGCGCAACATCGAGCTTCGCCATAGCTGCAGCCACGGCGGCTGTTGCTGCTTGTGTCGCATTCTGGTAGTTCGCTGCAGCTGTAGGCTGGGCTGTCGAAGGACCTGCCTGGGCCTGGGTGTTGGGGACTGTCTTCTTGACGTTGGGGCTGGCTAGAGGGATGGCGGGTACAATTCGACCACTCTTAGGACCAGTAGGCGCAGTTTTGGGTGCAGCGGTGGGTTGAGCAGGCTGCGCAGGAGGCGCGAGTGCGGCGGCGACATCTGGCTTTGAGTCGACAGGTGGGGTTGGGGGCTGCTTCGCAGCGGCCGGAGTAGGCATTGTGCCCGCAGGCTTCGCGACGGACTTGGGTTCCACAGGTTTAGTTGAAGCACCGTCGGCCTCTGCCACATTGGGTTGTGCACTTGACTTATCGTCTTTGTTCACTGGAGGGCCAGATGGCGCGCCCTTGGGTCCTGTCGGGGGCTGGTTCTGGTGTTGCAGTCCAGGTGGCCCTATTGGCATTGGGGGCGGGAATGCGCCAGGCGGTCCATTGAACCCCCGGCCTGCACCAGGACCATTGTACCAGTTACCAGGAGGCCCAAATGGGCCAGGTGGCGGCATGCCATAACCAGGCCCTCCAGGGAAGTGCCCTGGACCACCTGGAAACCCACCAGGCGGGGGCCCGAACTGGCTCTGATATGGAAAGGGAGGGTATCCGGGTGGTGGGAAATTGCCGTGCGGAGGGAAGTTATGCTGCGGATGTTGTTGGTGTTGTGGGGGACGCTGATCAGGCTGAGCGCCCTGCTGGTTCTGCGACTGTTGCACCTGTTCAATCCAATGTGCCGCGTTAGCAGAGTCTCTCTCAACAAGCTCATTAAACAGACAAATAGGATGAGGGTCCTCAGAAGGAAGGCAACGGAAATATCCACACGGTTTTGCGCTCTCGGTGGGTTTAAAAGGTTTACATCCGAAAGTGTTTAATCATAGGACGCTGAGGTACGGTCATGTGTCAAAAGTCTGGCATTGTATTCCATACTTTAAAGCGAGTAAGGTTTTGCCAGGCTTCTACACAGGTACCGTAGAAAGAGAATTGAGGGGTGACATACTCCTATGATGGCCGGGTCTTGCGGCATGGGCGGCTTCTCCTTGGCCGGCTCCTCGATGCGGAGGTCCTTTACATCGCTGCCACGGAATACAATCTGCTCGTAGACGGCGTCTGAAGGCGCGAACTCGTCTTTGCCGCCGCGGCGGCCCTCTGTGCCGAACGATCGCACATTGTCGAGGGAGACGGTCGATTGCTCTGAGTTGATCTCAATGAGCGTGCCGACGTACCGGATGTCGCTCTTGGAGATGAGGGATATACGAGCTCTGCGCAATCCGAGTTAGCGAGAGCTCAACCTTGATAGAAGCTGCGACGTACCCGATGAACTCGGACATGATGTGCGGCGTGAGACAATGAACAGGTAGAATGGATGAGTTGAGGGAGGAAAGAAAAAAATGTGGCTGTAACAGAGAAGAGCAGAGAGAAGGCGCGGTTGGGGTTGGGGGTCGTTGTCGAGGGAGGGGATTAAGCTTTGGCTGTGGTTGTGGGTGAGAGAGCGACGGGTTGCCAAAATGCAGCTCCGGCTCTTCTTCGGCCTCGGCGACCCCTCAGACTACTCACGCGCACGGGTGGAATTGGAGTCACGTTTTTTGCCACCCTCGGTGGTTCTCTTAGAGATAGCTTTTAGTGGTAATTTAGGTAGTAAAGTGTTAACACTAGGACTTTAAAAGGTAATAATAGACTAGTTTATACGTATTTTATATATAATAACGTAAAGCACCATCGAACCGCCCACACCATCGAACCGCCCAAAAATGCTTGGCAGAAAATCAAATATTCAACCATTAATAACAATTTGAATATAAGAGCTATTAAGTTGAAATTTTAAATATAGATATATATAGTAACGTATTCCACCACCGAGACGGCCACTTTTGCTTGGCAAGGAAAATCAAACTGTATTATCTTAATAACAATTTAAATATAAAAGCTATTAAGCTGAAATTTTAAATACAGATATATATAATATAGATATAAAGGATTATAAAAAAATATTCTAGGATTTCTAACAGCTTAGTAAGCTATATAGGTTTAGAGAATACTAGGTTACTTTTAGTATATAGCGTATAAATACCTACTAAACTAGCTAAATAAGTTATAATAACTTTAGAGCTAGTTTATATATATATAATACACCTATTAGCACTAAAATTATAGCGTTCAGCCTAGACCTATTAGAGAATTAGCGTAGGGAGGGTAGAGATTCCTAAAATTAGAAAAATATAAATAAATATTTTATCTAGCTAGATATTCTTACTTCCTTTCTTTTAATAAACTTTATATATATATATATAGTAGTAATATAAATAGTTAGCTATAAAAGATTAGCTTATATAAGCTTTATAATAAGGCAGTGTCTAAATTTTCTAAAAATCTATACTTCCTTAGCTAGATCTTTAGTTTAAAAGGTATTTACTTACTTTAAACTTATATATAGCTTTATTTAGTATATAATATCCTCCTCCTAAGAAGAAAGTA
>ML977013.1:8067-20158 GCA_010015675.1 Byssothecium circinans | reverse complement strand
AGTCGGAGGCTAGTACTCAGTATATATTTTCAGATAGCGATGCGGACGATAATGATGATGCAGTTGAGTGAGTTGGTGTTGCCAAGGAATCGTGAGCGGTTCGATGGTGTGGGCGGTTCGATGGTGGAATACGTTATAACATTTGCTTATCTAGTCCACCTTTAAGCTTATGCTAGTGCATAGACCTAACGCACCATCGTCATACCAGTATCCTAGTTAGTAAGATACTGGCTAAACGAGCTGAACGAGCTAGCGACCTCTCGGGAGCCCGTGGGGCGTAAGGCAACTTGTTCCAGCTTTTGCCTCAGATTAACTCAGCAACCGCTTCCCGATTGGTCAGGTCCCCTTTCTCGGTTTCAGTATCCCGCACCGAAATCATCATGCTGGGGCCCAATGGGGCCAAATAAATGCCGAAGAGTTGACCCTGGTCAGGGTTAAGCCAATCAGAGCCGAGTCCTAGTTTGCAACCAACTTACGCCCTACTCCCCTCGACTCCCCTCGAATTGTCGGCTTGTAGGATGAATGAGGAAGGTATGCCTGGGAGAATAGAATAAGCGTTTCAATGTGTGTCGCATACTTGCAGCTTTGTAACAATACTACATGGCGTGTACTCGTCAAGTTTTTCAGCTGATTCTACAGATCGAACACATAAAATGCAGCGTAGTACGGAGGCGATACATCCATCTGGAGAGCTAAGATATGGTCAGGAACCTTTCTATTAGAGCATGCCTATCACACGAAACTCATCGAACAGCACTCCAGCTGGGAGTTGCAAGTCACCGCTCGTCACTATAACTTCTCGACCTTCTTCTCCTCAAAAGCAAACCGCAGATGTCGAAATATCAGCGATACCAGGAACAGAAACACCAATCGTACCTCCTCCGGTGTCAAGTGGAACGGGTTTCAATGGCTGCACTCATCATCTCCTACGCTCTTGGGGCATTAGGTGGGCGATGGTGGCCATCGAATCCATTCGACAGCTGAGGCTTCGCCCCGAGAGAGAGCAAAGAAAAATCGCCATCTATCACGGTGTCTGGTACCTTTGTATCGAGAGCCTCTTCCATTTGATCCCTATCGGAATTGGTATCGGACTCGTCAGCCTCAACTTGGTCGGCCACTATGTTGGACGCGACTTCGGCGGCCCGCCAGTGGACGATTCCGTTAAACTGGTTGGATTTCAGATTGCCGCTAAAATGGTCGAGTTGCTATGCGTCGCATCTATCGCGCGCTTCATCCTCGCCTTCGTTCGACACGAACTGGTCGGTTCGTGCGGCATCCCCTTTGGCATTTTGGCTTCGAGCCTGGATTTCAGTCACGTCACATACCCCCTGTCCCAAGAGTTCTGGTCCGTTGTCCTGGCGCCGAACATGCAAGCTTACCGGCGAGGATTCTTCGTCCTGGCTCTCGGACTTGGTACGATCCTGGCCACTTTGATCGGACCAACTACCGCGATTCTACTGCAGCCTCGTCTGGGATGGTGGCCTGCGGGCGGGACCGATGTCTGGATTGACGCCACGCAGGACGCACTCTTCCCCAGCGTCATCAACTCATCTTCCATCGTCCCGGGATTTGACTGTGAAATATCTGACCACGAGAACTGCCCATCAGCCGGCTGGGAAGCGCTTGCGGGTTGGTTGAAACTGCTCCGATTCAGCGATAGCCCCGGTCCTTCAGCGATCTCCTCTAGCGGACTCACGTTGACTATTCGAGGGGTCCAGTCATATCCTACATTCGCAGTTCGCTCACAGAGCGAAGATCTTTTGAGCTCACAGACTTGGATGTTCGTCCCCAATGTCGTCCTCTCACGCGCGTTTGCTAGTTCCATCTTCCTCTGGTACGGCGCAGCTCGAGAGTCACAAAGCCGACGCGAAACGAATTTTGCGGACTACCAAGATATTTACTACAGTATGATTGCGCTCGCACCCGGGACCGCCACCCGTTGCAACACCACGGTGGTAAATCCGGGCGGGAAGACTTGCGTCAACTTCCCCTCCGCCGCGTCGTCTTCCGCGCAGGACTCTGCCAACATTTGCGACAACGCCCAATTGAACGAATGGATGGGCCGCGATTTTGCCTCCAACGACACACAGCAGCCACATCTACACTGGATTGATGGTAGCTGGGACGGCCCCAATGATATAGGAATGGAGATGCCAAATGGCTTCAGCGGAGCAGCGTTGATCACGGTCCCTGGACAGAATGGCGCCTCCGATTCCGTCGTTGGCTGCACCATGCACACGCATTACGCAACACTGACTTATCACAAGGGGGTCGCCATAAGTCATCCCACTGCACTCATGTTCGGTGCGGATACACATACCAACATCAAGTACGTCGACCATCCCGCCACGAACTCGACGGTCCAAGCCAGCTGGCTCAACTCGCTCAATCCCCCTCTTCCCAAGATCAACTCGACTGTCTTCGAGCAGCTGGTCGACGCCGGCGGCGCTCGCGGCGACGAATCGAGTGCGTATGCTCCGTACGCTAATCGCTTCGAGGCCGTCCTCCTTTTCATGGTCGGCAACGGACTCGCCCGCATGCAGTCCCTGACGTACCCTATAACAGACGTCAAGGACAGGAATGGCACGGATGCGATGGGCCCCTGGTGGCGCTCTCTCCTCCCGCAGCGCGCCACCTTCGGTGCGGGCGGCGACGCGTACAACGTGACCGCCGCTGTGCGCCAGCGCGCAGTGACCAACCGCTTGTTCGTCGCCGTCTACGGGCACGCGTATGCGTATTTCGACTCCTCGGGCTCGCTGTGGTCCATCATCATCGTGCTTACGTACGTGCTGTTTGCGGTGGTCTTGTTTAGCGTGTTGCTGCGCCAGGGCTGCTACTCTTCGTCGAGTTGGGGTTCGGTCACTGAACTCAATGCGCTGGCGCTTGAGTCGGAACCATTGGGGGGTGACTTTGTTAATACTACTGCGGGAATCAATACTCTGGGACCGTTGAAGCGGAATGTGCGTGTGGCGGTGCGGGATGACCGGTTGCAGATTGTTGCAGCGAACGATAGGAGGCTGTATGATATGCAGGTGAAGGGCAATGTGGAGTATTGAACGAAATAACGGAATTTCGGCAAGTTTGAATTGATAACGATATTGGTGACGGGATCGATGACGGGTTTGACGAGGACTTGCAACCCAGGATAGCCTGACCGATTTGGCGATCTATGATAAGAAATGATGACTACCTTTATATGCGCGTTAAAGTGCTTTAACCACGTGAGACTAAGCTTATTATTCATCTATCTATTCTCTAAGACTAAGAGCTTCTAATTACGTGGTATATCAGCTTCCTAATACTACGAAGAGATGTAGACGCGTCCTTTATATATAATAAATAGTGGGGTGAATATACCATTTAAACATATACTCTAGATCTCCGTTACCTACTCTTTATCGCCTAGCTGAACTATTGTAGGCCTTGCTCACTTCTCTAAGCTAGTAACCACTTTCATAGAGCCAATAATACCTATCTAAAAGCTAGTCTCATTAAAGTTATATATATCATCGTCGTGTATACTATACTTAGCTTTAGTATCCTCTACAAGCTTAAACCACGCGCTAACTACCTTAGGATCTTCCTGTAGTGCTCTCTAACGGTCCTTTAAATAGTTCTAAAGTATTCATAACTATTCTAAACGGTCCATGAACCGTGCTGCCTAGTTAATGCCCACTATCTTAATATCCTACTCGCGTAGTAGTTTATTTGCCATATCTGATACTTCGCCCAACGTAGGCGCAAATCCTCGCGAATTAAGGTTAAGGATGTATTTGACAAGCGTGTCCTCTTCGGTCGGGGACAGTTTTGAATAGTTTGGAACTGTATTCAGTTAATAGGTGATTTGGTTGAGGCGATCAGACAGCCTTTAGTGACGAACGTTAAAAGCCTCAGCAGCGCGTTGGAGGCTTTTAAATTAGCCTAAATAGTAAGCTTGAAGGGCAAGCTTAATTCTGCCTTCTTATTAAATGAGTATCGCGTTTATTAGTTGAGGCATTTCGTGATGAGTGTGGTGTTGGTATTACCAAGGAAAAGTAGCTAGCTTAATGGTTTAGCTAGCTTGATAGTAGAATACGTTATACTTTATATATATATACATATAGAAGCTATATAAATAATTATTTACTTAAAAATAGCTTATATAAGCTTTATAATAAGGTAGTGTTTAAATTTTCTTAAAATCTATACTTCCTACACTAGATTTTTTAGTATTAGAAGTATTTACTTACTTTAAACTTCTATATAGCTTTATTTAGTATATACTATCTTCCTCCTAAGAAGAAAGTATAGATTTCTAATATATATAACTTTATTTAGAAGGTTTTCTAATTTTTCTTACCCTCTACCTTATACTTACTATTATAGCGTTAAACCTAGGCTGTACGCTATAATAACTTAATAACTACTAACTAATATATATAATAACGCTAACTAATACTAGCTTTAGTATAGCTTAAGGTTAGATCTAAATAATTATAGAGGTATAAAAGATCTAATTAATAAACTAAGAAGATAGATTAATTAATAGGTCTTTTATAAAAGAATAATTAAAACTATAGAACTATCTAAGAACTAAAAGGGCTTATATATTATCTAGAGTTAGGGGTAATCTAGTGTTAAGTAGATAAAGCTAAGGATTTAAAGGTATCTAAACTCTATTCTAAAAGATATTAGGCTAATAGTTTTAGAGATATACTATTAAGAAGGAGTAGAGTAGCTTTAGATATAAATTAAAAGAAAGTATATAGCAAGAACTATTATATTACCCCCTTCCTTAAAATTAGATATCCTTATCTAATAGTTTCTTATAAATAACTATATTCTATTTACCTTTATATTGCAACATAATTTCCTTCTATAATTAAGGTAATTATAAAATTTAAACTTATTACCTAAAGAGTAGGGTAGTTAAATTAAAGTAGTTCTAGTAATAGATCTTATTTACTTTATATAACTTTTAACTTTAATAGAGGTAAAGGAAGCGCAAAGATTCCTAATATTAGTAAGTAGCTAGTAGGTATAAAAAGAATAATTTAAGGTTTTTAAACCTTCTTTTCTTTACCCTACTATTAATTCTACTTTGTAAGTTCTAAATCTTACCTAAATAAGCACTATTGCTAACCTTTCCTAGATCTCTTAGTAATACTATAGAATACTACTCTAGCCTACTAAATTCTTTACCTACTATCTATAATCTCTTTACTACTATACTAATCCGAGTACCTTTTAGTGCTCTACTAAAGGTATATTATATTATATACCTACGTACTATCTACGCCTATTTATAAAGCCTTACGCCTAATTACTAATTTATAAAGGAAGAAAGTAGTTAAGAAATATAACTACTATTATTAGATAGCTAAGTGCTAAGAGCATAGAGAGAAAAAGATAGATTATATATAAAATAGTAAAGCTTAAGAGATAAGACTATATAAGTAGGGAGCTAACGCTAGACTAAACAAGGCTAAAGAGAACTATAGAGAACTATTTAGTACTATATCTAATATACCCCCTTAGATTAGCTAGATAGCTAGTAAGATATAAGAATAATAGAGAACTATAAGAAATAGTACTATAAAGGCATCCTTACCCCCTTAGTAGATAGAAAAAAGCAAATAAAAGTAAGAAAAAAGAAAAGTATAGGTATAAGATAACTTTAGTAAAATACCTAACCTAGTAGGAGAATAGTAATAAGAAGAAGTTTCTAAAGGCTAGTAAGTTCTTATATAGCTACGTAGTAGTTAGAATAAGAGAAAAGATCTTAGTAATTACCCTAAACCTAAAGATAAGAAAATAACAAAGTATATCTAATATAATATAAAAGTAAAATAGTAATAATAAAGAAGAGTTCTTAGATTATACTTATAAGCTCTACCCTTTAAGCTTTAAAGCTATAGGTATAAAGCTCTAACTATTATATAATAAGAATACTCTTAATACCTAGTTTAGAAGACTTACTTAATAGTAATATAAGATAAGATAGTTTTTAAATAGTAATAAACTATAAGGAAATATAAGAGTATAGTAATACCTAAAGGACTTAAGAGAACTATTTAAGATAGTAATAAACTATATAAGGATAGTAAGAGTAATATTAAGTTAGTTAAAGTAACTAAGTAATAGATAGGAACTATATAAGAATAGTAGAGAACTATTATATAAGGATTAATTAGATTAATTATAAGATAGATAGGAACTATATAAGAAATAGTAGAGAACTATTAAAGATAAGTAGATAGGTAATTACTATTACTAATAAAAGAGAACTATTATAACTAGTATAGAACTATAGATTAAGAGAGAAAGAACTAACTATAGTAAAGCACTATTTAAGGCGTTAAGATCTATAGTAGGTAAACTATATATAGACTAAAAGAAAAGGTATAAAAGTCTATAGTAAGTTAACTATATATAGACTAAAAGATAAGATAAGAGGATCTATAGTAGGTAAACTATATATAGATTAAAAGTAAAGAAAGTCTAGCTATAGTATAAGATACTATATTAAGGCTTTTTTAAGAGGATAAGATAGGTCTATAGTATAAGACGCTATATATAGACTAAGTATAAGTAAAGTCTAGCTATAGTATAAGATATTATATTAAGGCTTTAAAGTCTAGCTATAGTATAAGACGCTATATTAAGGCTTCTTTATAGGATGCTATAACTAGATAGCAGACTTAGAAAGGTGCCTTAAATATAGTAACTCTAATTAATCTATATAAAGTAGATAGCTAGTCTAACTAAGTATAGGGTTAGTTTATATAAGCTAGTACTTTAAAGAATATCTTCTTAAAAAATTAAACTAATATATTTAAACTAAGGACTTAGATATATTAAGACTTATAGGTATAAAAAACCTTAAGGCAAGCTAAGAAAGATCTTAAAAGTATAAGAGACTTAGTACAATAAGATAGAAACTGCAGAGTATAAAAAACTTAGTAAGTTATAATAGATAAGAACTATATAAGAAATAGTAAAGAACTATTAAGATAAGAGAGCCTATAGTAGATTAACTATATATAAACTAAAGAAAAAGAATAAAGTAGCTATAAAAGAGCTAAAAAAAAGTAAGGTAAAGAAGCATCTTAAGTATAAGGTAGCTAAGAGAAAGCTAGAGTAAAAAGTAAAAAATTAGAGTAACTTAAGTATATACTATATTAAGAAGGTTAAGAAGAAGAAGGATCTTAGATATATAATAGGATATTAGAGAGGTTAAGGCCTTTTACTTAGTCTTTATACTTTTAATAAGTAAGAAGCTTAGTAAAGCTATTAGCTAATTAGGCTTTTATTTCTATATAGAGAGGATAGATAATACTATCTTAAGTAGCTTAATAGAGCTAGTAATAATAAATATTAATATAATAAAAAGTTATCATAAATTAAGATACTTCTTTAGTAAGAAGACTTAGTATTTACTAGTTATTATAAAGTAAGATTTACTTATATTAGAAGTAAAGTCTTAGGTCTTAAAAAAGGCGCTACTACTATATTAGCTATATTACTCTAGATAAGGCTACTATAACCTTAGCTTTAGTAGTTAACTTTATAATATAATATTATAGAGTAAAGTTTTAGTTAATTAGACTACTAAAAAATATGAAGACCTAGCCTTAAGTAGACCTATAAGTCTCCTTATAATTAGTATAAGATATATTAGTAGCTAGAAAGAAATTAACTTCTTCCTAATCTAGGAATCAGTTAATAGTAGGATTATTATTTATAGAATAGTAAATTAAGTTATCTTAAGTATAAAAAAGATAGGTAAGGCACTAATTTTATAGAGTAAAGAATAAGTGTAGCAAAATTACATTCTAAATCACGCTAAAGGGCTTTAAAAAAAATTATATTTTAATATACTTCTACTTCTTTAATTTTATTACTAATTTTTCTATATATATAAAAAACTGTACCTTTAATAGTCCTACTAATAGTAGCTAATATTTAATTTATTATAATAGGTATAACGTATTCCACCACTGAACCGCCTAAACCACCGAACCGCCCAAAATTCCTTGGCAACACCATCACCATCTTCAACGCGAAAATGCCTCAACCATACCGATCAGAACGAGACCAACACGAAGGCAGGCTACAGCTTGCCCTTGCCGCATACAATAGAGGCCAATTTAACAGCTACCGACGCGCTGCTGAGGCCTTTAACGTCAAACATCGCGTCCTGTCCGAACGAGCCAGAGGAGTACCTTTTCGACCAGAAACGGTTCCGAACAGTTCAAAACTGACCTCGACCGAAGAGGAGACGATCGTCCAATACATCCTCAACCTCAATTCGCGAGGATTCGCGCCTACGTTAGGCGAAGTGTCAGATATAGCGAATAAACTACTGCGCGAGCGGGGTGGTGACGAAGTGGGCATCAACTAGTCAGCACAGTTCGTGAACCGTTCAGAACCATTAAAGACGGCCTGGAACCGTTCGAAGGACCGTTAGAGAATGCTACAGGAAGATCCTGAGGTGATTAGTGCGTGGTTTAAGCTTGTGGAGGACACCAAAATCAAGTACGGCGTACATGATGATGATATCTATAACTTTGATGAGACTAGCTTTCAGATGGGCATTATTGGTTCTATAAAAGTGGTCACTGGCTTAGAGAGGCGAGCAAGGCCTACTGTTGTTCAGCCAGGCGATAAAGAATAGGTAATGGACATCCAAAGTATACGTTTGAATAGTGAATGTACCCCACCATTCATTATCTACAAAGGACGCGTCCACATCTCTTCGTGGTATCAGGAAGCCGATATACCACGCAATTAGAAGCTCTCTGTCTCAGAGAATGGATGGATGACCAATGAGCTTAGCCTCGCGTGGTTGAAGCACTTCAATGCGCATACAAAGGATACCGTGGTAGGCGTCTATCGGTTGCTGATTTTAGATGGCCACGAAAGCCACCTAAATCAAGATTTCAAGGATTATTGTCAAGACAATAAGATCCTCACGCTTTGTATGCCAGCGCACTCGTCACACATCCTCCAGCCACTCGATGTGGTGTTATTCTCGCCGCTCAAGCGCAGGTACTCTAAGATCGTTCGGGACTTAGCACGCTAACGCGTCTTTCACGTTAATAAGGAAGCGTTCCTACCAGCCTTTAGAGACGCGTTTAAAAGCGTGTTTATGGTTCAGAACTGTCGAAAGGCCTTTGAGGCGTCAGGGCTAGTCCCTCTGAACGCGCAGGTGGTGCTTGATCGCCTTAATGTGCGTATACGCACCCTACTAGGACCCCCACCACTAGAGACGCTGTGGCAATTAAGAACACCAAGTAATACACGCGAATTTAGCTTATAGTCAAAGTTTATACGTGATTCTATTACTCAATCACCACGAACGGCGCAGGGTGGGCTTTCACAGCTTGTCAAAGGCGCTAAGTTGGTGCTGCATAGTACTGCGCTTATAAAGTCACGCATTAAAGAGCTTGAAAAGCAACTTAAGGTGATAACCAAGCGTAAAACACGCAAGCGTAAGTATATTCAGAAGGGTGGTACTATAGAGTATGGTCCTATAGTAGACTAGAATAGTTCTAAACCATTAGGAACTGTTCAGAACCATAAGAGGGCGAGGGTGGAGGGTAAACACGAAGTACGACAACTAGGTGTTTGCTACTGCGGTAACTGCGGTAAGGCTAGGCATAACGCGAGAACATGTTGAGTAGATAAAGAGGGTTCTTCTAAGTTAGATGCTAGTACTCAGTATATTTTTTCAGATAGTAATGCGGACGATAATGACGATGAAGTTAAGTGAGTTAGTGTTGCTAAGGAATTTTAGGCGGTTTAGTAGTAGAATATATTATATAACGTAAAGTACTACTAAACCGCCTACACCACTAAACCGCCCACGATTCCTTAGTAACACTAACTTACTTAACTTCATCACCATTATCGTCCGTATCACTACTTGACATGATAAACTGAGTACTAGCCTCTAACTTAGAAGAACCCTCTTTATCTACTTAACACGTTCTCGCGTTATGCCTAGCCTTACCGCAGTTGCCGCAGTGGCGAACACCTAGTTATCGCACTTCGCGTTCACCCTCTACCCTCACCCTCTTACAGTTCTAAACAGTTCCTGATGGTTTAGAACTATTCTAGTCTGCTATAGGACCATACTCTATAGTGCCGCCCTTCTAAAGATACTTACACTTGCGTGTTTTTTGCTTAGTTACTACTGCAAGTTGCTGTTTAAGCTCTTTAATGCGCGCCTTCATTAGCGCGCTACTATGCAGCATTAACTCAGCGCCTTTAACGAGCTGTGAAAGCCCACCCTAAGCTATCCGTGGTAACTAAGTAATAGAATCACGTACTAGCTTTAACTGTAAGCCAAATTTGCGTGTATTACTTAGTGTTCTTGATTGTCACGGCGTCTCTAGTGGTGGGGGTCCTGGCGGGGTGCGTATACGCACATTAAGGCGATTAAGCACCACCTGCGCGTTTAGAGGGACTAGCCCTATTGCCTTAAAGGCCTTTTGATAGTTCTGAACCGTAAATATACTTAAAAACGCGTCTTTAAAGGCTAGTAGGAACGCTTCCTTATTAACATGAAAGACATGTTAGCGCGCTAAGTTCTGAATAGTCTTAGAGTACTTGCGCTTAAGCGGCGAGAATAACACCACATCAAGCGGCTGAAGGATGTGTGATGAGTGCGCAGGCATATAAAGTGTAATAATCTTGTTATCCTTGTAATAATCCTTAAAATCCTAATTTAGGTAGCCTTCGTGGCCATCTAAAATTAGTAACTAATAGACGCTAATAGTTCTTACCTTTATATACTTATTAAAGTGCTTTAACCACGCGAGACTAAGCTTATTAGTTATCCATCTATTCTCTAAAACTAAGAGCTTCTAATTATGTAGTATATTAGCTTCCTAGTACTATAAAGAGATATAGACGCGTCCTTTATATATAATGAATAGTAGGGTGAATGTACCATTTAAACATATACTCTTGATATCTATTACCTACTCCTTATCACCTAGCTGAACTATTGTAGGCCTTTCTCGCTTCTCTAAGCTAGTAACTACTTTCATAGAGCTAATAACACCCATCTAAAAGCTAGTCTCATTAAAGTTATATATATTATTATTATGTACGCCATACTTTACTTTAGCATCCTGTATAAGCTTAAACCACGCGCTAACTACCTTAGGATCTTCCTGCAGTGCCCTCTAACGGTCCTTCAAATGGTTCTAAACCATTCATAACTGTTCTAAATAGTTCATGAACTATTCTACCTAGTTGATGCCTACTTTCTTACCACCCTACTCGCGTAGTAGTTTATTCGCTATATCTAATACTTTATCTAACGTAGGCGTGAATCCTCGCGAATTAAGGTTAAGGATGTATAGGATAAGTGTTTCCTACTTAGTCAAGGATAGTTTTAAACAGTTTGGTACCATTTCTAGTCGAAACAGTATTCCTTTGGCGCGTTTAGTGAGGACGCGAGGCTTAACGTTAAAGGCCTCAGCAGCGCTTTAATAGCTTTGGAATTAGCCTCTATTGTATGCGCTAAGGGCAAGCTATAGTCTGCCTTCATGTTAGAGTCATTCAGACCTTTATTATTAAGGCATTTTCGTGTTAAAGATAGAGTTAGTGTTACTAAGGAATCATAGGCGGTTTAGTAGTGTGGGCGGTTTAGTAGTGCTTTACTTTAGATAAAGTAGTATTTTTTAAATAATATTCTTTAGAATTATAACTAATACGCGTATTATATATCCTATATTAGGTAGTAAAATAAGGGCTTAGGGTCTAAAAGCTACTTATACTATAGTACCTTAGCTACTATTATAGCTATTAACTACTACTACCCTGCAGCTAGCTTTTTTTGCTATTATTTAGCATTAATTAGCTATAATTTATATATGCTTCTTATATAAGGTAGTACTACATTAGTATAATGTATAGTTATTACGTAATACTAGGGAGCTACTTAGTAGATACTTTAGTTAATAATTTTAGTAATATAGAGATATCAGACTTAGCTATACTTAGGTAATTTTATTAATTTCTACTTACTAGCTTGATATATACTTAATAGCTTGATATATACTTGATAGCTTAATATATACTTGATAGCTTAATATAT
>ML977012.1:466998-494443 GCA_010015675.1 Byssothecium circinans | reverse complement strand
AAGGTTTAGCTTTGTTATTAAGATATCCTGTTTTGATTTTCTAATGCCAAGCTTTTGAGCGGTTCGGTGGTGTGGGCGGTTCAGTGGTGCTTTACGTTAGCTTTTAAGCTTGCTTTTATATAACTTAGTTATTTCTACTAAGTATATAAAGCTTATCCTTATATATTAATAGTCTTTTCGACTTATTAATACTATACAACTAGAAATAGTTTATATAGAGAAGGATAGAGAAGGGAGAGAAGTAGTATAGAAATATATAAATATATTCTATTTCTTCCTAGTTCAAATAGCTAGAGATATCTAGCTAGTATTCTTGAAGATTATAACGTTCTACTAAATAGAAGTCTTTATCTTCTAGATATTCATTATCTAGATGAAGCAACTAATTGTCGGTATTATAGGTTTCTTCTAGATAATAAATAGTGGATTCTTAATTCCTTACTTTAAAGTAGTTCTTAGTATAAAGTCTAACACTATAGTAGTATTGCTCAAAGCTAATACTATAATAGGTTTGTACTTTATAAAAGTCTCTTATAAAGTTATATAGCTCTTTTCTCCACTGTAGATATTTGTCCTGATATCTGATTTGAGTATACTTTGTATTAGACCAAAATTTGATCTTAGATAGAGTATCCAGTCTAGAAAAAGAATCCCAGACAGTTATCAAATAGTTCCTCATATATAGCCTTAAAAAAGCTATTAAATATAGAACTTAGTTAATATTTCGAGAGGTTGTTATTATTGTTTTATAAGTAACTAAATATTGGATATTTCAGTTACTTATAACTTTCGATCCCGTGGGAATTCTTGAGAGATTTTTTAACGAGAAGAATGGCCTGAATTAGGGCTTTTCAACGGTGTAAAAATCGTAGTAATCGGATAGGTAATTGTTGAAAAGTAGGGCAGTAAAGGTAGGCTTTGTTATAAATAATAGAACAAAGAGTTCTTTATTCCTTTATTTCTTTGTTCAGACTTATAGTCTCTAAACGTAGAGGGTAGCCTTAATAGGCTAAAATAAATATAAAAAAATTTCTTTGTCTTCTTTGTTTTAAGCTAGCGTAGCTCACACAACTCCAATTCAGCTCATGGTATGGAATACTCGCAGAGGGAAAACATATTTAGTAGCTGAAGTAATTGTATTCTTTTCTGTACTAATCAAAGAGTGGTGGTGAATATTCCATCCCCCCTAGTAGGTATTGAAACAAGCTACTATATACTAACCTAACCCCATGACTATAGGTTAAGCTATTAGTTACTCTGTGCCACGGCACATAACCTCCCATGCCTACAGTATCGCCCCCTGATGCTGCAGCTAAACTAAACCAATTCTCCTTAGCTATAGCCTAAAAAGAAACAACTAAAAATCAACTCTATAAGAAAGAGAGAGAGAGAGAGAGAAAAATAAAAGGAAAAGAGGAGAGAAAGGAAATTCTAACTACTATAAGTAAACCGTCTTACATCTCTATCCTATCATCATCGCTATTCTCCTCCTTAGGCACATTAGGAATCCTATCCTGGTGGAACTTAGCCTAACGGCGCTCTAATAGATCCTGTCTGCAAAGGTAGAGAAACCTGTTAACAGCCTAATTAACTATAACATTTGCGTTAGTAATGTTATTATCCTAGCCTAATAGTGGCCTAGCTCCTTAGGTTAAGAAGTAAGACTAATTAGGAATATCCTTAGCAGGATTCAGCCTATAAGTAATGCGCTTAGCTTCTTTGCACACTTCTTAACTAATAAGAATAGCCTTCTTTGCATTTTTATGGTACTCCTAGATCTAGTCCTTCATCTTATCATAAGTCATGTTATCCCTAAAATATGTTGCTAACTTATGGTAGACTTAGGGAGAATCCTAGCACTCCTAATAAACTAATGCGCGTGAAATCACTAAGGTCTATTAGATAGGTGCTGTACTAGGGAAGGGCTAGTTAATGCCACTATACTTGTTTAGATGCCCTAAAGGGGTAGTAGGTAGCGCGGTATAATTATAGTAGGCTATAGTAATCTTATTATAAGTTCCTATTTTTAGAATCTCTATATACTTTATATTATTACAGACTTAAATAAACCATAGGAGTATAGCGCGGCACTATTTAGTAGCTAGGCTAGTTAAGCCATAAGGGATAGTTAGTTTTGAAATGTAAATCTACCTAGGTTTGTAAAGGTGGCGTATCTACTATAGGTACTTAATATAATTATTTAACTTAGGCGGCTAATTACGCGCATCTACCTAGCCCTTAATATAGGTATAGGTGGTCTAGCTAAGGGATTTCCTCCACGCCATATACTAGTTAAGGCAGGTGTGAAATCTATTAAATAGGATAGTATAGTTCTTCTCATCCTCTTTATCCTAGGACATACTCCCTTAAATTATGTTAGCGCTGCGCCTATTATAGTAGACTTCCTCTAGGTTATAATCTACATACTTAAAAGTAGTGTTATCACCTAGAGAGGTAGATTTAGCATAGTAAAGATATGAAATTAAGTAGGGCTATTTTTGCAAAACCGTATACTAAACCTAGTAAGCTAGATTAGAATAAATAAGCTGCTAGATAGGAGAGTAGTACATAATCTAGCCCTATCCTAGGTTAGATTTGCCTTAGATGCGCCGTAGGTGGTAGTTATATATACTATATAAGTTGTTAAGCACCTTCTTAAGCTCTAGGTCTTTATAGATCTAGGTAAGGATACTGCCCATAATTACTATACCTATCTTATGGAAGGTAGTAATCTACTTTTATATACTAAATTACTAGATAACGTGGTTAAAATTTATGTACTACTTTTACTACGCTAAAAAGAACTAGTAGCTCTTTAGCTAATCTTTATTATAATATCTATAGGCGCCACGCTGGAAGAGGATATATATCTAGGGGTTATTCTTAAAATCACCCTACTAGTCATGATTTATGTATAGTAACTTAAGGAGCTGCTGCAAACGTTCTTTAGATAAGGTGCAGACGGTAACGCTAATATAGCTCGCGGTAGCTTTGCTATGCTAGAAATAGACTTTATAATTATTAGAGATTTTGTTATAGTACAGCGTTAGGATGTGCAGCTTATCCTTGTGCATGGCCCGCCGGCGTAGCCTAGCGTTCTTTAGCGCCTGATTTAATAGTGAATTAGGCTAGGAATAGCTACACTTCGCCCCCTTCTTAATAACCCTAATATCCTTAATGTCTAGGTTATTAACTATCTCCTAATTAAAGTCATCACCCTCTTCCTCTAAAGCCTATGCGATAGCTAGCCTATTGCTTTCCGCAATAAGCATATGCTTATGGTTTTTCCTAGCTATAGATCGCGTCACCTATAGTAATAGGGCTTATAGGTTTATTAGGTAAAAGGTAGGCGCATTTAGTAAAGCATTTACTATGTACTCCCTTACTCTACGTACTAGGTTAGGCTTCAACATTTCCTAAAGAGCATTTACCATAGTAACGTTTAAAGATGCGCGATGCCTATAAGACCTAGGGGATTATATCTACACATCCTAAGACTATCGCATCAGCTAGGCTTACTAAAGGTAAGGGGAGGATGTTAAAGAAACCATATTAATTATATAGTTAATATGCTCCTAAGTGTAGGGATATTCTACTAGCATTTTGCTAGCACTACTAATAGCTGACCTAGTAATCTCCTATTCTAAATCATAGGTTATAGGGATAAGTAAACTAGTGCGCCTATAGATCTAAAGTTAGAACTTTCATAGATTATCTAATAGCCCCTAGGCTTCTTATAGCATAAAAGGGTAGAGCTACCTCTACTTATTCATCCTAGAGGTAGCTTTACTAGTTATTTCTTTAAACTAG
Source organism: Byssothecium circinans (assembly GCA_010015675.1). Classification (NCBI taxonomy): domain Eukaryota; kingdom Fungi; phylum Ascomycota; class Dothideomycetes; order Pleosporales; family Massarinaceae; genus Byssothecium; species Byssothecium circinans. The sequence continues at coordinate 490,633 of ML977012.1, read as the reverse complement.
TTATACGCATAGGCTAGATCATAGATGTTAACAATAGACTTAGGGTATTTTTTAAGTAAAGCATTACTATCCCATAACTATTAGAGGGCATGGGCTAGCTTATAGGGGAAATCTTAATCTAAGCTATAGATAGTCTAGTCTTAGGTAGTAACGTTGGCTTTTACCCTAAGGCGCCAGATCATCTTTATGTTAATAAAGGGCGTGATATTAGATATCTTCATGTTCTACTAAGTGATGTAGGTAAGGTAGGTTATTAGCTAGTACTACATCTACACTTTAGAACTAAAGGGAAGGAAGGCTTTAGAGAGAAACTAGATTTCTAGAGTGTTATAGCTAGTCTAAACTTAGTTCTGCGCGCTAACTAACTTAGTATACCGTTTTAACCTAGAATCATACGCACTCCTTAGCCATGAATAGTACTTATAGAATTGATTTAGGCCACCCTAGATTCTTATCACTTTACTGTCCTTTTCTATCTCTTTTCCTAACTACTAAAATAGATTAAGGCTCTTATCTAGATGAAGAGAACATTACGCTATTAGCTTATAATATGCGGCCTAGCGCTCACTACCTAACTAAGCCTTAATATGTTGAAGGGCTTCATCAAGGGTGAGTTCCCATGCATAGGGAAGGGGGGTTATCAAATAAGGGCTAATATTAACCATAATCTGCTGCTGCTAAGGCTGCTGAGCAGGTCTAGGAATCATCTTTAGGGGCATACTAATAGTGATTCTTATAATAGTTAAAGATAAATAAAAGTTATTATAAAAGATAGGGGGCTAGTAGGGCTAGTTAAATAGTACCTATTACTATTTAATAGTTTCCTACCCTTCTACGGCCCTACGCTATCCTTACTATCTTTTTAGCCTCTCTCCTCGTTCAACCGCTAGTATAGCTTAGCAATGCTAGTTATTTTAATTAGCTTATTAAACTATTTAGTTTGATAAGCTATCCTGCTGTTAGCTTACCGCTCTACTATTTACTATTTATATATTTTACCTGCGTTTATTCGCTATAATCCCCTCATCATTCCCAGTCATTTTAGCCGTGACGCTAGGTATTTTTATTTAATACGCGGCGTGTCACCCGTCTATATGCGGGAATATGCCGCATTTCCGCAAAGGACGGTATATTTCCTAGTAGTGGTGGTGGTAATAGTAGTTAAAAAATATCTTATCTATTCTTGAAACCTAATATTAGTACTACTCCTTATCTAATTATAGTTTGCTAGGTACACCCTGTAGCGTCTAATTAGCCACTAGAGGCGCTAGCGCAATAGCGACATTGTTAGTATCACGTTAAGCAAAAATTATCAAATTTATCTAAGTTAGGAAATCGTAATTTTTCTACCTAAACGCCCACGCCTCCTATGCCTTATTCTAATGAATACACTATTCTTATTTTCTTTCCCTATAACTAGCCTTCCTCCTCCCTTGCCTTATTCCTACAGCCGCCCTATGGCTGTAGCTTGTTATCAGCGTTAAGATAGGATTGCGACTTAGGGGGATAGCTATTACTAGTAGTTTAGGTTAGCTTCTTTAACATATTAATAAGGAAGATGTCGCAGTTATTCTACTATGCGTAGTTGCGCGGCATCCTCCTTAGAGTCTAGATTATTAGGATCATCTTCATTACTATCCTCTATTTTATTAACTAACTCTTTGCTAAAATCCTCTACTAGTGGCGGGTCCATCTATTAGTGTATTAAGTGCTATGTATCTTTATCCTATAGTCTTATAAATCCTAGTTATCCTTTATTTTACTCTAGACACCTTCCTAGTTATTCTTTATAAATTAGGGAAACCGCATCACTATCTTCCTAATCTTTATTAAATACTAATCTAGTAATATCTACAGCTTATCCCTATCCATCCACGCTGCGTTCTAAGCTATATGGTTGTACGCCTCTAGCTATTCTAACACATTATGCCCCTCAAAGATATTGAGATAACTCCGTGGGGGCTTCAGCTTGATGAGCGCTAGATAGGGGCGTGCCTCTGACATCCTTCTAGTTCGCAGTATATATCCTATTGATTTATTATCTAATTCTTAATCTAACATAAACGTTACGCTTAATGCTCCCTAGCTATAAGTGCTAGTTTATATAGTTCTTGAATGGTTTTTTAGGTGATTAAAAGTTACTAAAACAATTAGCTACCTTCTATAGCTACTCCCTAGCCGTGCCGTGGTTTTATGCTACTCCTTAGCCTTACACAAAGTAGGTTAGTTACTCCCTAGCATGGTTTTAAGATTAGCTAAAGGTTACTAAGACTATTAGCTACTCTCCTATAGCTGCTCCCTAGCCATGCTATAGTTATGTACTGCTCCCTAGCTTCACATACGTACGCTACTCCCTAGCTTTGCGTATTAGTTGCTCTCTAGCAGTGCTACTCCCTAGCTTTGCACTAAAGTTAGTTTCTATCACGTTAGCGCGACTGCAGGCCCCTATGTGGCTCGGCGTTAGATTCTAAATCCTTATTTACTAAGGGGGCTCTTAGCGCTAGAAGCAGTAAACTTTCTTATCATGAAAATCAGGCCTAGCGTGAGCGCCCCCTCTAGTTGTTAATGCTAAACGTTATGATATTTCTACTCTCTAGCTTTAGTGCGATACCTTATATAGATACTCCTAGTACTATATATCTCTTATTCTTTTAGTAACCATTGCTTACTAAACTCTTTTTAGCTATAGTGAGCGGTCACCATCATAATCTAAGCAAACGTAGCTATCTCTACGACGTATCGTAGATATGAGCCTAGGTACGACCTCTAAATAAGCTAGCGTAGCTCACATAACTCTAATTCAGCTCATGGTATGGAATACTCACAGAGGGAAAACGTATTTAGTAGCTAAAGTAATTGTATTCTTTTCTATACTAATTAAAGAGTGGTAGTGAACATTCTATCCCCCCTAGTAGGTATTAAAACTAGCTACTATATACTAACCTAACCCCGTGACTATAGGTTGAGCTATTAGTTACTCTATGCCACGGCACAGTTTAAAAATAGATAAAGGATAGTAGGTAGTTTTTCAAAGATTTTAGAAGTATTTGCTAACCAGGCTCATAACCTGTAAAAAGGTAATAGAGATATAGTAGAGATAGTTAAAATAGTAGTAGATTAATAGTAGATTATATCATATATAGTTAAGAGTTTAATCAAAGATAGAGTACTTACTTATACCTTTCTTTAGCCTATTCCTACTAGCCTGTATGCGGTAGATAGTATAAAGAAAGGCTGTAAGCGTTCTTACTTTTCTGTAAACGTCTTAGCTTAATATTGTTTCTTTATTTAATAAAGAACCAATAACGCCACAATATTAGCTAGACCTTTGGATTGGTCGATTGATTGATTGCTTGATTGATTGATTGATCTAGGATGGTTCCATCTGATCTATAGTCAACTGCCTAGGTGGTAGTAGTCTAGGATAGCCTAGATTACTAACCTATAGTATTTAACTACTAGGTAATAAGGAGTATATATAGAAATAAGAGTAGATTAATATAAGTATTAAATATACTCTTATATTCTAATACTAATATATACTCTATTCTAGGCTTATAGAGGCGTCTACCTTATATATTATATCTATTATACCTACTATCCCCTAGCGTTCGGGTTTATCTACTTATCTCTAATCCTGAATTACTTAAGGATCCGCGTTTGCTCTATAATCTTGATAGCTTTAGTAGCTAGCTTATAGCTATTTAGGATAGTACAGAGGTTATATTATCTTAGAAGGTAGCTAAATTCCTAGTTCTAGAGGCCTTTATAGCTCTTATACCTTAGGAGGATGTAAGCGATAGTTTACCATTACTCTCTATATTTATATTTAGAGTTAGTTATGCCTAGCACCTTTTATTTAAAGGAGAAGTCCTTAAGTCTAATTTTCTCTATCCTTAGCTCCTAGCAATACACTGTGTCTTTTACTAAGCCCTTCGCGTAGTTAGAGGACCTTTATAGGTATTAGTATATGCTTAAAAGACGCCTAGCCTTTAGCTTCTACTTGCTAATTATTCTTCTACGTCCTCTCTGCCTCTACCTTATCCCACGGGTAGAAATTAGATATGGGCTACTGCTAAGTAATTAGATACTAGCCTAAGCCACCTATCCTTTAGACTACTTTTATAGCCTTAACTATAGTTTGTTATATTTTTATTTCTACTTTACATGATTGCTCATTCTATATAGACTTTTAGATTACGTAGGTTTATCGCTTGCAGGCTTTATATAGTAAGCGGGTGTCTATTATTTACTATAACCTTACGTTGCGTTTATATTAATAGCGCTCTAAGACTTTGTATATTATATGCTCCTGCTAGTATAGGGCCCTAAGCCGCCACGGCAGTATAGGTACCCACTCTATTTATCTAGCTCTGTAGTCCCTTAATTTTATTATCTCTTGTTATTTCTATAACTGCCTTAGCAGCTGCCCTTGCTTCTTCTCTAGTATTAATGTTCTGCTATATACTTGTAGCAGATTAGCGGATAGTCTCTATAGTATTCTTAAGCTTATTTTTAATATTATTAAGGGCTTGCGTAGTGCTCTCTGCTGCAACCTTAGCTTTAATTTATACAATCCTAAAGGCATCGCTTCTTATAGTTAGATTAGGAGTGTATTATACTTTTATAAGGTCTACTAGCACAGGCTAGTTATTTATACGTTTAATATATTGTAGTATTTTATAAAGGTAGGTGCTAAGGCATGCAGCGTGCTTACAGATTATAGTAGGCTATGTTAACTCCTAAGGCAATAGGGTCGCTATTACGCCTTAGATACACTAGGCGATGCGTCTAGGTGCTAGGTGCTAGATAGTTGATTAGCGTCTAAAGCAAACATTTACGTATAATATTTTGCGTTAATTCTAATAAATTTAGGTTCTCGCTATTCTTCCTCTTAAAATCTATATACCCTAAAAGCTAGCTAGATATATATAGACCCTTTTAGTATTATATAATTACTACCTCTCTTAGGAAATAGACTACGTAAAAACTAACTAGTAACTATTACAAAATTAGCTAAGTAAGAAAAGGCTAAGATATAATTTTTCTAGTAACTTTATTAAAAGGTTTTCTATTATTATCTAGTACTATAGCCTAAGGCTCTACGGAACTTTCTAATAGATTTAATTATTAATATAGGGTCTAAGTGTTGCCCTATATTAGCCCTTATAACGTAAAACTTTAATAACATTATAACCCTAAGAGATCTAGCAGTATTACTTTTAAAAGAAGGTATCTTCATCTTTAAAGATTCTAATATTAGAAAGAGGGTTTTTAAGTTTAACAAGAAAGGCTTCCCCTTCTAAATAGAAGAAGGCCTTAACTTCTATTAAAGGAGTATACTTAACAATACGGCAAGTACTATCTAGCGATTTTATATATGTACAGTCTAATAATTACAGCATGTTTAAGACGTAATAGAATTAATTTTTAGTTAGTTAAGCTTAGGCTTACTAAAAGCTTTTAGTATAAACCTAAGCCTCGCCTTTTCTTTCCTAAACAACGTGCTAAATGAGTTACATAGAGATACTAAAGATATAAATATAGGAAAAGATAAAGTAAGGGTCCTAGTTGTTTAGTTATTATCTAAAGGCTTAGTAATAGTGTTCTATAAGCAGTTGCACCTATATCTACTAAGAGCTAAACCTACGAGGATTAGGTTATTAGATGTGCCGCAAGAAAGCCTAAATAGGGACAAGATTAAAGCATGTAAAGTTATAATAAAGGAGGGTAGTTAGTAGGTTATATCCTCTAGTAATACCCCTATATATTACCTAACACCTTATAGTGCTATAATTGATAGCAGACTTAGCTTTAGAATACTTTAAGGGGTGTTTATTATAGCTAGGTTTGCTATAGATAAAGAGCTTAAATTTTAGAGTAAAATAAGGCTTCTAAAGATAATAGACCTTATATATAAGGTAAAGCAAATAGAGAGCGAGAAAATTAGTATAAATATAGAATTTATTAATATAGGGTTTAAAATAGGTAAAGATATTACAAACGCTACCTAGTTAAAATAGGAGGGTTATTGCTATACAGCCTAACTATTAGAGCCACCCTATACAACTCTATTAATCCTATATTACTATCCTTTGTAAAATTCCTTTCTACCCCTTCTATATCTGCTGCAATAATATCCATAAAAGGGTGTGCTATACTATAGGGGTATAAAGTCGCTTCTACTCTTATATTAACCTTATACTAATTCTAGTCTATCGTCCTAAGCGTGAATACAGGCGCTCGTGGATATTATAAGAAGAGCTTATTATTTATTATAAAATTTATAGGAAACTTGCTGTCTCTTAAGGGAAAGAGATTGTTATAGCTATTTAATTAAGGGGTTTTGTTAAATAAGTAAGACATTAACTCTTATAACCTAATTAGGATAATAGAAACCTTAATAGAGGAGACTTATAGACCTATTATATTTAGAGAACTTTTAACTGTAGGGATTTCTAATCTAAATGCTAGTACAGCATTTAAATTAGGCGTAGATAAATCTCCTGTAGTAATTTAATATCTTTGCGTAGATAGTATACTAGCGTTATACTTCTACTTTCTACTAGTATCTTTTAAGCTAAAGTCTATTCTACCTAATTATATTCCTATCTTTAATATTCTATCTAGCTTATTAGCAGCTTCTCTGTATAGAATGCGCTTTTATATTGCTGCCCTTTTCTTTTATCTCTAGAGAAACTATTACTATTATTCTTCCAAGCTTTATATCTATTAAAATGCGTTATATAGTTCCGGACTATTATACTTTAATAGCGGTAGAACACACAGACTTTATTGCAATTAATATCTGCGAGGCACTAATACAGGCTTATTAGCAATGCTACTTAGCACCTAGCCTTAGGAGGAATATACAGGTAACGTAATAGTGCTGTAGATTATTTCTATAAGAGTAAGGTAGTTTACTATTGCAATTAGGATAGGGATAGATAATTATCGTTAATTTAGAACTGCCTTTATAACTTAAAGGGCTGTTGTTAATCTCTTAGTTATCTTAATTATTACTATCAGCTCTAAAGTCGCTATTATTAGTTGCAAAGGTAGACTTTAAGTGTAGTTCTAATAATACTTACTATAATTTAATAAGTAGCTACTAAGTAAGGGACTTTAAGGTATATTAATATAGTTACTTAAAATAGACTTATCTAACTAACCTAGATAACTTCTACCTAACTATATAGTCTACAGCAAGTCTAGCAGTCTAACTTTAGGACTAAATTTAAGAACATCTTTATTATTATATAGGTAGATAGGTTTAGTTCCTTATGTAGAGCTACTTAGTTAGACTTAGGCAGTTATAAGATCTAAATAGAGTCTTAGCGCGCTACTAAGAAAGTATAAAAATAGGAGCTTCTCTTACCTAATACTAGTTTAGTAATAAAAGTAGTACTTCCCTTATTATAATACTTAATTCTATACCCTCTATAGCTTGCCTTGCCTCTATTGTTACTCTACGAACAGAATATTATTAACGGCCTTATTTAAAACAGCGGTAGTCCTCCTTTCTAATCTACTCTATAAATATGCTAATATACTAATCTATAGCCTTTTTTTTAGGCTAAGATATCTCCCTGTACTCTATGCGGTGGCTCTAGAAAGCAAGATAGTTTAGACTATAGTCTCTATTATAGTAAGAGTATACACAACAATACTAAGGATAATTCTTCTAGCGTAAAATAATAATAAGGCCTATAGTCCTATGCGCATAAGGCTTAAGACTACGCACGCTTCTTTAGGATATTAGTATCTATTTACGCATACGTAGCTAGTCGCAGGAGAAGGAGAAATAAATTATTAGAACTTACTAAATACGCTACGTATTTAAGACTTAATTTGATATTTAATGCTTGTCTTTTTAGAGGCAGTTTGTTGTAGCCTGTTACAACGTATTGCTTTCTGATTCTAGAAGGTAGAAACTAGCCCTGCACAATAGCTTACTCTGCAAAATAGCTTACCCTACAAAATAGCTTACCCTGCAAAATAGCTTACCCTGTAAAATAACTTACCCTACAAAATAACTCACCCTATACAATAGGGACAGGGCTAGTGCGCTTTGTATAGAGTATATAAGCATTATATTAGCTCTACAGCTAAGGTCTTCCTAGGATATACGACAGTTTTAACAGGTTTTTTATGCAGATAATTTTGTAGGCCTAGCTTATACTTCTATACTTTTACCTATGTAATAGCTTATCCTACTCTACGCTTATATATAAAGGTAATGTATATCCTTTTACCTCTACCTACTTGTAATACTAATAATAGTAGAGGTTTATAATACTACCTAATTTAGCTAGCTTTACTATATATCTAGATAGCCTACTACTAACTAGCTTAGGCTTACGGCGAAATACATAACTACATTACTTAATCGATATTAACTATAATATACAATTATAGGCAGCTAGGCAGTGTTCCTAAGAGGAGGTAGACAGCGAACTCTAGATGTTAATATTACCGTTATAATAATAATATTGTATCTAAAGCAAGTCTTGCTTATAGATCGCTAGTAAGTTATTTTACTCTAGGAATAAGATATACTAAGAAGTTTAGCATCTGCTTCCTAGTAATATATAGCTTAATATCTATTTAAATCTTTATCTAGACTAGTCGAAGTTATAATATAGGTAATCCTAATATACCTAATTATGCTATAAGTATAGACCTTCTTATTAGTAGTATATATCTATTACTCCTCTACATTAGATAGTAACTATTATACTTAGTACTAGCAGGAAATCTTAGCACACCTTCTAACCTTAATAATGTATATAAATAAATTAATATAAGTATGTCTATACTACTTAGAAGTACTACTATAGTGCTAAGAATCTTCTATTAGCTATATACTAAGCTAAGCGCCTTCTCTAACTGCGGGGCCTTAAGTAGAAATAATTTCTAGGATCTAGTTTTCCTTCTTACTAGCTACGCTAGTTTAGTCCTAAGTTTCAGATTATTACTAGACATTAATTATTATAAAGCCTTTTATAAGGCTTATATAAAGAAGTATGTAGGATACAATAACTCTATTAATTATATAAAGTAACTTCTTAAGGTCTAGGGAGGTACTAAGCTTATATATACATTAGCCTCCTATTAGCTTAATTTATTTTAGGTTATGTAATTAAATATATTATATACTTACTTTGCGTCTACTAACTATCTTTGCTCTATATTATTCTACTTCTTTAAACTAATATTAACTTTTTAGTTTAAGTAACTATATTACCACGGCTATAAGCCTAATAAGGTTAAGGGACTTACTAATATACTTAAGGAGTATAGAGTTTATTACTTCTTAGTAAGGATCTTAGCGCTAGTGTTTTATAGAGCTAAACGTATACGAAATATTTATCTACTATAACTATAATATGCTTACGACTAACGTCTACTAGAATTAGGAGATATGCATCCCTTTAAATTAGCTTAAATATACTATTAATCTCCTCTACTTAGATAGCTTTGCTTCTATATATCTTCCTGTCTAGGAGAAGCCCCTACCTTAACCTACTTCTCTAGTGCATACGTATTATTAATTTAGCAGAAATAGTGTTGAATTTGTCCTAGTACCTTTATATAACATACATATTAAATATAGAACGTATAAATTTGTACGTAGTTTAAATAGGGTCCTATACCCTACTTTACCTATCTTAGTCTAAAGCTTTATTAATACTAATAACATTATTATACTATATAATATTATTAATGGGACTAACGTATCTAAAGAGTAAGGAAACAAGTTCCTTAAATTAGACAGGACTAATAACGTAGAGTAGGCTAAACGTATAAATAAGGAACTCTTTAAATTAGCGTATAGGGATACAAAGGTTATCCTCTTACTCTTCCCTAGTAAAAAGATAGATAGACGTCTTATATAGGAATCTTAAGTATAAGGTAAAAAAGCTAGGCTTAGATAGATATATCTTAAACATTTGTTTAATACGCGATTTTAATTAAAGGACTTAAATTACCTATATCTAAGAGCAGAATTCTAAAGTACTGCATAGGAGAAATATAAACTTTATTAGTAAAAGGTAGTAGCTCCTAGAAGATATAGTACTAGCCTATAAAAGAAATATTACTATTATATATATCCTTTATATACTAGTGCTATTACTACTGTTTTTATCTCTCTTATAATAAGTATAATTATAAAACATGTAGCCTATGAAGACTATAAAGCGCGTAAATGTTATTACGCTTTATTATATAGTTCTATGCCTAATATTAACTATAGCTATAGGAGTCTATAGCTCGCATCCCTACCCTTGCTACTGCACGCCCTTAAGTCCTTTAATCTTACGCAGTTGCTTAATAATCTCTAGCAAGCTTAGATATAGTAGGCAAAGCACGCCGCTCTATCTCTATCTAGGCCTATAGTGTTGCCGTAAGCTACCCTCTATCTACTAATAGTAGAGGACTTGGTTCTATTATTATTAAAAGGAATATAGAAGCTAATATAGCAATATTATTATATAATAGGCTATTTACTTAGCGAGTGCTTTTAGCACTAGCTTAACTACCTAGGGGACTAAAGGTATTCCTTTTATTAAGTATTAGCGCGCTCGCATTTAAGGCCGCTTAGGCTACTAATACGCTGTAGGTAGGCAAGATGTCTGCATTACTATTACATCTTAGACGCTTAGGACTAGTAGTGCCTATTAATTTTGCGGAGTGAGGAACGAGCATAGCAAATCTATAATCCAAATCGCGCCTGAGGGCTTCCAAAAAATCGCATTTTAACGTACTTCTACCTATTGAATTTCATTGCTGATTTTTCTATATATGCTAAAAACTGTACCCTTGATAGTTCTACTAATAGCAGCCTGTATTTAATTTGTTGTAATAGGTATGCATAGATAAAACAGTATTTTTTAAATAATATTCTTTAGTATCACGACTAATACGCGTGTCGCGTGTCCTGTATTAGGTAGTGAAATAGGGGCTTAGGGTCTAAAAGCTATTTACGCTACTTTATCTACTAGCTACTACATGCGGCAACATGACTAAACCTTATGTTATAAAGAAAAAATTCGCTATACTATAGGCCTAATACCTCGCAATACTACCTAATACTACTTCCCTCTATCCACGTACCCTTATACATTATTATGGATATTCTACACTGTAATCACTACAACGTACCTCTTACGCCTGGCGTTAATTAATTTCACAATAATAAATAGAAGAAGAACTATTAGGCTTACCTTATAGTTACTTAGAGTTATAAATGGCGAGTAAATATGTTAGAGCATAAAGCTACACCCCCTATAAAGTATTACGTAATGTTAACGTTAGACTCTAGTCCTTTATCTAGTATTCTCTATACTCTAACGCTAGTCTAACCTTAATCTATACTAATGTCTATGCTGCATGCGCTAACTACACTAGGGACTCCACTTGAGCAGTAGCTTCTTCATGCGGCTAGTATTAGTCTTAGTATTAGGCCACCATCTTAGTCTTTAAATACATCACTATTACCTTACCTATCCTAACTTCCCCTATTAGTACTGCTAAGTGCTATAACTCCCATCAAACCCCTATTATTATTATAAACGCTTTCTAGTCAACTATTACTATAGATAGCCGTGATACATTCTACATCACAGCCGTAGTATTTATAATAGCAAGGGGAGGGTATTTTATAGAATACCCCTCTATCTTTAGTGCAATCACGTGATACTTGCTCTAGTATTAGTCCTAGTATTAGTCATACAACCTACATAGCAGCTAAGTCTAAAGAATATGTAGTTAATAAGTTAGATAATAGTATAGTAGTAGCTAAGTCTTAAGAACATGTAGTTAATAAGTTTAATAATAGTGTAGATAGAGAGATACTTATAGAGGTAAAAAAGAATATATATGACTTCCCTCTAGAAGAGCCCCTATTATGAATTTAGGATGACAGTTCCTATCTTTCTAATCCTGCATTATCTAATTAAGATAAAACGTATATCTCTACGTTTTATAACGCACTTAAGAAAGAAGAGATAGAGACGTGTATAATTTGCAACTATTATTAGTTTCGCCTAAACGTTCACTGTAGGGAATATGCTACCTATTTAACTAATTACGTTAAACATAGTACTAAAGAGGATTAGGTGCCTATATTTAGTACTACAAATAATATAGATCTAGGTGTAATGCCTAACCTCCCTTCTCTTACTAATGTTAAAGAGATGCTTATTGCCTAGGTTCACTATTTTATGCAGATATGTTAGCATCGTGGGCAGTAGTATAAGTATAGAGGGTATATATGTTATTTTACTGTTAATGTAGCTAGGGTATTTTCAAGGCTTCCTATCCTTCTATCTAAGCTTAATATTATTATCCTTAAACTACTATATTTAGATAAGGACGACCACGCTTTAGTTAAACGCTAATTTAAGAAGAGTTAGAAAGTAAGGCGCACTATAGTGTTGCGTTAGCTGTAATAGTTAAAGGCACATTACTCTAGATATAGCAATATTATTATTAATAATAAGGCTATTTAAGAACTCCCTATTAATAGGTATGTAGATAATTAATTTACTATGCTTTAGCATAGGGATATAGATATTAGGCTAGGGGATTATCCTAATACGTAAAAGCTAGTGTCGCTATCCTATACGCTAGACTATTCACCCCTACTATCTATACCTGCTATGACTACCTATACACTAGATAGGTCACCACCTAATACTAGGCCTAATACTAGCGCGGATTCCTACTACGATAGTAGCTTAATTTTTAATAAGGATGATAATAACGATAATAGAGCTAACATGACTATGGTTCCTAATATTATTCCTAATATTAGTAAATTTGAGACTTTACGTTATTAAATCTAATCAAGACCTTCCTACCTTACTATAAGCTTAGTGTGAAGGACACCTATTTCTAAATATAGTAATTAGGAAAAGATCCTTAGTCTTGCATTTCCTACCTTGTATCTAAATAGAATTAGTAACTATATACAACTAAGGATGCGGAAGATTACATATGCGGACTATATTTAGCACATGATAAGCTATAAGGATAGACGTTTTACTTATCACTTACGTTTCCATTTTACTACCTTTAATACGCTTCTCTGTAGGTAAACTACTATAAAGGCGGGTTTCTTTATAAGGAAGATACTAGATGGCGCTTCTATAATAGCTAAGGATATTTAAGCTTAGTTTAACAGCGCTAATAGTAGGTAGAGTTTAATTAACGCTATAGTATAGTTCTCTACCTCTATTCAAGGTTCTTATGCGTATTAGAAAGTAGAGGGTATAAACCTAAAGGCTATAGTACGTATAGTCTACCTAATACCTAGCTAATACCCTTATTATTAGTATCTAACTTTTATTAATAGGTTTATTAGCTGCGATGTCCTTATCTATTTGTTATATACTCTACTATGGATTACCATTAGGCTAATCTTATAAGATTTATAGGAGAGAAGGCCTTTGCTAAGTAGCAGACTACAACTAATGCACGTTAAGCAAGGCTAGCATAAGATTTCGTACGCGATAACCTACATATTGTTGCTTACTAGTTCTACCGTTAATTTAAACTATTTAAGAAGCATGTTATAACGCCTAAGTTCAACCTTGTTAACTTCTAGCATTATTACGAGTAGTAGGGCCGTAGTAGTACTTATAACTATAGCCTATACTACTATAGGGATGCACCTCATCCTAATTAGTATTTAGCTTAGAATGCTACTAAGCTTAAGAAGCAATAATTAGCAAAGTATTAGGGCTATTACATTAGCGCTGTTTATCCTAACCCACATAAGGCTACTCTAGAGCATTCATATGGCTCCCCCTTATCTCTTATATTTAATTAGATAGTTTTTAACTTTCATAAACTTGCTACTATCTTAACTAAGTGCTACATGCATGTATGTCATCTTAGTTACTACTAAAGGAAAAATAAGAAGATAGTTAAGGTAGTCTGTTACTTTAAGGCTCCCTAGCTATGTATAGCTAATCCCTACTTTACTAAATTAGTTAGGAAGTTTTTTTACTATCTCTACGCTTAATAGAATTATCTACTTCTAAACGCGTACTATTGAACTCTAGTATTAGGCTAGCGGGCTAATACTAACATACAGCCTTGCACTAGTACTGTAGGTGTTGTTCAATATGTTAGTCTATATATTAGCAAGGCAGAGTAGCAGATGACGTCGTTTAAAGATATAGTTACTAAGATACTACCTCATATCTAGTCTAAGAATGCTATGTTTAAGTTTATAGCAAAGTTAATAAACAAATTAGCGGGCTAGAGGGATTATAGTACTTAGGAAGTTTACTACATCCTCTTTAATCTACCCCTTATGGATTATAGTCGTACTATTCTTAACGTTAACCTTCGTTATAAGGAGGATTAGCCTAAGACGTACGTCTTTCAAGCTAATCATTAAGTTGATAATAAAGTGTTTAAGGAAGATACACCTTAGTTTACTAAGGGCCATTCTATACTAGTAAAATATAAGGAGAGGCCTCTATTACTTAAAGCCATATCCTATTTAGACTACCTTCTTTATTATAACCATGTAAAGAATCAAGTTAGGCCCTAGGCTAGGCCTAGAATTTTGAAGTTTTACCCTCTATACTCTCCTAAGTTAGATAGGGAAGACTTCTCTCGCGTCAAGCTTATGCTATATCATCTATTTTAATAGGTATTAGATATAAAGACCTTTGCTAGCTAGGAGTACTAGTTATTCTTACAAGCCTATCAGAACTACCTATTAGTATGTAATCACCCTTTACATAATAGCTTTAGAGAGGTGTTACCTAAAATAAGGAAGAAGATCTAGATTAGGAAAACGTGGATTTAGTGGATAAGTCTTCATGGAATAAGCTTGCTAGTTGTCTCCCTAGTGCTAATAGTGTTATCATTGATAAAGATAACTTAGGCAGTTAGCTAGTTAATCTAGAGAAGGATTAGAACGTACCTAAGCATAAGGATAGTTACGGCCTTAATGCACGTCAATATTAGAAGGAGATAAAGATAGCTTATCTAGTTAATTACACTACTAGACTTAATACCTTACCTAATACCCTCTAGTCTAAATAGCAGCTACTGTTTAATCTCATTATTAATCATTATTAAGCCTACCTAGATAGGAATAGGCTAGAGCAGCTTCTTCTTAACCTTAACAGCTAGGGTGGTACTAGAAAGACGTACGCTATTAAGGTTATAACCTCTACTATAGATAGTATTATAAGGGCTTTAGAGAAGAAATCACCTATTATATAGTGCGCACTAACTAGAGTAGCTACTTTTCTTATTTTAGGAAAGACTATCTACTCTACCTTCCGTATACTAATTCAACCTCCTAGTGGTGTGCTTCCACCTCTTACTCTAGTAGCGTTAGCTTAGACCTAAGCGCTATTTACTAATATTTATTACCTTATTATAGATAAGAAGTCTATGGTAGGGCTAACAACACTAGCGTGGTTAAATATAAGGTGCCGTGAGATCTTTCTAGTACAGGCTAGCTATCCTTTTAGCGGTTTAAATATTATCCTAGCTAGTGATTTTTACTAGTTACCCCCTATCATAAGAAGGCCTATGTTTGATACTATAAAGAGCCATAGCTCTTTAGATACAGCTAGTGCGGCGCTATATAAACTATTTACTAGAACTATTATTCTAAATGTAGTTATACACTAGTAAGGTTCTAAACAGGCTTCCTTCTATAATGCTCTTGCACGTATCCGTGAAGAGAAGCCTAATGTCCATGACTAGCTTCTCCTTATAAAACGCTGCAGCGTTGAGCTTAGTGAGGTAGAACGGAACTCCTTTAATTCTACCTTACGTATATGCGTAAAGAGGATAGAGGTAGCTACTATTAATTATAACTACCTCTAGGACTCTAGCTAGCCTATCCTTATTTTATAGGCTACACATGATAGTTAAGATTAAGAGAAGGTGTCTACTAAGGATGTGGGGAATCTCTATAACTAGATCCCTATATTTATTAGTGCCTGGGTTATGCTACTTAATAATATTTAGATAGAGCGTGGTTTAGTTAATAGGGCTATAAGGGTTATTAATAATATCCTTTAGTAGCCTAATACCTAGGATTGTCGCAAGGCTACACTAAAGGTAGTATTAGTTACTATAGATAAGTATAATAGGCTGTGTCTTTATAGCCTTCTAGATAGTACAAAGGTTATTCTAGTGTTTCCTCTTATTTAGGAATTTACTATTAATTAGAGTATGCATGTGCGTATTTAATTCCCTATTACACTTGCCTAGGCTATTATAGTTTATAAATCCTAGGGTTGAAGTGTAGATAAGGCTATAATTATAGTTAGTAGGGAGTAAGATTACTACCCTAGCTTAATGTACGTTGCGCTTTTAAGAGTTAAGACTGTTAATGGTTTAATGTTTAAGGATATGTTTTCCTATTAGTAGTTAAAGCAAAAGAGAAGCAAGGTATTAGAGATGCGAGAGCAGGATATAAGGCGTAGGGCGCGTCATCACGTTATAGTGTAGCAGACTATTTTCTAGGTCTAATACCTAGACTAATACTACTATTATTAAGAGGTTTTGTAAGGGTAGTTTCCTATAATATAAGTATTCCTATGAAAGTTTCCCTAATCTATCTAGATAGATAGAGCGCCTAATACTACAGCCTAATACTCTATAACTATATCCTAATCCCTAGAGTATATAGTCTTTATGTCTATACTATCTACTAAATATAGACTTAGATTAACGTCACCCTCATTACCTAGCCTCTTAAGCTCTATGAATTTTGTAATATTAGGCATCTTTACACCATAATTATAGCCTTAATAGGGAACCTCTAGCTTAATACCTTCTATTACATCTTCTTCTATTTATACACCTTCTATTAGTTCGCCTTAGGAAGTATTCTCTGTAGGAAGTTCTACAATAATATAGTTAAGTAGATCTACAGCATATCCTACATTCTTACCCTATACCTTAGGGAAATATGCGCTATAGTCTTTAATAGTGCGTAGATTATACGCACTAAGAAGCTTGCATGCTTTACTATTATGAAAGAGTTAGATAGTAGAGTCTACATAATCCCTATCACGCTATGCTTAGTAGATTAGAGAGAGTAGCACGCGTTATTATTAGGGGAATAGCATAGGGAATAGCGGAATAGGCATCTTTGACTTAGTATCAACGCTAATTAGGTATCTGTAAGGCACTTCTAACTTCTATAGTGCTAACCTTATAGTAATAATCTATTATAGTTAGCTTATACCTAATACCCTAACTAATACCACACTTACTTAACCCTATTATATAGGTAGCTTTAATTTAGTCTTCTTAAACACCTTTTAAGTAGCACTAGCCTATTAATAGTTAGTTCTAGACTAATACTAGGTCTAATACCTTACTTACCTATCCTAAACGTACTAGCTTTTTTCTAGCTACTAGAAAAGTAACTTAGTTATTAAGTATTAGGTTAAGCTACTAGATATAGCGCTGCTTAGTATTAGCTATGGTATTAGGTTAGTTGCGTTACACTTATAATAAATATGCCTTATAGCATGCGTAGAATAAATCCTTTCAGCCCTTAATAATAAAGAATCCTTAACTTTTCTACTATAATGTTAAGCTCTCTATTCTAGTATCTCTTCACCTGTAGCTAGTAGCTAAGCTCTATCTATTCTTCCCTCTCTTTATTACTTAGGTTAGGCACTATTATATCAAATTTTTCTTTTTTCTCCTTAATGTCCGTCGTCTTTTTATCTACTTTGCCTGCGTTAGATTTACCCTTTTTACTTAACTTACTACTCTCTACACTCTTATTAATAGTAGACGAGGCAGCGTTAATAATATACTAAGGTAGCATAAACTTATCTTCTAGTACCTAGACCTTTTCTTAAGGCTTAAAGACTAATCTTATAGTTTTATAGTTAGATTCTAGCTTTCTAATGCGTGCTATAGCTAGCTATATCTAGAGTAGATTCTAACTCTCCCTATGTATTATTAGTTATACCTAATACTAGACTAATACTCTTCTTATACCTAGCCTTAAGCGCTATATTACGACTCTGAATTTGAAGCATGTCCTTAAGTTGCTTACGCTCATTTTCATCTGTAGCGCTATCAAGCAGGTGCTAAATACGTAGCACGAACTTCTTTATCTAGAAAGTAGAGCACGCCTTTACTAAGTTAGTATATAATTATTTAGGTATAGGGGGGTTATTATACCTTATTATTAGTATTTTTTCCCTTTTAAATCATGAAGTCTTCGCCCTACTTGCTTACGCAAAGTTTATTATTTTTAATAGTGCTTGCATTTAATAAGTATGCATTAGTAGCCTTTGCCTTCTTCTAGTCTGCTATTGCAGCGAGAGGGCTTAGCAGGATGTATTAGGTAGGTATTAGGCGTTATTTAGTAGTAGGGTAAAGTTGCGTATAGTGCGTAGACGTTATATAAGGAGTATATAGGAAGTAGTATTAAGTAGTAAATTTTTAGTAATAAGTTTATTTATAGTTACATGAAATTAAAAGTAGGGCTAGGTAGTAATTATAGGAAATTATCACTAGCCTATCATGTGCGTTAAATGCGCCCAACACTTTACGACATAATTCTAGCATAAGCGTGTGTAGCTTAGTTAGCTGCATAAGTACATACTAGAATCATAGTATTAGGTTAGGTATTAGTCTCTCTTTAGAAGCCATTTCCTATCTTTATACGTGGTTTTCTTGCTAACGTAATGTTTTCTCTCTTATTTTACTTCTCTTTACACCCTTACCTTTACTACTTACCTTTACTACTTACCTTTACTACTTACCTTTACTACTTACCTTTACTACTTACCTTTACTACTTACCTTTACTAGCTACCTTTATATTACTTTCTTACTTCTCGCACTTACCTACCACCCCGCACTTTAACAACTCTCAATCTTTGCGATTTTGCTATCTTTATGGTCGTAAAGCTTTGCAGCTGCAGTATAGCTATAACTAAAGTATTAGGCTTAGTATTAGCTTTTCTATATATATACTCCCCTATAATTTCCCCTTTTATTGCCTACTAATTTTAACTTCCTTACGTACTATTACTATTCCTATTTCTTACTTTTACTATTTTTATTTCTTACTTTTACTTTTACTATTAACGTTATTAGTTTTCTGTCTATTTTCTAACTAAAAAGTAGTTAGTTTACGTCTACCTTATTTTCTTTTATATACCTTATAACATACCATCATGGCCACTAAGAAGAATCGAGGCAAGCTGCCTGCAAAGGCTCCTCGTAGTAGAGCTAGCAAGGGTTATAGCACCTAAGGTAGGCTAGGTATTAGTCTTAGTATTAGCTACATATTAACTATATCTAGCTTTAGGTCCTTGCAAGAAAGGCTAGAATAAGCTTCCTACTAATACTAGCATGAACCTATATAAGGGTTATAAGAAGAAGGGAGGGTCACTACTACTAACATAGAAGCTAATAAGCTACGCTATGCAGAAGGAGCGTGCTCCCATCTATAAAGGCCCTAGCAAGGGAGGCCCTCGTATTAGGCGTCGTAAGCCTAGTAGTAAGTTTTTAACCTATATTACTATAGCTAGACTAATACTAGTATTAGCCTTTACTCTAGTAGAGATCCGTTTCTACTAGAAGACTCTAGGTGACTTAATTCTAGTAGCGCCATTTAGGAGATTAGGTCGCGAGGTGCTACAGAATAATTAAGAGGAAAATAGTAACCCTATGTCCTATTTCTAGTCTAGGGCTTTGGACGCTTTACAGGCTACTACTAAGGCCTTTCTAGTAGATATCTTGTAAGGTATTAGTCTAATTTGTATAGTATTAGCCTCTGCTAACAATAGTGCCTAGCTATAAACCTTAGTGCTATCTATAGGAAGCGCGTCACTATTTAAGCTAAGGACGTTAAGCATGTCATTAGTATTAGCAAGATTCTTACTCTATACAGTAAGATTCTGTAGGACTTGCCCGCCTAATACTGTATCTTACTATGCTACCTATCTCTTACATGTCAAGCTTAAGGGTATTAGGCGGTATAAGGCATGACTACTAGCGTTAAATGGATATTATCTATAAAGTATAGCTTTCTATACTACTCAATTTAAGGAGTTATGATGGACTAGAACACGGAAGGTTTCTAGCATACTAGCTAGGATAGGTAGCTCAACTATCTGAATAAAAAAGCTTTATTGCGTAACTACTCTTCTTCTCTACCCTAAGTGATAAATCACTCCGTAAATTCTAATTCCCGTTTACGAAAATTAGAAGGATCTTATTATATAGGTATAAGGCGTAGAGGTAGCACACTTCTACTTTAGTAATAGGCTATTTTTAGGCGTTAAAGGTAGAGAGAGAGCGTCTATATAAACTAGAGCTAGTCTAGATAGCTACTAGATCTAGCCCTCTACGCGTGATGCGTTTATAGCAGCAATAGCAAAGTTATAGTTATAATAGTTAAGTTATTTATGCTAAAGTTTTAATATTTCTGTCCATGCAGGAGCTTACTAAAGTAGATTAGCAACGCGGCTTACGTATTCATCCTATATTTTTATAGGCTGACGACGTGATATAGCAAAGATTTATACCTAATATTCTATCCTTTACCCTATATAGTATTTTTTGCAATTACTTGCTTATAGAATACGTTACTACTTATAAGTATTAGCAAAATTTTGTACTAACAATTTAATTAAAGTCTTAGACTAGATAAATTCTAGCCTACCCTCTAGCTATGCTACGCTATAGATGTAAAACCTCTATAATTCTAGCTAGCTCCTTTACGCTTTTACATGCCTTCCTACTTCCTTTAGTCCCCCTGAATCTGCATTCTTGCAGCCTCTATAAATATAACCCCTTATTCCTCTTCTTCTTATTCCCTTTGCCTCTAAGTCATCTGACTCCTTAGAAGTATCAAGCTTAATAGGCGTATTTATTAGAAAAAGAGATTATAGAATTAATTTTAATTGTAAGATAAATTATCTACACCTGTCCACCGCTAGCTATACATAAGTAGATTGTGTGCATAGTAAAGGGCTAAATAGTAAATAGATTAAAACTGCTTTATACTTAGCGCTTACTATTTACAGCATTTCTTCTTAGCTTTTTAGATGCACCTTATCTAGTAAATAAGGTATCAGGGGTAATATCTCCTACATTAATAATAGCTAACTAGCTGCTACGCTCTCCTAGTAAAGATTCTAGCTCTATAAATAAGTATAAAAGATAATAACTTTCTAAGTCTTACAAAAGTCTAGATTCCTCTAGGAGCAATAGGACTTTAAAGTTAAAATTAGACTAGAGCTTATTAATAATAGAGCAGATCCCATCTAAGTGCTTTAGCATCTATATATTATAGATATTTTTAGTAAACTTGTATACTAACTGCTTCTCTTTGCCTTCTAGTTCTATAAAGTTAAAGGTGCAGATAAAGTAATAATAAAAGGTAGTATCTTTTCCCTTAATTATAGGGTAATAGCTATAGATTCTTACTAACTAGTAGTTGTAGGAGATTAAGAAGGCTAGGATTTACTAGTAGAGCTCTTATTTACGTTTTATAAGCTAGAAAAGCTTAACAATTACTCTAACTATAAGGGTTATACTATAAGTATTTTACTAGTCTGTAATATTAAGTACTATAGCACCACATTTTACTTCGCACGTTAGGAATAGGAAGTATATATAGAACATAGCTATAAAGAAGGATAGATCTCTATTAAGGAACTCGCTAATAAAAGGTTAAAGCTTATTAAGTTAGTCCTTAGTAAACATTATTTATTTAAATCTTACTAAATAGTTAGGTTATAGATAAGGTTTAGTTACTAGAATAGTATTATTCTAGCCTTTATTAATAGATTTAACAAGATATTTAAGATGCTTAGAACTAAAGTTAGTAAGTTCTTCTACAGAAGGAACTATAAGTTAAGTAATATCTTAGATAACCTTAGCTTTATTTCTATTTTAAATCCTCCTACAGGTTAATTTAAATATATTATTAGAGAAATACGAAATATCTAGAACGTCCTAGATTTTTTTAAGCAAGTTTTAATAGAGATTTTTACTCTCCTTTATAGGGCCTTCTTAGTCCTTATTTATAAAACTACCCTTAGTCTCTAACAGGGTTAAATAGCGCGCGTCCTTATATAGTGCACTTTTCTCCTCTCTTAGCTTTTAGTCGCTTAGTATATTAGAGCTAGCTATAAGGGAGCCTAACTCTAATTATTTATACTAAAGGGAAGGTATTAACTTCCTCCTTACAAGCATATAACTTATTATATCTAGCTTAAAATATTCCTTTAGCTAAGTTTGTTCCTTTAGCTAATAATTAATAGGATTAATTTAGGTACTCCTACTATAAAATAGTGCTTCTTAATTACTTAGCCTTTAAATAGTAAAGTCTAGAGATATCCGTAGTTACTTTTAAAGGGACGTAGTTAGGTAGTTATTATTAAGTAAGTTTTTAACTTTATATAATTACTTTTAATTCTTAGATAGCAAAGTAGTTAGCCTACCCTATAGAAGTTAGCTTAAGTTCGCTAAAAGAGTATAGCAGAACAAAGTCGCACACCTCTTTGTACAAAGTCTTGTTTGCTAGTAGAGGATATCAGTGCTTAGTATTTTTACTATACTCTAGGTTTAGACGTGCGCTTCTACAAATATATCTCTACGCATTTACTTTGCTAACACTTTAAGGATGTTTCCCTACTAATAAGTTAGTAGTAGGTATTTAGTTATAGAATTAGTAAAAGGTGCACCTTTATATATAGACTATTGCTACCTATCCTTTTAGGTAGCTAACTTTTCGCAATAACTAGCTATATTAATTAGTAGTTATAGGGGAAGAAAGATATCTTTATATTACTACCGCGTTTAAAGCTAGTAGAAGGATGTAGAAGGGTAGAACTTAGTTAAGTAAAAAGTTAAAAGGCTAAAACTTTTAGAGAATACAAAGACTAATACCTATTAGGTATAGTATAAAAAGGTACTTAGCAATAATAACTTATTTAGCCTTAGCCTTAAACGTAAGATTATAGCAGCGTAAGAATACTTTTATAATTATTATAACTTTACAACTATATTATAGGGATTGCTCTAGCTATGCTCTAGAATGCTGTATATTTAGACTTATAATTTCCTAAATAACGGAACACGTTGCTAGTATTAGAGACTCTCTAAATTTAATCCTATTCTAACTTAGGCAACCCTAACTTTAATACCTACAGAAGTTCTGTTATCTAATTCCCCTAGTTGCTTAAGTAGTTGCAGATATATTTTCTTAGAGTACTAGATCTATTTTAGATTCCTAAAGGTAGTTTACGCACTATACTTTTACTTTAAGGTAATTCTAACTGCTACACTATAAATCCCTTTATATGCGAGAAATAGGGTTCCTTCTAATCCTAATTGCCTTAGTAGTTTAAATTATCGCGTAACAGCACTATAGAAGTAGTATTATCTAAGCTAAGTTTATACTTTATTATTAACTTTATATCTAGCATTTAATATTTAATAAGGCATGTTAGAATATAAGAGTATATTTAATACTTATATTAATCTGCTCTTATTTCTATATATACTCCTTATTACCTAGTAGTTAAATACTATAGGTTAGTAATCTAGGCTATCCTAGACTACTACCACCTAGGCAGTTGACTATAGATCGGATGGAA
>ML977012.1:428198-460704 GCA_010015675.1 Byssothecium circinans | reverse complement strand
CAAAAGAAAATATTAAGGTTTAGCTTTGTTATTAAGATATCCTGTTTTGATTTTCCAATGCCAAGCTTTTGAGCGGTTCGGTGGTGTGGGCGGTTCGGTGGTGCTTTACGTTATATTTTTTATTCTTCTTTTAACTTTTTTAGTTAGTGAAGTGTGGGTCACGTGACTTTCCATATCCACTTAATCCCTCGCTTACGATTTATGCGAGATAAGAATAGCTAGTCTCTTAGCACATCTACTTAGTTGACGTTCCTATTAGTTATGTATACGGTTTTGTGACTCTTTTTGCCTTGGTGCTGGTTGGAGGAACGGCGTCATTAAAGGAGCAGTGGAGGCGGCAACCACCACAAATCAAGTTGAAGTAATGTTTATTCACTACAGCCATTCCACTTAGGAGCGCATCCTCTTCTTACTATTTTGAAATAATCAGAGCTTTGAGAGGACTGGTCATGCTTGAGTCGGAGTTTGCATAGGAGACGCCAACCGTTCAGCGTATATGAGACTCAGAAGAGATGGCAATAACGGGAGCAAAAGAGTGCGAGGTCATGCGTGTTGAATCTTGCAAGATCAAGAAGATGAGACAAGCTGGAAGAGAGGAGCGAAAGAGAGGAGTCTTCAAAGATACTACATTCAAGAGGGTGTTAGAATTAAACCAAGGTGGCTGTCTTTGGGCTTCTTAGTCGGCGAAGGGCGGACCATGGAACTTTTTTGGGCGCAAGGGCTGAGAAAGGGAGGTTGAAAAGCCCTTTGAAGTGAAGTGAGCTGACTGTATTTGAATTCGTGGCTGGATCATATGGCGGATGGATGACGACTTCGTGTTGGGCTTGGAACATGACTCACTCAATCTAGCGTTCCCGTGGACAGCGATTGCTTTTCTTTATACCTTATTATTTGGTGACACTCCGCAACATCTTAGGTTACAGAAGGCGCTTCTAGCGTCTAAACGTGACTGGAGATATCAAAGTCAAGCTTTCAAGAAGTGATATAAGCTTTCTTTCATCTATTTTTAAGCTGTCTCTTTTTCGCGGTCAAGCCATAGTAAGCAGCCCGGTCCACGTTGTGTAACGTTTTTTTCGTATTTACACGCAGTCTCCGTCTCGTCGGCGACCTCGTCTAATTGTCCGTCTTCCTTGATCACTTCTCTGGTCGGTTGCAGTAAAATGTAAAGGACAATTGCGCTACCTGATATCGGTTTTGTGACTCTACTTGGTCCTGGTTCTTTTACAGGTGCCATGGTAGACTGTTAATGAAATATGGACCCTCAATCATCAGTTGTAATTCATGGACCATAGCTCCCGCTGCTGATAAGGCCTACCACTTATGCGGAGTCGCGAAGCAAGTGGTGTGACCACATGACGTGAAACGGTGTAGGACTGTTAGAGTCGTCGGCTTGGTACTTGCACGGAAGGAGTGAACAATAAGCGAAAAGAGTATCAGAGTGTATGATTTAGAACAGAAGCACGGTTTTAAGTAAATGATGCATGGGGTGGGAGTGCGAAGCATCTCATTAGTGGAACGGCCCGCAATCTGGCGGGCTTAACGGACGTAGGATGGGCTCGCTTACAAGAACGAGGATGTATATGTACATCTAGAACGTGGAACACGAGGGGCACGCCTTTATTATCCTACCACGGATGTCCATGGTGCGAACATTGCATCCACTTGGAACGTGCGCGGCCGAACTCCACGCCCTCGCATATCCGAGTGAACGAGTATCCAAGCCCGACACCCTCAGCCTGATGTTGGTAGCAGCCAATGGGTAGCGAAGCCCTTGGCGCACGTGGCAAGGCCTCGTGTAAGGAAACTACTAATACATCATGCATACCTTGCTCCAATACAGTTCTGATAAGCAAACACAATATCAAATTATGTTCTCGTCGCCGCTTTTCAAGGGCCTTCTGGCCAGCCAGTTCCTGTTCAAGCTTGCCCACGCTGCTGTTGACACTTCTTCTCTTTCACCCCTGCTTTCCCCTGGCGCCGTCATCGACAACAACGCTCCTCGTTGGAGCGAATACGAGGCACCACATCCCGGAGCCGTTGTCCATCCAGCAACCGAGGCAGATGTCCAGAAGACGGTGAAATGGGCTATTGACCACAACATCACCTTCCTCACCCAGAACGGGGGTAATGGTTGGGTGACGACATTCGACATCGAGTGCGATGATATCATCATCAACCTCGACCTCCTCCGTTCCGTTGCCTTCAACGACGACAAGACCCAGGCCACGGTAGCTGGCGGTGCGTTGATCTCTGACGTTATCCAAGCAGCGTCATCCAACAGTGTCCTGGTCGCGACAGGCAGCTGCAACTGTGTAGGTTTCCTTGGTGCAGTTCTTGGTGGCGGTCTTGGAGTTCTTCAGGGCGAATATGGTCTGGGTGTTGACGAACTGCTATCGCTCAATGTCGTTGATGCTAATGGTAACGCCATTACTGTCACTCCATCCAACAAAGACCTCTGGTTCGCATTGCGAGGCGCTGCTCCCAATTTTGGCATTGTCACGTCGGCCACGGTGCAAGCCCATCCTGTTCCTCCTGCCGGTTTAACAGCGTGGACTGGTGCACTCATCTTTACACCACCTCAACTCGAAGCCGTCATTGCAGCCGCTGGAAACCTTTCCCTGACCGCGCAGATGGCGCTAACCCTCACATTTGCCAACGCACCGGCTACCAACTCGCAAAGCATTGTCGCTGCTGTCTGGTACTATGGTACCGCAGATGCCGGTCGCGCTGCATTCAAGTCTCTTCTAGACATTGGGCCCGTCACCAATACCACGACAGTGGCTCCCTACACATCATGGAATAATGGCTCCAATAATGCTTGTGTGAAAGGTGGACGAAGGCCGACATGGGGCGCTGGGCTTCAGACTATGGACCCCGCCGTATGGCGCCAGGTATTTGACGTCTGGCGTGAGTTGGCCCTAAAACCGGGTGCAGAGCGCAGCAGTATCCTTGTCAATGCATACTCCACTGAGAAAGTCCGATCCGTGTCCGATGCCAGCAGTGCCGTACCATGGAGAAGAACAATCAACTTCCACGCCCAGATCACCGCATTCTACACCGACCCAGCGTTCGATTCCAGGGCAATTTCATACGGACAGCGAGTTCGGGAACTATGGCGCAAATCGGATAAATCATGCAGGGTTTATATCAACAACGCGTTGGGCGACGAAAGCAAGGAGTCAATTTACGGAATCCACCTTAGGAAACTCACTGCACTGAAGAGGAAGTACGATCCCCATCGTCGGTTCGCCCAGTGGTTCCCCTTATAGTTCTCTGCCATCTAGATACTTCTCTCAATGAAACTCCCTAGTTCCTTTGCACCCTCACCCACCATCATATTGAAATGATCCCATCCTTGCAGTGTCTCAACACGACACGAGATACCAGGAAAGAGCTCTGCCCACCCACCAGCTCCATAATCCTTCCTCTCTTCTACCAGAAACTTAACACTTTCCGGGTCATTAGCTTCGACCTCAAACATTCCATATCTGACACCGTCCAGCGCACATTTTCCCGCCCAGCACACCGCCACGCGCGGTTTCTCGATCCCGTGAGGAACCCTCAATGGCTCCGCCCGATAACCCGCGAGCAGATTAACAGTAGCTTTGAAATGCGGCACCAACCATTCCGGATGCTTATTCCCTTTCCCAGCATCATTCCCCTTCGCACCATCCTCCACACCACCAGCAATCTGCTCAAAAACCCCAACATCACGACAGTGCTCATAAAACCTTTCAGGAAGCCTTCCCAAACCACCACCCACCTTCAACGGCGGACTATCCAAAAGTAACAAATCCCGCACCCCAGCGCCATTATCGAGAAGCATCTGCGCAGCACAGAAAGCGAAAATACCTCCTGAGGACCAGCCTCCTAGAGTATAACTACCCGTTGGCTGGCGGCGCTTGATCTCTGCAATGTAGGAGGCGATGAGCGAGGGGAGGGTGCATGTCATGGCTTCTGCATCGTGGCGGTAGGGACTGATGAGCGCTATGATGGTGATGCGGGATGATAGCGGTGGTAACGATATGTACGAGGCTGCGGAGCCTGAACCATCGGGGAAGAGGAAGAGTGTAGTGCTATTTTCGACAGAGGCTTTTTGGAGAACGAGAGAAGTCACTGGTCGCGCTGAGCTTGTCTCCGGAACTGTTGGGATGGTGGCGGAGGGACAGGTGTCGGACGTCGATGATGCAGGTGTCCCGATTACCGAAGCTTCTTTACTTTTCGACGATGAAGAAGTTGAGGAAAAATAGGGGAGAATGCCTTTACCCTTCGCATAAGCGGCTTTGAGCTCGCCTAGCGTCCTGTATGAGTCGAAGAGAGTGATGCCGGAGCCGAGGTCGAAATCGAGGTCGTCTTTTAGGCGGCTGGCGATGAGGAGGGAGAGCAGGGAGTCTATGCCGAGGTCGACGAGTTCGGTGTCGTCGTGTAGTTCGGATTTTTTGATTCCGGATTCTGAGGAGACTATTTCGAGAAGTGTGTCCAGTCTGGAGGTTAGGTCTGCGGCTTTTGTATCGGTGATGGTGGGTTGGAGTGTGAGCGATGGTAATACACGCTCGGGGATGGCGGCCGTGGTGGGAGAGGGAGGTATAGCGGAACCTTTTTCCTGCGCTTTTTGGGCGGTCGATAGGACGTGGTGGAGGAGTCTGTGGGGAACGCCTTGGAGCTGCGAGGGGTTAGCTGTGGATATGAAAGGAGAGCGAGGGAAGACGGGAGAACGTACTGTGAGATCCTCAAAAATGGCAACAAGTGTACCTTCTCGCAGCACAGTCAATGTCCCTTTCCAAATACTCCCCTCATACTTATGCATCTTGACATAACACTCATGCACCGCTTCCTTCTCCAACTCAGCATAAAGCGTCAAGGATCCCCAGCCATGGTTAACAAAACACTCCTTTGCCAGATCACTCGCATCGTTAGCATTCATAATGAAGCCAGCGACTTGCGTGAAGCAGTCGATATACGCCGGTGAAGCGGAAAAAGGCTGCGGGAACCCTTCCTCTGGCATACTACTGAAGTTCACCACACTGGACGCTGACATGGCTTTGCTGTCTAGGACGATTTCTTCCAGCCCGCGGTAGGCGGGGTCGAATTCAGCGAGTGTGGCAACCATTCTGTAGATCATCGTGGTGTTGAAGCGGTATGCTATGCCGCTTGCTAGGCCGGTTCGAACGGTCTTGATTGCTTCGGTGGTTTGTAGTACGACGTCTTTCATTGCTTCGGTCGAGGTGTGGGAAGTAAAGCCAATCTCACAGTCCGCGTGTTTTATAATGACCGCACCTCTATCATCTACGGTCGAGAATTCGCAGGCAGTGCTGAGTCGTTCATCTACGCGAACGAGTGTCTGCAACCATTGCGGTCCCTTAGGTAGCGCGACAAGTGCTTTCGAGATAGCCATATTTCTGATCGAGATCTCCTTCTCGGAGAAAGAATCTGGGACGATCTTCTGTAGGTAGCGGCCCACGGTAAGTGCTATATCGGCGTATATCGACGGAGTGCATAGAGGTATGCCATTAACTTTGTGTCCTTGAGCAATGGAGTGCAGTTCCGGCCTATTAAGATCTGAGCGTAGTTCGATAGTAGCTGGTAGCCGTTCGACTTCTTCTTTGAGCACCACGTGAATTGTGCGACTTAGAAGGCTCGGCCGGTCACTGAAGGAAACGACCTGTGGCGGTTCGCCTTTGCGGAGTGACCAGTCATTGACGTACTGAATCCAGTAGTTTTTGAGGTCCCAGTTATAGCGCGGAAGCGGGATGACGCTGAGGTTTCTAGAAAAATCGCGATGGAATTCGTCCCATCGGATGTTTACGCCCGCTTTGTAGAGCCATGTTGTTGTTTCCGTTAAAGACGTCCAGTTGTTCAGATTTCTCTTCAGTGAATGCTTTGCATGGCAGGAGCTACCCAAAGTGGCTTTGAGGATGGATGTGACAGTCGCGTTGTGCCCAATCTCAACGAAGCGCGTGTGGTCGTTGATAATGCCTTCGTCCTTCGCGGCCTCGATGGCAGATACGACATCGACGGTTCCTCTGAAATGATCCACCAAATGACGCGGACCCAGAGTTTCGCCTTTGTGAACCATATTTCCCGCCAGAGGGCATAGAATAGGGATCCTTGCGGTGCCAAAATTGATCGCTTGGATAGCCATCTCAAATTTTTCAAGAATGCAGTCAACTTGTGAAGAGTGGAACGCGTACTGGGTATCCAGAACAGTAGTTCGAATTTGGTGCTCTCTCAGCGCCTCCCCAAGCATGTCGATGTCTGCGCGCTTGCCACTGAGTACGATATCCTGAGGCCCATTGATACACGCTACGTCAATCCCAGTATCAGGTAAAAAGCGCTCAACATCCTCTTTACTTGCTCGTATAGCAAGCATACGATGAGTTCCCGGCTGGCAATTCTCTTGCAGCAAGCGGACACGCGCACCCACAGCGTACAGAGTATCAGCCTCTGAGAGAATACCTGCTGCATTGAGTGCGGCGTAGTGCCCCAGGCTATGGCCCATTACGTTGGATGGAATCGCGCCGAAGGAGATCCACAGCCTGGAGAGAGCCATTTGGAGGCTTGTGTGTGCTAGTTGAGTTTCTTCCGCTGTGAAATTGAGAAGGTCACCAGTGCTGTCTCGGATGATGGGGAGGAATGGTGCAAAGCCCAGGAGCTTCACTAATTCATCGTATCGGTCGATATCACTTCTGAACGAGGTGTTCGTGTGATACAGTTCTCGGCCCGTGCCGATGTAGTGACCGCCCTGGCCGGTGAAGACAAAGGATATTGAGTGCGGAAGGCTGCTTGGTTGGGTCTTTGGAGGTACCTGTACGATGGCGGATAGTTTGGAAATTAGTTCGGTTATGGAAGACGCACTCAAAGCCAACCTGTAAGAGTGATGCAAGCGTCTGGATGTGGTGGTGTATGAAAGTGATGCCAAGTCTAGATTAGTACTCTGTTGAGTGAAATTGAGGAGCGATCGAGTATTAGCATGCAACGCAGACGAAGTTTTTGCCGTGATGGCGATTGGGAAGATCGGCCTTGGGTCTTCACCCTTCGTCTGGATACCCTTGAAAGGAGCATCTTCAAGAAGCAGACTTGTGTTTCCCCCGGCAGCGCTGAAGTTGTTCAACAGTGCGTATCGCGGTTGCAGGCCGTTCCGTTTCCATGGCGTAGGTGCTGATGCAATTCGAACTCCTCTCTCAGCGAGGTCCTCTGGGAACTTTCGATTGATTCGAGTGTTTATGCCGACATGCGGTGGGATCTTGTCATTCTGCATCATCACCAGTAGCTTGATGAGACTGGTAACGCCAGCGACAGCTTCCCCATGTCCAAAATTAGGTTTGGCTGACCCGACATGCACAACTTCCCCCTTTGTACGGCGACGTGGTCCATGGTTCGGGGCAATGGTGCTCAGCACACTCGACATCTCTCCCGCATCGCCCACCTGAGTTCCCGTCCCATGCATCTCGACATAACTGATATTCCCTGGACGCAGCCCATTCAAGACTCTCGTGAAAAGATCACTTTGCGCTTTCGGATGAGGACGTGTTATCGACTCAGCTTCTGCGGAATGGTTCGTCCGAATGTCGACAATAACCCCTTTGATCGGATCCCCATCCTTGATCGCATCTTCTAAACGTTTCAATATCACCACTCCGACTCCTTCTCCCCGGCAATAGCCATCCGCGCCATCATCGAAAGTCTTGCAGTTCCCCGTTCTCGACAGGAAATGCCCTCTGTCAAGGCCCGCCGTGAAATCCGGATTCGTAATAATATTAGCTCCGCCAGCAATCATAGTATCCGCCTCCTGTCTCCACAACACTCCGCAAGCGACGTCAATTGCAGCCAGACTAGACGAGCACGCTGTGTCAACAGCGTAGCTAGGCCCACTGAACTTGAAAGCGTAATTGATGCGTCCAGGAATAAAAGCGCGATTGCCACCGGGTATCATATAAGTATCGATATTCTGCGCACTGTTCGTCTCCATCCAGTCATTGCTCGTCACTCCAAATGCCACGCCCACACGACTCGGCTGGGACGAACGTGCACCAGATACAATGCCTCCTTCTTCGAGTGCCTCGTACGCTACCATGAGCGCGAGTCGCTGCGCTGGATCGACTTGTTCGGCCTCGCGTGGTGACATGCCAAAGAACCGGGCGTCGAATAGTCCGGCTTCTTCGAGCCAGCAGCCGAATGGAGTCGCACTTGTGTTCTTTCGCGGGTGTTCTGATTGATCTACATGCGTGCTCGCATTCCATCGAGAAGCTGGGACGACTTTGTGGACGTCCCTTCCTTGTACGAGGAGATCCCAAAAAGCGGCGTTGCTATCAGCGCCGCCGGGGAAGCGACCAGATGAACCAACAATTGCGATCCTGGCTCTGGAATTATTTTGGATATAGTCGGAGACTGGTTGTGTTTTTAGATTCGCAATTTTGATTTGAATGTTGGTTTCCAACTTCAGTGCTTGTTGAAGCATGGGGGCTGCACCGCTGGCGATGGGAATGAGAAGTGCGGTCGATCGGTCCCGGAGTTGACTGCCGAGCGAATTCACCAAGTTTCCAATATCCATGCGCTCGAGCAAGACTGCTGTGAGTGCCGTCGAAATAGCCTCTGCAAGAGTAGATCCAGCTGCACTTCCGGTTGAGTGACTTGAGATGATGGGAACGGATTGACTGAAATTGTCCGCGTCTATGCCGCGAATCCGAGATAGTAGCGATTCTAAAACGACTGGGCTGTAGAGATGTTTTGCATGATAGGGCGCATAGATCGGCAAGGTGACCGACATCATGGTCTTGAATTCCTGACTTTTTTTGACCTGCTGTAAGACCTGCGGGGGACCACAGATAGTCACACCTCTAGGCGATTTCATGCCAATGTATGGCCTTGATGATTTCGCACGATGCTTGTAAATGTTAGACTCAAACTCAATCGCAAGCTTTCCGCGGTTGAAGAACTCACCTTCGACACCCAAGCTTCTATGTATTCCTCGGCGAGATCGTAATCCAGCGTTGGCATAGCCACCGCCCAAGATGTATTCTCCGCTTCATTTCTACAGGAAAATGAGTTCCCGGCTTGCCAGGCCACCTCACCTATGTAGAAAGAGAGAACTGCCACTTCAACAGCCACAGGGAGCAATTCCGACAGTGAGCGACAACAACTCACAGCCGCAGCCGTAAGCGTTCCAGTACACAACCCTATCAAGTACGTATTCCCCGCAGTTGGATACTGTCCACTGGCTCGATGGCATTCCTTGAAGAAGACACCAAATTGGCAGATACTTGTAAGAGCATGTTCGACTCCCACCCGACACGATCCTTGAAACTCCACTTCCAAGAGCTCAAGCAGTGATGCAAACTGTTGCGTGCTGGTGTTGTATCTTAGGACCTCTGCTCGTAGTCTCAGATATGATTCGCGGAGAAAGGTTTCCAGGATGGGATCTCGCTCGCTGTGTAGAAGAGTGCGGAGGGGGAACCGGGCATCGTCTGTCTGGTCTCCAAACAAATACACCGCCGTGCGGTCTTCCATGACTTCAACAAATGGTGCTGATTTCAAGAATTGGCCTGATTGAACCACAGCCTTTGCTGCCTGTCCCTATGCCAGCCCTGCTCTACGATTACATAATGCGCCGTTACAGTTGGCTGATAACGAGGTCCCTATCTATCTGACTCTAGGCAAGAACGGAGTCCGCGATCACACCTGTGCATTCCATAGGCCATCGATCGACGTGCATAGCGTATCGAGAGTCCAGATTCAGCTTCATGCGAGATACTAACCCAACCCTCCTGTACGTCGTAACGACGGCTGAAATGCACGGTTATGTACATCGACAACAGAGGCCAAAAGATCGTATCCATTGACTAGGGTGAGGCACAGAGTTGCACTACCGTGCGTGTACGGCACGAATTCGATCCCGACCCTCTAGTTTGGGTACCCCTTGCACCCACCAATCAACTTTATGCCTCAACGAACGACACTAACGTAACCAACGGTGTTGAATGCGGGCGGCACATGATTGGAACATCCAACTCGTCTGCCGGGGAAGGTGACAGAGCTTTGTGGAATGCAATCCGATGTGCGTCCCTTGTATAACGCAACACAGCGCGGAGGAGTTCAGCCGAACGCTTTGACATAAATACCGTTTTAAACGTCTGAAGCCTTGGCCATCCACACGATAGCTATCCTACAATCACTCTTCCTGACAGACCAACAAACATGGCAGCAAGAATTAACACCGTCCTTGTCATTGGTGGTACTGCCGGCATCGGTGAACAGTTCGTTCGTCGTTTCCACAGCCTCGGCAAGAAAGTCATCGTAACTGGAAGGAACGAGACCAAACTCACTGAGCTGGCCAAGGAGTTGAACGGACTGGAGACACGAAAAGTATGCCCATCACCCGCACCGGATACGACATGAATCACGAAACGAGCTCTAGCTAACAGCAAACTCCCCCAGTTCGACATTGCCGATTCCGACGATCTTCCCACTCATGTCACGGACGTCTTGACTGCTTTCCCAAAACTCGATAGCGTCATCATCAATGCCGGGATCCAGAAGAGCTTCAACTTCTTCGACCCTTCGAGCATTTCCGCCGCCGAAATCTCCCGTGAAATCACAACGAATCTCACGGCCCCGGCACTGTTGATTCAGCTCTTCGCCCCGCATCTGCTCCGCTTGTCGCTCGAAGGTGCCAAGACCACTCTGTTCGTAACTTCCTCAACGCTTGCTTATGTTCCTCTGGGCTTTTATCCCACGTACAGCGCTTCCAAAGCTGGTATTCACGCCCTGACCCTGGCCTTCCGGCAGCAGCTTTCGCATGCGCCCGAGGAGGCGAGGAAGAATTTCAACGTTGTGGAAATTGTACCGCCGTATACTGATACGGGACTTGACAAGGAGCATCGCGAGGCTGTTGTCGCTGCTCAGGGTGGGCCGGACAAGGCGGTCCCTGCAATGCCGTTGCAGGACTATGTAGAGAAATTTTTCGAGGCGTTTGAGCAAACTGAAGCTGATGGCTCGCTGAAGAAGGAGATTGGGGTCGGGATGGGTCAAGTGGGTGTTGATACGTGGAGAGGCAGCTTTGGTAAGATCTACGAGCAGTGGCATATGTCTACGTAATAATCTTTCTCGTATTTTCCATACCGAATCGTCTTCGTTGTCATACAATCGTACATACTTCCTCATGATCAAACGCACCATCAATAGCCTCTAGCATCACAGTTATCCCCTACTCGAGAACTTAGGGAATGCAGTCTCCTCGAGCAGAATTTCTTCCTTGCTATCCTGCCTCTTCCACCCTTGTCGTGTGGAAGGGTATCCAGACCCGGAGGGAGTGGAACCGCCCTTACTGATCCTGGAAGCTCCCCGGCTATCACCCGTAGTGAGACCGGTGAGATACGAAGTGAAGCTCCTTATTCGGACAAACGCCAGAGTCATGATTGGCTTCGTCATGGGGACGCAGGCGGTGATCATTAGAGCTGATGATTCGACGACATTCCAGACTTCGAGCGGAACAGTCGTGACTAGGGTATGTCAGTCATTACTGCGCAAAGCTGAACCAAGCAGAAGCACTTACAAGTCGGGTCCCCAGCTTCGATCAACGATTTGATTGTTGAACACTTGATGATGGCCATGATTCCAGCACTGTTTATACATGTTAGATGGAGCGTTTGATGAAGGTTGCTGGGCAAACATACGGTATCCCAAGACTGAACGATACGACGATCAATAACTTCCTCGACTGCTCCATCTGGAGCTGCCACACCTTGAACATGGGATAGATAGCGTAAACCATGTCGAGAAAGGCAGAATACGCTGCAGTTCGTCAGTATGAAGCAGTTGGAAAAGTCTAGTGTGACACACCTGTCAAAAAGTATCCCATGTAGAGATAAATCCTCGGATCCCAGCATTTTCCAGGAGACTTAGGCTGCCAATTCTTCTTGACGGGGTCACACTTGACGACAGATATGACGGTCATAATCATATCCCAGAAGAAGAGGAACGCCAACATGCACCATAGAATTCGTCCCAGGCGCTTGCTGGTTGTGGTGAACAGACGCACGAGAAGCATCACCACAGGCACTTTGGGAAACACAAAGGTCCATAGACTGAGAATGGTGAGGGCGTAGGACGACGGCGCCAGTTTCAAAGCAGCCACAGGATCCGTCTTCAACAAGAATTGCAGATGCAGACCGAATCCCATGGACACATTGACAGTGAGCCAGATCGTTCTTGCGAGAATGACCATCATCGCGACAACGATCATGCCATCGTCAAGCTCCAGGCGTGTTTGTTCTAGAAGACGTCGCGAGACCAGCCGTAGCGTTACAGCGCCTGTAGGTACATCAGCAACCGAACCAATAGCTCGAGTAGAGTCGCATACATAGTGAAATACAGGTAAAAACCCAGTTGATAGTGACGGCAAAAGCGCGTCTGTCGTCATCACCACCGTAAGACATGATGGAAATGGAATGGATGTGTGAAGCCTGTGTTGGGCGGTCTACGCGCGGCTACAACCAGGGCATGCCCTTCTTACATATTGCTACCTACCATTGTCTTGCTTTGGGGACTCGTAATTCGTGTAGAGCTCACCTATCAGCAACTGACCATACCCTGCTTGTGCATTCGCCTCATGGCCCATGCAGCCACCCATTTATAGCTGACGGAAACCATGAACCATATTTCTTATCACCTTCACATTTTTCGTTCTCGCGAGCAATCTATTCTTTCCGACCCTCCTTCAGCAAGGTTAAGCGGTTTGCAGCAACAACATGGCCAGTCCAGTCCTCGACAAAGTGCACAGCTTCCAGACGTAGGTGCCCAGACTTGAGACATTGGCCAGATGGAGCGATGGGTTGTTTGTCGAAAAAGCCAAGCGCAGGACAGAGATTGTTCGCAGGACGCCGGCAGGTATTGTGCTACCTCTATCTGAAAACCAGATACACAAGATGTTACGCTCTTTTCAGACGGTGCAGAAGGCTGAGCAGCGACCAAGCACAGATAGATTACACCGGCGGCGGAGTCGTTACCTTGAGGTAGTTCTTTTCGTGTCAGGAATGAGAGCATGGCGAGTTGCGCACTGTTGACGAGCGCAGCCTCATCGGCCTGAGGCGGGGTGCTTTGAAGTGGGGTGCTTGTATTCCCTCTCGAGTGAGCTGACGTGGTCGGCCATGAAAGCGCTGGCGAACGATGATACGCACGCCACTGCGGGACGGCTGATGGTGGTGTGCATGAAATACGGGAAGCCCAGACCAAGCGACGCAGGAATTTCAGCCGTTGTGTAACCTACCGTCCTTTGTCGGTGATGGGCGCATCAACTTAACCGTTTGTGGCGGGTTAGAAGCTTCGTGGAGGCCTCCTCTACCCTCAGAAGAATACAAGGCCGGCGCGTATCAACTCTGCGGACTCCGCAAGTAGTGAATAACATCAGGCTTAGCAGAACTGTCCCATATGGGACACAGAAGCCGCCCACCATGCTAAGATCGAAGAGGCGGGTGACAGAGCTATTGCTGCTATCCGGTCCGGACCGCTCCGAGCATGCCTATGGTATTGGTGTTAAAAATATCCTAAGCGCACGGACTTGCTTGAGCTCTACTTGAGCCCAAGGCAAATTTAACCCAAGTGAGAGTGCCGTCCAGCACCTTTGGCGTCATCTTGATGCTTGAGTAACACCAAGTCATCGCCTAAGCTTGTGGGAATGAGAGGGAGACATCCCTTGCAGGGGCTAATATGCTTACGCACTCGTATTTCAGAGCCTAGCATCTTGTTAATATGTTCCTAGAAAAGGAATATGGGAGGGGAATACGAGACGTTGGGTGCGGAGTGACATCTGCGGGGAGGATGGTCGGATGAAGTTCGACGAAGGTTCCGCTTACAAAACAACGGCGTAATGCACGTGCCTCATTGTACACCGTGTACACGCAACCTGGTCGTCATACGAAGCGGTAATATAAAAAAGCCCCTCGACTCTCTACACCCGCTCGTCCTACAACAGACCCTTGAAGGCCCGACCTTCGAAATCTCAATGCCTGCTACATGGACCCCTGGGCGCATCGTGCTCAGCCTAGTCGCCATCACCACTAGCGTCGGCGGTTACATCGCTGACTGGAACCACACCCACGTCTACAACCCGAGATGGCCGCCGCACGCTAAATTCCACAACGGCCAGACAATGAGCACCGGAATGCTTCTTGGCCTCAGCTCCCTCTACTATCTTTTTCGTCCCACGTCCAGCCAACGCGAGTCCCTGCAGTTCGTACTCTGGCTACTGAGCTTGAACTGGGTTGCCCAGCTCAGCGCCGCTCTGTATCCCGGCTCCCTTCCGGTGGATCCCGAATTCGGATCAGGGTTTCCCCAAGCGTACGTCTGTGCCATCTTGTTCGCATTCATTGGGGCCGGCTATAGACTGGAGCGGTCACGCTTGGTCAAGGCAGGCACTTGGGATCGTCCAAAGGCAACATAGACGCTTCGTATTCCGACGACTCTCGTACTACCCAGACTACTGAGGTAACCCTACATTCAGCATTCTTCGACTTGCCACGTCCGTTCTCTGCAGCAGGGTCTCAGCAAGCCCGCGCATGCCTTGCTCGAATCTTGCAATCGATTCAACCGACAGGTTTTCGTTTGCCACCATCTCGACTACCCCAAATGCATCATGCAATGCCGCTACAGCACCCACGCCCCCAGCTGGGGACATCACGTGTGCTGCATCTCCTAGAACGGTAACTACGGCTGAAGGATTCCATGCGGGGATCTTCAGTGGAGCTGAGTAGATCCGGGTTCCCACTGTTAGGGGGGCATCTTGCAACTCGACCAAAGAACGAACTGATGAGTGCCATTCGGCAGTAAGATCGAGAGCAAGTTTAGCCCCATCTTCCAGAACAAAATCCAAATCTTTTCCCTGCATTCGAAGCATGCTTCGGCCAAACATTATGCCCCAATGAACGTAATCGGTGGGAACATGCGGGTAGACGTCCCGGTTCGAGAAGTGACAGGCCTCTAGCACCATGACCACAGGCCCATCACCAAATATGATATTTTGAGTCAAAGGAGCCTCGTCCCTCACGATCGTCAACCACCGGCGATACGACTCTGGGAACCGCTCCTGTAGCTCAGCATTCAACGTCGTCTTCCCGTATACGCAGCACGTATCCGTGTCCTGGATATATGAAGCTCCTGGTACTAATTGCTGCCGTACGCGAGACCGACTTCCATCCACTCCCAGAAGTAAAGCCGCTATCTGCGTGCTTCTGTCTCTAAAGAAGACACGGACCCCGGGGGCGCCAGGGGTACCGGCTTCTAGCTCTTCGTAACGGTCGAATTCCTGGCCAAAGTGCACAAAGTCGGAAATCCCCGTCATCAACGCGTGGCGTAAAAGGCCTCGATCTGCCGTAAGAGGGGGTGGAATTCCCGGGGGTAGGCGTCCAACGCGGCAGGCCGTTATCGATCCATCGGTAGCATTGACATTTGTCTCCCCCACAAACGTTGACGCACAGGTATCTTCCACGACTTTGAAGACATCTTCTGGAATGAGCTGCATAAGCTTCGCCTTGAGATCACCGGTAATCTTGATCCGGTTCCCCTGTCGTCGAGAATCCAGCAAACCATCTCGTTCGTACACGGAGAAGGAAATATTCCGTTTCTTGAGTCCTTGTGCCACTGCAAGACCTCCGACCCCGGCGCCAACGATGATAACATGCGGTACAGGCATCGTAGACGAGGACTGCGATGGATGCGATGGAAATGAGTGCGTAATCGGGCGTTGCAGTTCAGGTGTTGCAGTCAGACTGTATCGATTATTTATGTATGTTCAGCTCCCCTTGCTCAAATGGGCAGGAGTGCCGATGTTGCGTTGCCTTAGCTCGTTATTCAACATCTCTGCCTTGTACCATACCTTGCTACCAAAACTATCATGCAGATACTAAATAGAACCACGCAATGTTCTTTCGGAGTCCGAAGGTTTTTTTGGTGGTGTGTGACGAACCTTCCACCTCCTATCACTCGCAAATGGCGTAGCACAGAATCGATACAAATGTAGCTTCAGCGTCAACATTCACAGTGTCTAATCCTAGTCACATAGCAAATAAACACGTCAAAGATCCCAAGCATCAAATTGATCACC
Organism: Byssothecium circinans; assembly: GCA_010015675.1. Lineage (NCBI taxonomy): Eukaryota > Fungi > Ascomycota > Dothideomycetes > Pleosporales > Massarinaceae > Byssothecium > Byssothecium circinans. The sequence continues at coordinate 444,608 of ML977012.1, read as the reverse complement.
ACCCACCCACGACCATACTTCCTTGGTATCCATTGGTGGCCATGCATCTCTTTATTACCTTTACCCTAGGCCTAGCTCTAGCGGCTACCACGACGTCGGCCCCGCTTCTGCAACCAATCCTTTCCAGACAGCTACACAACACCACCATCAACGCAACATATGACTTCGTTGTCATTGGAGGCGGGACTGCGGGTCTGGTTGTAGCGACAAGACTGGCCCAAGCTTCCTATTCGGTGGCAGTCATTGAAGCGGGGGGCTTCTACGAGGATGATATTGGCGACATTGGCAAGGTCCCTGCCTTTGCTGCCTACGGGGCTGGTTCAAGCCCCGATGACGTGCTTCCTGATGTAGACTGGGGATTTGTGACTACTCCACAGGCAGTAAGTTGGTGCTAGCGGGGTGAAGGTGGAAGGTTTTGGGGGATTCTACTGATGGGATGCAGGGTTTGAATGACAGGAAACTGCATTATGCGCGGGGGAAGACCCTCGGCGGAAGGTTTGTGTAACCTGAAGACTATCTCACACATTAAGGATCTATTCTAACGAACCTCACAGTTCCGCTCGAAATTACTATACTTACCAGCGTCCAACAATTGATTCTCTGGACAAATGGGCTTCAGTCGTCAACGATACCTCATACACGTTCGACGCATTCCTCCCCTTCTACAAAAAATCCATCGACTACACACCACCAAACAACTCTCTCCGTCCAAGCAATGCATCTGTGCCATCTGCTACTAACGCTTTTTCCGAGGACTCCGGCCCAGTTCGCGTTTCTTTCTCGGATAACTGGGTAAACCCCATATCATCGTTCTTCCAAGCGGCGTGGGAAAAACTCGGGTTACCGGTTGCGAACGACTTTGTAAGCGGATCGCTATTTGGCGTGCAGTACGTAGCCAACACCATCAATCCGAGGGGAAACGTGAGAGAAAGTTCGTATTCGTTTCTGAGAACTTTGGGAGATGTTGCGAATTTGCACGTGTATAACCATACCATGGCGAAACGCATCTTGTTCGATGGGAACTTGGCGACTGGCGCTGTTGTGTGTAGCGATGGGATGGAATATGTCGTATCAGCGAGGAAAGAAGTCATCCTAAGCGCTGGTGTAGTGAGTCCTTGTCTTCCAAAACCATTGTCGTACGTACAGTAACTAATCTTTCTAAAAGTTCCAATCCCCACAACTCCTTATGGTTTCCGGAGTCGGCCCCAAAGCCACGTTAGAAAAATTACACATCCCCATAATCTCCTCCCTCGAAGCAGTCGGCCAGCATCTCGAAGACCACCTCCTCTTCAGCGCCAGCTACCACGTCCTCCCCACAACCCATTCCGCGCTAGGAAACAGCACATACTTCGCTTCCGCATCCGCTCAATACGCCGCGAACGGCAGAGGTATCCTCAGCAATCCCGGCGGTGAAATAGTCGCCTGGGAGAAACTAATCCACAACTCAACAAATCCCAAAGCCCTCAGCGCACCAACCCACAAAGCCCTAACCGCCATGCCCCCCGACTGGCCCACCTTCGAATACCTCATCGTCGACGCCTACCAAGGCGACAACCAAAACTACATAAAAAACGCGCCACAGACACCGTTCATGTACGCATCACCCGCCGCCGCTATCATGGTCCAGCAGAGCCGGGGGAACGTCACGATCAACAGCAGCGATACCTCGGACCTCCCTCTTATCAATCCGAACTGGCTCACGCACCCAGCGGACCAGGAACTGAGCCTCTTGGCATTCAAGCGCGTGAGGCAGATGATGGATGCGGAGCCGATGAGGGGGCAGTGGGTCGAGGAAGTGGTGCCGGGGAGAAATGTTACGAGCGATGAGGGGATTATGGAGGCAGTTAGGAGAGTGGCGATTCAGGTTTTTCATGCAGCTTGTACTTGTAAGTTTTCCACGTATTTTAGGTTGTTGTTTAGGTAGTTATTGAGCTTGACTGACACTGTGTGTAGGCAGGATGGGCACTTCGCCGCATGGAGCAGTTATTGATTCGAAAGCGAGGGTTTTCGGGACGAGGGGATTAAGGGTTGTAGATGCTTCGGCGATGCCGTTTTTGCCGCCGGGACATCCGCAAGCTACGATCTGTACGTTTCCCCCTTCCGTGTAGATGAAGAGATTGTTAAAGATCGTTTTAACTGACCAAAATACAGATGCACTGGCAGAGAAGATCGCGGAGGACATCATAAAGTCAAACTAGCTAGAACATCTAATCTCTGTACAATATGTATCACCACTATAGAAATAACAAACACATTCAATCAAATCTCTCTAATCCCCATCTCCAGAACCGCCATCGCACTCCCGAGCGGTTGCTTCCACCCCTTGATCTCCAGCGGCGGCACTGTGCTCGCAAACAGCTCCTCCCACTCCCCAAGCTCCCTCTCCTTCGCATTAAAACACTGCGCCATCGTGAGATCCCCCATCCGCAATATGGCCTCCTGGAGTGGATCCACGGACCCCGGAGGCGGCAGCACGATATCCATAACTACGATCCGCGCCTTGGGATCGCCCCCGTCACGCAGCGCAACAGCGAGATGCTGCAGGATCTGCCTCGCGCGGTCGAAGTGCCAGTCATGCAGGACCTTGCGGAGCAGATAGACTGCAGGAGCAGCACCCGAATCGGTAGCTACAGCAGGCTGCGGGGTGAAAAAATCATGAGGAACAAAGGTAATCCGTGCAGATACGTCGGCCCCCGACTCCTCATCCACTCTCGTATCCGCTGCAGCCGCTGCCGTTCCTGCAACCACCTCCTCCAAATCCTGCACCACGAACCCCAACCCCGGAAACGCCTCTGCAAGCGCCCCACAAGCCTGTCCCGTCGACCCGCCCACATCAACAACCACGGCCCCCCTCTCCAACCGTGCCCAATCAAACCCATCCACTAGGTGCTGCAAGCGGCCGCTGGGCCGCTGCCCCATACTCCGCATGTACCCCGCGAACAGCTCGGGAAGCCCGGGCGTAGCTTTCACGTAGTCGAAGAACGGGAGTTCGGTGTTAAACGCTGCGTTGAAAGCCGTGTGGTTCTTTGTAGTCGTCTCGCCCCATTTCGCACTTGCTGCGGCCATACCGAGCGCCATGGGCGCGCTGTAGGTTGTGATGAAATGCGTGGAGGCGCGGAGGGAGGCGTCTGTTGCGAAGGCTGCGGATAGGGCGCTATGCGTTATGTGTTCCGGGACGGGTTCGTGGAATAAGCCGCTCGTCATGGCCATGCGAGCGACGGAGCGTAGGCGGGCGAGAGGGACGGCTGCGAGGGCCGCGAGGTCGGTGTAGGGGATTGGCGGTTGGTTGATGGGGACGTGGGTGAAGATGTTGAAGTGGCTGAGCCATTGGAGGGCGGAGAGTGTTTGGTATTTTAGTTGGTGGTGTTCGAGGAGTGAAGGGGCGGTGTGGAGGAGGGTTTGGAGGGTGTGGGTTGCGGACAGGATGGTTTTGTGGGCGGAGGTTGGGGGGTTCGAGGGGTAGGTGGTGGTGTTGCTGTTTTCTATTTCTTCTGCTGCGTGGAGGATTTGTTGGGCGAGAGTTACTAGGGAGGGGGTTTGGGCCATTGTTAGACTGGAGGAGTTGAGGATGATAAAGGAGGAAGTGGAGTTGGTGTATGTAGGAGGTATAATGGCTGAGATATATCTGATGGCTGTCGAGCTCCTTCCAAGCTTGGTAAGCGTCTAGTGTAGCAATAGATGTTGTGGAAGAACGACGTGCATTAGCGTCAAAGTATCCGATGAACATTGTACCTTTGTACAGTACAATCCCTTGCTCATCATCTACCATGCTCCTCTACGTCTTCCTCGCGATCCAAAAAGAAGCCCGGTATGTATTCTGCAGCATACTCCGCGTATTCGAAATGTACCCCGTCTCCACACTCCCTGGCTCATACATCTCAACCACAAACCCCAAATGCCCAACCAACGCTACAACCTCATCATCCGTCAATTCCACCGACCCTGGATCCGCGATCCCTGTATCGATATCCCCATTCCCATCCTTCCCTTTCTCTTTCTCTCGCTTCTGCGCCTTCTCTTCATCTGAAGGCGAAGACCGCGATACATGATGCCAAAGCAGCGGCCCTAGATTAATCCACAAACCTCCAAGTTTAAGGCAGTTATGTACAGCTTCGATATAGCGTATGATATTCGGCGCCGTGTCGATGAAGAATACGGTAGCTACTGCGTCAAAGGTTTCTTTCGATCCAGGTTGAGAGTATAAGACGCAAAAATCGCCTGTTGACATACTCATCCGTTCATGCGCGGGAAGCTTAGAATTTCCGGTGTCTTTCATGAGTTCAGTGCCGGGATGCACGTCGGGTATGGGGAAGGTGCGGAATTGATCGGCGCGGGAGAGATGGTTCGAGCAGTTCAAAGCGAACGGAGCGATTGTGAATTGGCCCGGCGATTCGGCATGATTGAGGATGAGTGAGGAGGCCATGAGTTCGTGGTACGAGATCTCGTTGCCTTCGACCGTATATCCTGCGCGACAGATGTCGAAGACGAGTCGCCCTAGCCCAGCACCAGGGACCAGGACGTTAATATCTGATCTATCGAACCCGTCTTCTTTCTCCGCTCGCGTCTGGAACTCGGCATCTAGACTTTCAATCACAGGATCGAAGCAATTCCTCCTCTCCACGACGCCTTCAGCGCTCCACTCGCGATAAAACTGATTCACACAACTCCTCGCCTTCTCCATATCCGTCTGCGTCGTTTCCACTTTCAAGTGATCCATGACGGTGGAGAAGGCCTGGTACTTGTCGTGGGCGTATTTCTCGGGCACGATGCTGGCAACCCATTCGCTGTCCAGGCTAGGGGCGATGAACGCTTGGAAGCCGGTAGTGAAGATGGCTTCGGCGAGACCGGCGTTGGAGTCGATTAGGTTGTCGATGGTGGAGAGGGAGGATAGGACGTTGAAGGGGGGCTGTGAGAGTAGGGTCCAATGTGCTGATGGGAGGGAGTAGAAAGCTTGCCGGCGGACGTGCGTGGTGTTGAAGTGGGCGAGGCGGCGGTAAGAACTGGGGTTGAATCAGAAAGTTGGGATCAGGGATTTAAAGAGTTCATCAAACGCGATGTAGCAACATAAGAGAAGCATGCTAGAATGGGTTGGCTCACCGGAAGGAATCTAGTACTGAAAGGAGATGTTTTTGCTCCTCAGGGTCTGCCATGGGATCGAAGTCGCCATCCCATTCTTTTTCCGCCATGTTCGATATATTTTCCTTTTCTTTATAATCACTTTAGAGCCTATAATTCTTGCCCTGCCGAAGTCTTTCCCCGCTAAAGTCTACTTGGGAGTTTGTGGTGCAGCAACGACGCCAAGGGTGGGAAGATGACACTTTAGGTTCTTTAGTATTTTTAATTCAACTACTCTTTCCCATATTGAAATCGTTTATTCTTTTATTTTCGTGTGTGAAGTTGATATCACGAGCGGCCGATGACGTTTGAAGGACATTCAATATTCGCGGCGGAAGACGCTAGCCAGCGTTAACACCGAGTTAAGTCCGACCTACCCCGCTCCGAAAGACACCAGCGCCATATATCCATGGGGCAATCTGGAAAATTGACCAAACATATAAGACATCTGTTAGCTCACTATAAGAACATGAAGAAATTGGATTATCATGAGAGGATCGGTTCTATTTCATCGATATATGCAATCGCACTCTAAACGCCGCACAAAAGTTACGTAGCCCGCCGCAATCCCGCTAGGCACCAAGAGCGGGAACCCAAATGCAAAAACAATACGTAACACAGCATGCAAACAGCCTTACGCATGGCTCAAGACCTATGCGAGCCAGCGCTTATAGCCCTCCTCAAGCACGGCGGGCTGCTGCTTGCCATCCTTATTAGCACTCGCCCACCCACAGCGCTTGCCGATAACATATGCCGCAGTGTCATGACCCTCGATCCACGCATCAATCTTCTCATGAACACAGCCCTTGTTCTCACCCGTCCACACATCCGTGACCTCATACGACCCACCGCCCAACTCTGGAACTTCCGAGAAGCTCGCCGTCTTCTGCTTTGTGTCGCTGTAAGGGTTGAAGAGAAGGAGGAGGGTGCCATTGCTGGACTTGCCGCTCCAGTACTCGGCTGGGAAAGAGGCGTTGAACGTCCAGTCAGGGTTCGTTCCCCAGCGATAGGGCATCGCGGGTGCGCCGACGACGGGGTCCTGGTTGAAGGCTAAGAGATATTTGTTCTTCATGACCTCAACTTCAGCAGCCGAAGCTTGGGACAGATCACAGCCGATGAGAAGAGGGCTCTTCATGGCAGCCCAGAAGGCGAAATGCGAACGGCTCTCCGGGAGCGACAATCCGTTGCCAACCTCGAGCATGTCCATGTCGCCGTGGCCCCAGAAGTCGGTCGAATGGAGGCGGAATGTGTACTGATTCCAAATATCGAGAACGCGGCGCCATGATGGGTCGATGTCGTTGGTCACGCGCCACGATGAAGCGGTCTCGTTACCCCAAGAGTCGACGTTGGCGGTGCCCCACTGGCAGAGGGAGTAGAGGATGGTACGGTTCTGCTTGGCGAGAGCATCACGCATGGCGGCATAGCGTTTGGCACTCTTCGATTTCGAGTAATCGTAGCCAGCCGGGCATGGATTGTTGAAATTCTGGCCTACGATGCACGTGCCGTTGTTGTTTCCGATATTAAAGGGCGGGCCCTCGGGAACACAGAAGTTGCACTCGTCCTGCCACTCGCTGGGAACATTGCAGTTGTCGTACTTGAGGTAATCGATTCCCCATTCTGCCCAGGTTTGCGCATCGGTCTCTTCAAGGCCTAGCGATGCTTGATAGTTCTGACACGTCTATAGCTTTTTGTTAGCTTTTGTTTGCTTATGCCGTTGATTATGTGGACAGCTTACGTGGGTACCGGCGCTGCTGTAGATGCCAATCTTCAGACCCATATCATGGATCTTCTTGGCAGTGCCGTTGATGCCGTCGGGGAACCGCTGTGGATCGGGAATCAGGCGGTTGGTGGCATTGTCGCGTCTATCTTTGATTTGCCAGCAGTCATCTATATTGACATATTGGTATCCAACATCCTGCGCAATGGGTCAGCCCCACGCTTCAAGAGCGTGCGAATGGACGACGTACCTTCAGACCGAGTTTCACGAACTGCTCTGCCGCGACGAGGAATTGCTCTTCGGAGATGCTGCAAGCAAATTTGTTCCAGGAATTCCACTGCTAGATGTTAGAATTGGATATGCAAGGGATTGAGCCACCTACGCCGAGGGCGGGGAGTCGACCAACGTTGTCCTTGAGGACAAGACTAGGGACACCAGTGATGAGGCTGGCGAAGACGGGAAGAATGATGGTGAGCTGCATCTTGACGGGTGGGCAGCGAGTTGTTGAAGGATAAAGATGATTGTGTGCAAGCCGACGGGGAGAGTGCGGGTTTAAGTATGGGGGGAGGTGCAGGCTCGTTAGCGGGCTCTTGGTTGCACTTGACTCAGGCGAGAAACTAGAACGTCACTCGACAGTCGTTTGACGGTCTATCGTGAGGTTTTCCGGACGGTAGGGAATGGTGGGGTGGAGGGGTTGGTTTCCAAGCTACAACGGCATTGTTTGTCCGTAATGGAGCTGAGGTCCGTACCAAGATGCGCAACGAAAAGACAAGTAAAGACAGTCCTACAAGACGAAATCTACTATCCTCATATACCGTAAGTCTAATGCGAAGAGAGTGAAGGAAACATCGACGGTGACGTTGCACGATGACAGGGTCGGCTGATCTTTAACGCGCCGCGATTCTGTGTGCCTTGGTCCCGAGGTGTTTCAATGACGGCGCTTTACTCGACAAGGCTAGCCTAGCGACGAAAAGCTGGGGAAGTCGGCTGTAGGCGATCACGTGTAGGCGTGGCATCCGCGCTAGGATTGGCAGGTACGACTGAGCTTTTGCTTGGCCATCATTCATCCTTTTCGCGTCGTCCACCTGCTCCCTCCTCCACACCCTTCACACCCCCACACCATCCCCCCTCTACGCCTCCTCCGCAATGGCTGCCCTCCTCCAACGTCTGCAGGATACACTAGCCTCGACGCCACCTGCCAGGCTTCCCGAGACAAATCTCACCACCCCATCGCTGCCACTTCACCCCTATTACCCCATCGAAGCCCAGATCGTTGGCTATGTCGCGAACAAGTGGAACACATTTGAGCTGTGTTCGCTCTTTGCCACGGGGTGTGCGGTCATCTTCAGCATTACGTACATGATTGTGAAGAAGGTGCGCCCGAACGTGTCGGTGTCTGATCTCACTGTTATCCTGTGGTTTGTGCTGTGTATGTCATGTGTCTGGTGAATAGGGGCTGTGACTGATGCAGATGCAGGCGGTTTTATTCACCTCTTCTTCGAGGGATACTTTGCGTATAATTTCCGCAACATGGGACGTATGCAGGATCTCTTCGGCCAACTGTGGAAGGAGTACTCGCTGTCGGACTCGAGGTACCTTACCCAGGATGCCTTCGTGCTATGCATGGAGACCATCACGGCGGTGAGTAGTGGCCGGTCAGATGAGATGTCCATGCAATGCTGATCATGTTCCAGGTCGCCTGGGGTCCTCTATCCTTCATCACCGCCGCCCTGATCACCACGGATCACCCGCTACGCTACCCGCTTCAGATCATCGTTTCGCTCGGCCAGCTTTATGGCGACGTTCTCTACTATGCCACCAGCATGTTCGATCACTACCTGCTCGACCGCGCATACTGCAGGCCCGAAGCCGCCTACTTCTGGGGCTACTTTGTCCTCATGAACGCCTTCTGGATCATCATTCCCCTGCTACTGATTTTCTCGGCGGTCGGCGCAAGCTGGAGGGCCTTTGAAGCGCTCAACAAGGCCGAGAAGCTGTTGAAAGGTGGCGCTGCGAACGGATACGCGAACGGTGGTGCAAATGGTAGTGCGAAAGGCGGAGCTAAGAAGAGGCAGTAGACGGTGATGGGCGACAACGAGAGGATCTGGAGCGGTAAAATCATCCATGCATACCCTTGAATGGGAAATTACTGTTTTACTGCGTGCGATCTGATACCCATAGACTCGAGCATTTACAGACCATAGATCTAGAATATATAATACTAATACTTTGCGCATCGGAATCATGCATGCAATCAAGTACATGTCGGTGATTATTATCCATGGTACACCCAGCCATCCGCAAATGTCTTATGACCCTGTCCATGTCCCATGTTTGGCCCGAAGTGTCACAACAAACATTGAATCGCCCCAGTACGAACTGCAGAGGTCTGTCCTGGGGCGTCAAATACAAAAGCAATTACAGGCGCCCGTATGTCGGGACTCCAAGCCATAGATCGGTGGTCTGTCGATCTGGGTGTCGGGAGTGGTACGACTACGGGAGGAACGAGCTAAGATCATCCGTGCATCCAGCCGCATGGTGTCATGGTGGGAATCGACCCGGTAACAAATGTCTAGGGTCCGTACAGTGGCAAAGGAGAGGCGAAACCCTTCACAGGCAGAAAATAATAATGAGCGAACAAGCTACATGGTTCATCGTATAGGACGGCTGTTATCGCGACTTTCCTTGAATCTTCAATCGACAGGGGACAGGTCCGATGCGGGTCTAGCGCTGCCCAGTTGTTATGTTTGGACAAGCAAGCTTGCATCACCCACCGCTCCACTGCCGACCGCCGGACAAACATCTTTTCCTTTCGCTTCTCCCGTTAAGCACCGTTACGACTTGCCCAGAGACGCCGACGTCTGGCGATAGCTCGTGGTTGCGAGGGAAGCCTCGTCTTTCACAAGCTTAGCGCCGTGTTGACGTCTTCCGAATCTCACCAAAAACAACAATAACACAACCGCAGCTGACGCCTCACCAATATTCTCGCTGACCACGCCAATGCCCCGCCAGTTCTATGCCCGCTGCGCCCTCGCCCTCAAGTCCTCAAAAGTCCGCCCGGGAAACTAAGAATGAGAAGACGAAGACGGCAGCAAACAGCACGAACATGAAGGGTGCTGATTTCGGAAAGGCCATCGGAATAGACAGGCCGGCGAATGTGAAGGATAAGATCAAGAAATGGCAGCAGGAACTCGACGCCGACGCGGGCGCAGAGAGTGCTGGAAGTCCCGCGCCTGTGACCGTCGCAAAGCCCGCACCGTCGTCGCCAAAACCGCCCTCCACGCCCAAAGCAAAGCCCGTCGAGGAGAAGCCGAGCCCGAAGCCTGCGCATACACCGGCCAAGTCGATCGAAGTGCCTCCGGAGCAGCCGAAGAGCGCGAAGAAGCCGCCGATACACAACAAGCTCGACGATGAAGTGCACGTAGCGACAGCGCCCAAGAAGCGCGTCATGAGCGACTCGCATTGGCGAAACAACAAGTCGCCGCCCAAAGACGGGAACAAGCAGACGTCGCCCAAGCTGGTCCCCAAAGCGTGGGTGCGGCCAGCGGCGCGTAAAATCGAGAATCCCGAGCCCAAAGTCGACACTCCGCCAGCGCAACCAAAGCCAAAAGTCACGCCAAGAATCACGCCGATAGCGAAGAAGCTGGGGGAGCGGACGCGCAGTCAGCGGAAGAGGAGGCCGTCACGGCCGGCAAGCTCCGGCAATGAGGGGCGGCCGACGAGCAGTGGGGTGACGAGCGCAAAAGACGCAAAAGACGCAAAAGACGCAAAGAGCGGAGACGAGGAAGTCGCGACGCCCAAGTCGCTTCCCCCGCCGGCAGAGAAGACGGAACTCGTGCGCGTTCGCCGCCGTTCGCGCACCCAGACATCGCCCAGAGGCTCCCTCTCGGCCGAAGACGTCTCACACATCGAGCCGACCACCACTGCGTCTCGTCGCAAATCGGAGACACCACTGGGCGAGGACCCTACCAACTGGATCACAGTCGAGTACGAAGAGCCGAGCGTGGTGGAAGCGCGAAAGCCAGACGAGATGCGGGAGAGGCGGCGGCGGAGCAGGCGCCACGAGCACAGCGATGTCGAGCAGGAGACGTCTCCCAAAGAGCCGCCATCTACGGGCCGAAGGAGATCGCATCGCAAGTCCTATCAGAAGGATGAGGAAGAGCCTGTCCGTCGCTCTCCTGAGCCAGTGGCCCCGGCGACACCACCTCCGGTCTTTGGCAGTCGCTTGGAAGCATGGCTGTCTACCACGCCGGACCCGTTCGTTGATACAGGTTCTCGCCGAAGACGGAAATCGCGAGAGTCGGTATCGACCCTAGAATTGCCACCAAAAGGCGACAAGTCAGACATGAGTGCGTCGACCGACTCACTGGATAAGCCTGTAGAAGAAGCCCCTGAGCGAAGCAGCGAACGCAGGCGGCGGCGGAGAAGACGAAGCCCGCCCATCAAGGAAGAGCCAAAACTGGACTTCGAAAATGTACCGTCTCTTGCAACTCCGACCGATCTGTCCGATGCACCCACCTCCGGGAAGGATACTGATTTGACGCCTACGCCAGCTCTAAAGCGACGCGGTGCGAGGCGCAATCAGCACTCGCCAACAAAAGACCGCTCAATGTCACTGCCTGTTCGCACCCTCTCTGAAGTCGATGAGGATGTTGCGTCTTCTGCCCCATCTTCCTCTGTAGACCCTGGTGCGCTAGAGCTTGAAAAGACACCACTACGCGCACCCTTTGAAGGACCAGCGATGCGCCGCCTGTTCCCTTCAACCGGCAAAAGACTGTCGACAATAGCGTCGGTCGAGACTTTTGCAAAAACACAGCTGGCTCCACTTTCGGAAGCTACGGGTTCGGAATTTTCCGAAACAATACTTGGGCAGACAGATGCACAAGTCCTCCCCTCTGAACTTGGGTCGCAGCTAGAGACATCAACAATTGTGAGCCGTAGGAGCACGCGACGCAGGCTGGCCAGCCACGCGGACTTGATATCAGTACTTTCCATGCCCAAGGCAGGCACGAGGAGCATTGTATCCGCGCGAAGCATTCGAACAAACAGAAGTCGCCTGGCCACTGCCACAATTAGCGACATCATGAACGAGCTTGCCTCGGACGAGAACAAATACATGCGCGAGCTCCGCACTTTGGTCGATGGCGTTATTCCTGTTCTCCTCAGCTGCGTCCTGTCCAAGTCGGATTCTGCCGTCGCCGCCGGCTTGTTCAGCCCTTCAGCTAGTTCTGATCCATCCAACGTTACAAAGCCCATAGTCGACATGGGAGTTTCCCTTGAGCGATTGAAAACACTCCACAAGCGCGTGCCCAAAGAAGACTCGGATGCGTTCCTCTCTTGGGCTCAGAGTGCACAGCGCGTCTATTCTGACTACATTAATTCCTGGCGACTTGGTTTCCAGGATGTGGTCGTCAGCCTCGCATCTGCAGACGAGGATCCCTTTACGCCAGCAAAGGTCGTGAACGGCCCATCTGATGGCGCACCGTGGGACGAAGGCCTTCCTCGCAACGCGGAAGGCTATGTCGTCAATGGAGACGGCGAGCGCGTTGATGTTGCCTACATGCTCAAGCGACCTCTGGTCCGCTTGAAGTATCTGTCAAAAACCATCAAGGGCATAAACCACGTCAAACCATCTGAACGTGCGGAGAAGATGTCAATAACGTTTCAAGAGCTTGTGGCATTCGCACGAAAACGCTCCAACGACGAACACGCCCGCCTTGAAGACGAGGCCGCTGCACGAATTGACCCTACGCGTGCGCGCGACCCTCGAAGCCTGGCCCCTCTTGCAGGCGTACGCATTGACCCGACCCGCTGCGTCCGAGCAAGGGATCACTTCGACATGCATCTGTATCATTCAAGCGGACAAGAGGTCAACTGTCGCGTTGAAGCTCTCCTGCGTGACGAAGCGAGTGGTGCGGACGGCGATCTCCTGTTATGCGAAGTCGACAACACAGGACGATGGCTTCTTCTCCCGCCTATCCAGCGAAACCGTATATCTGCTCGCAATGGCGATAAAAAGGGGGAGATAATTGTCATGATTCGAGGCATGCACGGCGACGGGACTGAATGGAATGAAGTAATGTCTCTCACCATCGATGATGAGCAGGCCGGGTTCGACTGGGTGCAGATGTTGGGACTCAACCCGATACCTCCTCAAATTGCAGAGCTCAAGCGAGAACTGTCTGTCAAGAAGACGCCACGGCCAACCAGCAGCCATGCTTCTTCATCGCTAGTATCTGCAGCCACTGGATCGACACCTCCGCACAAGAGCCGGACTCCGAGCCCGCACCAGATCGAGATACCCATTGGAGAGCAAGCGAACGCGACTTCTTCGAAGAGATGGAGTTTCACAACTTCTGACACACGCTCTCCTCCACGAACTGTCTCGCCAATCACTCCGCCCAGCAGCGAGGCCCTACCATCCGGAAAGCATTCACCACCGTCGCCGCTTGACCAGTCCTTTGTTGAAAAGGGATCAAGAACCTCTTCCCCACGGCCGCGCAGCCACACCGAGGCCGACCTTGACCGCACTCCTCGAAGCCTTAATGATGCCATGCTGCTTGCTGGCAGTGGATCGCCAACAGCTTTGAAACGCACAAGAGCAAAGCGGCTTGCTAAAAATTCCTCATCCCCAACCGCATCTCGCCCTGCAAGGCAAATCGTGCTCGACGACCCGGAAGAAGAGCTTAAGCCAGCTAGGAAACCATCTAGGCGCCACCGCACCGAACGGCCACAATCGACAACATCGTCGTTATTGTCTCAACCAAGCAAAGGCTTCAGTGTATGGCTGCCAACCGCATCTGAGGTTGATTACTCGGATGAGTCTGAAGAAGATGACCTCTCCATCGAAGGCGATCACGAGCCTCCATCTCGGCCGCTGGTGCATCGACGGGCTTCTTCCGTACCGACTATGGACATGCCCACCATTCCTAGACAGCGCAAGTCAAGCCAACCCACAACTCCTGTCAAGGCAGAAGAGCCTAAAGAACCAGAACCGCCGGCATCAGCTCCACCCAAGATCGAAAGGAATATCGACCCCATACAGGAGGATATGATAGCGGAAGAGGATGCGCCTCCGCCAGTTCCTCCCCATCGCACGCCGAGTCCAGCAACTCCAGTAACCTTGAAGGGCTCCAACACCCCTATTTTCACACCCACTCTATCCGGCTTGCGAGTAAAACGACGCTCTTCCTCTCCACTGAAGCACGAGTACGAGCCCTCTACCTGCACAGAGTCATCGAGCGAGAGCGAACCAGAAGTCTCTGAAGACGAAGATTCAATTACTTCTGAATCATCTGAAGATGAGCTCGAGGACGATGTTCCAACCCCACTCATGCCCATCAACCAGCCGCCAAGACAGTTCCCCAAGGTGTCACCTCCTGGTTCGATCTACACACTAACAAATGGAACAATAACACCTTCGCAGTCGGCGTCGAACACACCTTACCGTACGGTGCCTCAGGGCTCAGGTAAGGCTTCAAAAGCGGTTGCTTCCATCATGGCATGGTCAGATGAAGCAGGTCAATGGAAAGCCTTGCATCCCAACGAGTGCAGCGTTGTCGTCACCCCAGGAAAGATTTCAGTATTCGAGATTACCGCCGCGCACTCCAAACCCTTGTTGACCGACGGTGACGAGATCATACCTGCCGAAGGGCGAGCTCCCCTCATTGCGGTCGAGCTTACACCACTGGTGCCCCTGCGAAAGTCCACTGGCATCGACATTGAGATCCGATCACCGCCCACGTCCGAATCGCGCATCAAGACTGGAAACTACATCATGCTGCGAAGCCGCAACACCGGTGAGTGCGATCAATTGTACACCATGATCAATCACTCGCGCATCAACAACCCGACCTACATTGCCCTCCAGAACGCGCGAGGGCCATACGGACAAAGTAGCTGGGCCGAAGTCATGGATCGCCAGAATGCAGCACGCCCCGATGGCGGCGCGTCAGGAGGCTGGTTCGGTGGAACCCTCGGACGACGAAGCTCCTACCGTAAAACCAGCACGCGCGCTGCTTCCATCTCCGCAGCCACCGAGTCCTCCGTCGGCACAATGAACACTGCACTTCGCAGCGCGCTCGGCCGCTTCAGCTTCGCCAGGAATGGTCGCTTCAATATCAAGGGCTCGACACTCGGATCTCGCAGCGCCAACAGCTTCGACACGGGCTCCAGCGGCTCACGATCTGGCCTCAGCACACCCACAGGTCTCGACGCCGGCCGTGCCGCCGGAGCCCCAGTCGGCATCACCAACAGCAAATGCCGCCTCTACGAACGCGAATCCCTCAAGAAATGGCGCGACATGGGCGCCGCCCGTCTCACCATCATGCTGCCCGACCCATCGACCCCCAACACCAGCATGCGGCAAGGAAAAGGCAGTCCCGGCGCCCGCGATCCCTCGCAAGAAAAACGCATCCTCGTCGTCGGCAAGTCAAACGACGACATCTTGCTCGATGTCACGCTCTCCGAGAGTTGCTTTGAAAGGGTCGCGAGGCTTGGTATTGCAGTCAGTGTCTGGGAGGATATCGTGGGCGAGGATGGAATTGCGGGGCGGGCAGCGCTTACGGGGGGTGTGAGCGGGGCGAGGGCGAGAGTGTTTATGATTCAGATGAAGAATGAGAGGGAGTGCGCGTATAGCTATTCGTTGCTGGGGAAGATGAGGTACTAAGAGGAGGGATTGGGAGATGATGGAGATGTTTAGGGAATGGGGAGGAGGAGGACGATGAAGATGAAGATCAAGGATGAAAAACGACAACGCGCGCGGTCCTTTTATGAAACGAGGCAGTGGTGGTCTAGCGCGATGCGACGCTACACCATGTCGCAGTGTTTTTCCCTTTCCTATGTCATGCATATCGTCGGCATTTTCTCTGGGTTTTGCTTTTGCTTTTGGGATCAGCGACGGCGCTTTCTGGACTTTCTGGATTTTGGTTGCTGTGTTTTTTCTTTCCATCATGATGGCGATACTGGGGGATAGACCTTCTCCGCACACACATACACACACACAACTACCGACAAAGTACCAAGCTACACTGCATGTCCATATATGCTATCTTTCTCCCCCTTTTTTAAAGGGAGAGCTTAGTTATATAATATAATATATATACCCCGCTTCTTAGCCATTTTTGGTACTTGTGTTTGTTCGCTGTGCTTTTGTTGTTTCTGTGAAGCATTTAGCGCTGGGTTGATGGGATTATGGGATGGTGGGAGGGTGCTTATGCTCAGTGCTATATGTTCTAATGTTAGTGTGGTGGACCTTTTGCGAGAAAGGGGCAGGGAGAGGGGGAGTGGGGCTAATAGCACACGGAGGTGTGCGTGCGTGTGCATAGTTACCTAGGTAGACTCGAATGATGATGATGATGCGCGTCAGTCAGCATCGTCGTTGAGGTTAAGACAGAGATAGTTAATGGAGAAAGAAAATTCGAAGTACAAAACTCCACGCGGCCCCAAACCTCGTAGTTGTGTAGTGTAGTGTTGTCGTGCAGCAACATGTCTCTTTCAGAAAGAAACCGGGGTTTCGGAAGGTTTCTCGCGGACTGCGGAAGAGGTTGTGTGGTTTTTGGGGGGGGGGGGGGGGGGGG
>ML977012.1:411267-427983 GCA_010015675.1 Byssothecium circinans | reverse complement strand
TTTTTTAAGATTTCTAGGTTAAGCCGCGTATGTACTGGAAGATGGAAAGTCTGGCTAAGCTAGCGTGTCTAGCTCGGGTGTGGGTATATAAACGCTCTTCCTTCTCCCCCTCCTCTCTCCTCTTTCTTTCTCCACGCACCCTTCCAACATGCGGGCTGGCGTGGGCTTGTCTAAAATTCCCTACCTGAGAGCCCATGTGGGGAAGGCACCCGGCTGTGGAGAGGTTAAAAATCGGGCTCGTACATTTAATGCCCTTGGTCGGGCAGGTGGAAATTCGTATGCGACGAATGCATGGCTTGGGTAGGACTGGTGTGTGAGTGGGAACTTGGAGGGGTGGTTAGGAATGGAAGTAGGTTGGGCTGGTGATGATGGTGTTCATCGTTGTTGGTTCGTCGCGTAATAGCGGAAGGAATGGAAGAATTGAAGTCATGGAAAGCTTATTCGGATGTCCGACAGGGTGGATAGGAACGCTGGGTTTGGAGAGGGGGAAATATGCTTGGGATGCTGAAGAGGTGTATGCAAAGCTCATTTATTTTCTCAAGGCCACGGTGTCGCCATTTTTACCCAGTGACAGTGGGCGCTGCTTCTCGATGAACTGCGTTGATTCCAAAAAAAAGTTTCACCACTCGCTATTGTCGTGATTTTCTCCATGCGGGGATAGCGGATGTGGCAAAGGAGATGGACTGGAAACGGCACCGGTGTAATCAACATTTCTCTGAGTACAGTAGGTAGGTCATGGCCGGAAGATACAACAGTGTGCGCGTGCTGCTGCACGTCAGATTAGATGGAACCATGCCTCCGCCGGTTAGCTCGAACAAGCCACCCGTCTCTCGGCCCGTCAGATGTCCGGCTCACGGCAACGGTGACCTTCCGCTCAATTGCCATTCACCCAGCCTTCCCCGACGCCCTCCACCTCCAGCCAGTCCTAATGCGCCGATGCTGATCTGCTCTCAGTTTGGTGTCGGTTGAGCCGCACTGTATCAGATGTGGGTCAACCTCAAAACTTTTCCAGCTTATCTCCGCATGGGGTACTCTCGCTCGCACAATCGGCTTCCGGGTGGAAAAGTGGTCCGAGTGCTTCGCACCCCAAGTCCCATGTCACCGTTCCCTCCCTAACAATATATAGTGCCATAAGATTATACCTCCGCACAACCCTGCTCTCTTTGAAGCTTCATTACATTGCTGGCGCGATCGAACCTGTCAGAAGATGCCCTGTCGATTGCCTGGCCGGGATTTTGTTTTACCAAGTTCAGGTCTCCATTTGTCTATTGCTTTAAAGAAACCATCTTCGCAACGCCCTCTGGCACAGCCCCTTAACCATATTAAATCGTGTTTAATTGCATGTTCACAAAACGGAACTGCGGTACGCCGAATCGATAGAGTATGCGCTCGATAAGCGGCTTAAGAAACGGTGTACAAGCTGCAGCAATGAGGCCTATCTCTTCGACTCTATACCACCAATACAGTGGCACCCAATCATGTATAGTGGTTTCTCGAGGGTTCCACACGTGTGTATAGTAGATTATCCATGCTTCGGCTATAGCCGCAAGTATTCCGAATGCCATGAGGATGCTGACGAGTACCCGCTCCACAACAGACCGGTGCAACGACCAGATAATATATAGAGGCATACCAGCGAACACAAGATCGCTAAACATGCCAATCGCTTCTATAAGTTAGCGTCTACTAACGTAGGATATCAATTGCAAACTAACCTGCATATACGTAGCCGTAGCTTTGTGTCTTTCGGGGGGACCAGCAAACTGCGTCAGGCACATGTTCCCACATGGCGCGGATTGGGCGGCATTGAAGAAGAGCAAAAACGATCAACGTAATTGGCAGGCACAACTGGATGAAGATTAAGATCCAGAGCACCACTCGCCAGGTTTTCGATATTCCAAAGCGAAGAAGCATGATCCCTATAGATATCCTTGCAAGGGAAGATGCCCAAAACCCCGCAAATCCCAGCGCGAAGAGATGTTTTAAAATCGTAACCATAGTACCCGGTGACAGAGGGTACTCATAATTTCCGAGGCCAAGACGTATAGCCGCGAACAAATTGACCAATACGACCAATTCGAATAGCTGTCATGAACAATGAGCGGTAGCCCGTGCGGACTTCTATTACAGGTACTTACGAGCGCCACCGAGACAAAGTAATCAGGAGCGGCCAGCTTGAAGGTGGGTCGAATTCGGGTGTACATGCGCACTCCGTAAAGAATCAGTGCAATCGTGAATAAGCATGAAACACCCACAATCCCTGGGGTAGCGTTGCTCCGACTCCCTTGCATGCTGCTCGAGGTAGCCAAGATTCGGAGTAATTAGTGATTTAAGAGTCTTTTGCTTTCGTAAGCTTCACTAAGACGAGAAAGCTGGCGACCTTTAGAATGTATAGCATACGTCCATATTAATCTCATTCTAAAAGGAGTCCCGTGGTTTTCAGCTCACTTGCAATCTCGCCTTTATCACATGTATTGCCTACATCGCCACTGGACACTAGGCGCATGCTGCACCTGCCGCCTGTAATGCTAGATCTTGCTCGAGGCTGCGCCATCACGTATAGTGTTACACCGGTTACACTTACCTAGGACTGGTCCGGGGTAGGGCAGCAGGTTTCTAGTAGCCCTCTCCTATCCTGTACAAATAATAAACCCACACACCCTCACACGCGGGGCACCGGAACGACTCCGAAATGACTCGCCCGCCCGCCAACCAGTGGCAACCATCCAGCCGCTTATCGTATCATCAAAACCTTATTCCAACCTTGCCACGCGCTCATGCACTGGTGCGGATTATTCAGTGGTTCGAAAGACGTAGATGTGACGACAAGGTTGGGGTGAAGAATCCAATTCTATAAACGAATATAGAACAACTATCAATCTGTGGTAAAAGACACCAGCTCGAACGATTGATTGTAAACTTGATTCGAACGCGTCTGCAAGTAACTAATCGCGTCATACTGACTGCGTACATTTACGTGTTTCTTGCTTCAAACAACGTCTACTACGAACACCTACACGGCCAATATACCACCGGGTCTCGGCACGTTTTCCCTCCACGTGACTTGATTTTTTTGTAAGCACGGGCCCGGAAAGTCACGTGGAGGAAATACGTCAGGTGTCGAGACCCGGTGGTACCTCCGAGACAAGCCAGAGGCGCCAAGCGCGCTGCCGAAGCCTCCAAAGCACCCGCGAAACGCGCCAGAGCCAGTGACTGTGGTACCGCCAGCCAACCCATCGAACTTGATCAGTCGCAGCAGCAGCCTCTGCGCACCTCATCGCGCAAAGCTCTGGCAATCGCAACGTCCCAGGCCACCGAGGAGCACCCATTTAGGTCATAGTTGCGCGATTTGCTTCCTGAAGACACAGCCATAGAGCCCTCGAGAGCAGCCACCGAGGCCACAACGGAAGATACCGAGAGCGCTATTGACAGTCTTGACGCGCTCTTCAAGGACGACTTCGAGGGCATCGATTGGGCGCGATTACCGGGCGTTATCGCGCCTTTTCGCACCTAGAAACATCAAACAAAAAGCCTAGCGGGCCCTGCTTACGCCACTCGTCCATAAGATTTCGTCTCCTCCTACGCTTCGATCAGCCGAAGCTCGGCGTAAAGGTACGCAATTGCTGACTTACATCTGGGTCGATATCGCCGGCGTACGCCTCGCAGCCCTCGCCAAACAACAAAGCCCGTCCCACAAGGTTGATGATGCGAGGCGCGCAGCGGAGACGACGATGGGACACTCGAAAGTTGTACTTGTTGGCGATATAAGCAACTGCCTTGTCGCTGGCATTGGCATTATCAAGCACGAAGTGACCGACGTTACTGCTATTAATGCTAAACTTCTGCAGCGTCTCGACGACGATTTCCCCTGTCCTCTTAAGAGCCTGATAGCTGTGGAAACGCAATCAGCAAGTCAACTACCTCGCCATTGTTGTTAGTACAGTGCGCAACAATACCAAAGAAGCCACGTTTGCCGCCTTTTGTTGTCCAGCCGTCGAAGCTTATGTGGATGAGCGAGGCAGCACGTGACAGCTCGTCAACAACTTGCTGCAGCAAGTGATTGTAAAACCTTATTACGTACGGGGAAACTGATGTACGACTAGCCCACAGCGCCTCCTCTGCCTCTGGGTTGGCCAAGCCGGAACGCTGGCGACTCAAACTCGCGCAGGGGGTACCATAGGTAGTTACCCTCCACCAGCCAACTAACAGCAGCAAGCCTGAAGCTTTGAATGTCGAAGTTACCCAACGTATTATTGGTAATGCTCTGGGTCAACACCATGCCGCGATTAGCCGCCTGTTGCAGTGAGACTGGGAGCTGGCCCGCCAGCAGCAACGGCTTCGCGGCTGCCCCTGGCTTTGTATGGCCATGGCCCTTCGCGCGCTCCTCAAGGTGCGCTGCTGGCGCCGAGGTTGACTTCCTGGTTTTATATTTACTAGTTTTGCCGCTACGCTTGTGCTAATGGCAGTACTTGCAGATCAACCAGATCTGCGATGGGCCGGAGATGGGCGAGACACGATAGCCATGGAGATAGATCCACCTTTTCTTATGTTTGTAGGTCACATTAAAACACGCTAGAGTTCTTTGGTCGTCTGAGTGGCGTCCTTAGGCACTGCGGTGCTCCGCTGTACACAAGGCTTGAAAGCCAAAACCCAGGCCTAACCGGCCATCGACATCACTGCACTGTTCTTGCAACGGCTTTGCATGGAACTTTTCCTTTTGTATCCTCGCATGGAGGGGGATTGGGCACCGACAGGCTCTCCCTTTGTGGAGGGCGGCTACCACAAGAACTGCCCTCACACCTGTGCTCGGCACGTCCATTATGCCCCCTGGAAGGCTCATGTAGATAGAATGCCTTCGGCCAAAGTTTGCAGGACGTAAATCAATACCAACCAACCAACCAAAAGTGGCGTCCTTAGGTTTTTGAAGTTCCGCTTTGATGGTGTTGTTATCGCGCAATTCTTTTTCCTTCTTTAGCAAGCTCTGATTCGCAGCTCGCAGGCTGTGGATCTCGGTGTTTAATTTCGCAGCTCCTTCTCATTATTTTTTGTTGTTCTTCTGGACATGTTCGTTGACTCTTATAGGATTTGCCGCGTGGTCTTCATTGAGTGTTCCATGAAGTTAGCGCTCCATGCGCTTCACCAACTCCATCTCTTCTTGGTCAGTCCTCGCGTATATGCCTTGGGCGTTGATGGATGGAGGTGATGTTTTCGAAGGATTGTACTGTGGGAAGCTCATCCGGGTATCTGACAAGCGACTTTACTAGGGATGATATTTGGTTGTAGAAGACGACCGAGCAGATATCGAATAATGGCGTCTTGAAGGATTTGGAAAGGGTTAGAGTAGGAAAGGCACACGCATCTTCCAATGTCCAGGCAGGCTCACTAAATTCCAAAATGTTAGAGTCGCGTGATAGGTTCAAGTCACGATGTACGAGCTTTTAGAGAACGCGATCAGAATGTGTCGTGTTGTGGTCACCATGCCTTCCATCGTCCGCATATGACCAAGCACTTGACCCAGGTTACAATCAACTGAGCACATTGCAGTGGTAGAGCAGGCTACGAAAGAAGTATAGAACTAGAAGCTCAGCCAAATTCAAATAAGGTCTTATTCTACAACAAGTCACTTTAATGTCCGATTGGCACTTGTAAATCTAGTTCCGTAAATGGCTTCTTATATATTATATTAGTCTACTTAATAAGATAACTACCATACGTACGCTGTTTTTCGTAGGCCTGTTTCACCGTGAGCTATTCGTACCTGTACCTCACTTCCATACTAAGTTAACACTTGATTCCAAGATCCGTGCTCCGTGCCCAACGACGCTCGAAACTCCCGCCCAAGTTCATCGCCCTCTAGTTAGTTTGAATCCCTTCGCGCACTCTCATCCCAAGCCCCAGATAACGGATCGCTGGATAAAATGGCGTCGTCGGACCCAGGCAAACCGCCTCCCACCAGACAGGAAAGCGGCGGCGCAGACGACATGAACGACAGCTCAGCGGAGTTTGGCACAAACGATAACCCGAAAGCCTCAGAATGGCTAGCACTAGTCGTCGACAAAACCGAAAAGGCACATCTGGAATGGGTAGCAGCGCACGGATACACGAAATGGAGGGAGCTCCCCGTCGAGGTCGTAAGACTGCCGTTGGTTGACCCTTCCACGGCGGCAGTGGTTTCCTGGCGCTGGGATACGGACTAAGCAGACCATCCCTCGCGCAACATTTTCAGCGCGATACTGGTGGCCAAGGAGAAGGGATTCCGGTACCTCTTCATCGACGTCGTCTCCATCGATCAACACCTCACCGGCGGCGCTCTCCTCAAGCGCGTCATCGAATTCTCAACCCTCTACCGGACCATCCCCGTCATCGCGGCCTACGACCAGATCTGCGCCGACTTCAAGGCTACAGTCCGCCGACCGTGGATCTCGAGTGAGCTACAGGCGTACCGACGCAACCCGACGCGGATCATCTACGCAAGTCACAGCGACGACCAGGGCGCATTCCGCGGCCGGACGTGGTTCGTAGGCGGGCCACACGGGTCATTGAACGATTTCGCCTTTCCCCTGGTCGCCGAGCGCGTCTGGACTACCAACTTTGCGACAACCCTCATCATGGTGCTGCGGGGTTGGATCACGATGGGTTCACCCTTGGACCTGCGCTACATCATGCCGGCGTACGCGCCTGCCCTGACGGCTGCGTACGACAAGATGTCGCAGAACGATTACCTCCTCGCGGCGGCGATACTGGCCCAAACCGAATCCACCGCCACGGATGTCGTTAACGATGATTGCGACATGGCAAACATATTTTCTCCGGACGAAGAAAAGCTCACCTCGTTCCGGTTTGTCCGAACAGTCAGCAAAATAGATTATGATATCTGGGACATTGTCATTGCTGACGGAGAGCGTATCGGGGCGTGGGTCTCGAACCATAACTTCCACTATGATGACGCGTACCACTGCGAGCTAATCGTCGACGATAACGCAGAACGCGACATCTGCTGCACGGCGCTCGGTATGACCGAGTCTGAATTCGAATCGTATCTTGAGAATAAGAAAACCGTACAAAAGAGTCTAAATCGTATGGGGGGCAATGACGAGGCCTTTCCTAAGATTGAGGCTGTGACGGTCGATTTGGAGCAGGGCCGGTGCTATGACAACCGAGATCATAGCCCAGCCTCTTGAGCGCGTTGATCGGCCTCCAATTCCTTTCTGAGCCTTTCTTCCTCAGCTTCCTTCCTGAGCCTTTCCTCCTCTTCGAGTCTCCGCAGAAGCCATGATAGAGAACCTGAATCTATTAGGATGGTTGGGGGGGGGGGGGGGGAAGGCTATGAAAAGGAACGCTAGAAACCACCCAAAAAGCTTTTACTCCATTTCATTACGCTCCCTTTAAACAGAACCCCAAGAACAAAACCGATTCTTGCACGGCCCACAGGCGCGTGCTCCTCCGTCCGGGCATACATACATAGAAAGCTGTATCTTCCTACGGCAGAAGTCGCAAACCCCAGAAGCCTCTTCTTTGGTCCAATCAATCTCGATGTAGGCCTTCACCAGCTCTTCTTCATGACCGGGGCCCCCAACTTCTGCGAGCGCCTTTTGTTGTCTCTTCCTCACCCAGCCCCTAGCCATAGCATTTTGCACGCTTCGAGATCGCTCTGCGCTGGTTGCTGGTACTTTGGCCCGCTTATCCGCAACAGGGATATTCTCAGGTGTCATGTGGAATGGTCGCTTCAAGCTTGCGGTTGGGCAGCGAGCTCGCTGTCTCTCTCCTTCCCGCAGTCTCTCCTCGGCTTGTCGCCTCATGCGGTCTTGTGCCTCTTCAGCAACCCTTCTCGACCGCTCCTCCGCCATGCCTAGCTTGTGCCTCCTCATCATTTGACCCGGCACCCTCTTCTTGTTCCGTCTTTCCACCCGTCGATGAGACTTGGGGCCAAAACCGTGATTGAACCTCTTGAGCGCGTTGATCGTTCTCAGCTTCCTTCCCGAGCCTTTCCTCCTCAGTTTTCTTCCTGAGCCTTTCCTCCTCAGCTTCCTTCCTGAGCTTTTCCTCATCAGCTTCTTTCTTCAGCCTTTCCTCCTCCTCGAGTTTCCGCAGGCGGTCTCGTGCGTTTTTTTCTTGCTCTTCTCGCCGCTTCTGCGCCATCTCTTCGTTGGCTTTATTCGCAGCTCGCCATCGTTCTCTCAGCATTTCAGTTCGAGCTTCTTCTGCTTCTTGGGCGTGTCGTCTTTCTTCAGCAGCCTCTTCTCTTTGCCTCGCCTCTGCAGCTTCCTCTCTCGCTCGTTGAGCTTCTTGAGCGCGCTTCATGTCTTCAGCAGCCCTTTTGTTCGCATCCTCATCCGCTCCTCGCGCCCGAGCACGTTGACGTCGTCGGGCTTGTTGTTGTTCATAGGCGTCTAACCGTTGGTAATAAGCCGTCCACGCCATACGAATACCGAAGTAGTCATAGTCGTAATCCGCACGCATGTCGTCATCCCGCAGCGTCTCGTATGAGATCTGAATCTGCTCACATGGTTAGTTGACATTCGTTAGAACTTCAAGAGATTTACTTTCCCTTCGGAACTCAAAGGCATTGATGGACTCTGCTGACCCTCTTTTGTCGGGATGGTGTTTGAGTGCCAATCGACGGTACGCCCGTCTGATCTCATCAAAAGAGCTCTCTTGGTCGACACCAAGGTCAGCATAATAGTCGCTGATGTCCGGCTCATCCGGCGGGGCAGTCATCGTTGTAGTTTCAGAATGGATCGATGGTCGGCGGGCTAGAAGATTGTATAAGATAGAGAACGATGGGATAAGGTGAAGAGAGTGTAGGTGGGATGGTGGAAAAGGGAGGACGGAGAAAAGAGGCAGGATGGTAGGATTAAGTAGTACCATCCTATCGACCTCTGGCAGCAAGTAAAGGTGAAAGTACAGGCCAGCGTATGGGTTGCCTAGCTGCAACCCAGCCCCGCTGTAGGTAAAGGTGATTGAATCATTCCTCGCCTTAAAAGTAATTTGAACTGGTATAAGACGAGAGCGCCTCAGACTGGGTACTAGATTGAAGTAAGAGAAGAGAAATTCAGAGCGGCTGAGCCAATTTATGGTCCTGTCACCGTTAGCGGGTAGGTAGTCGTGCAAATGTGTAATTGACAAATCAAGATTTCTGAGACGTATGTACTACTCGCCCCACGCGCCAAGTCGGAGACTTGGCCCTACCCAGACCAACGTGAAATCCCATACCAACGTGAATTTTCATACACGCTTTTTTTTCAATATTAAACCACAACCACCACAACGCAATGGTTTACTACGGCTCTTACGCAGAAATTGAAAGCCGCATCTCACAATGCCTACAAAATTTACCCGCTGATAAAAAGCCCAATATTAGTGCCCTTGCGCGTGAGTGGCATATACCGCGTTCACGCCTTGAGGCACGCTACCAAGGTCGTATTTCACGACAGGACCGGCCTGGTCCATCGCAACGACTTAATCCTATACAGGAGATGGCCCTCAAGCTCTATATTCAACGCTGCGACACTATTGGAGTGCCCTGCCTCGTTCCTCAGCTCATACATGCCGCCCAGCGTATCCTCGATATCGACGCGCCTGATGGCAGCGCGCCTCAACTTGGTCACAACTGGGCAACGCGATGGATACAACGCAATCCTGACTGCCGTCGGGTGAAGCAAAAGGCAAAGGATATTGATCGAATAGCGCAGGACGAACAACAGGTGTATGAGCGACACTTTCGCGACTTCAAAGAGGCCATAGATACCTATGGGATTACCCGTACGGATACATACAATATGGATGAAACAGGCTTTCGCATAGGTACTGGAGGCCAGCAATGGATCATTACTATGGACTACGAGAAGCCTCAGCTCTCTGCATCCGATACTAGTCGTGATTTCGCGACTTCTATAGAGACTATATCGGGTGATGGGTATACGTTACCACCTCTAGTTATCCTGCAAGGCATACAACACCTACACAAATGGTATATCGACAATGCGCTACCAGATAACTACCTTATGGCTACGTCGGCTTCTGGCTACTCAAACGATACGCTATCAATTGAGTGGCTATACCACTTCAACGAGTACAGTAAAGCGCGTCAAAAAGGCGTGTATCGACTACTACTCTTCGACGGCTACGGTAGCCACCTCACGTACGACTTCGTTAATTACTGCGACAAAGAGAAGATTATTTGCTTCTCTCTACCACCTCATACGAGCCATAACCTACAGCCGCTTGATGTGGTGGTTTTTCAACCGTTCAAGCAGAATCACAAAAAGGCCGTTGAGGCTGCGACGCGTACGGGCAGTACTGACTTCAACAAAGTTGAATTTCTCCACTCTCTCCACTCAATACGCGCTGCTACTTTCAAGCCAAATACAGTACTACACGCCTGGGAGAAAGCTGGCCTATTCCCATACAATCCTAAGTACGTATACCAGAAGCTACAGCGTCGAAATCGAGAGCGCGACCCAGTTACTCCTCCTCCTCTAGAACCTAATAACGCGATCACAACACCAAAGACAATACGCTCTTTTAAACGGCTTGAAAGCCGTATGCGTACGCGTATATTAGTGGGCAATTTGGACTTTAAAACAACGGTCAAATACATGAAGGCGTCCTCTGCTTTTGCTTCTGCTAAAGAGCTTGCAGAGAGCGACCTTTCAACCATGCAAGCAGCTGTAGCCGCCCGCCTAAAGCGCCAAAACAACAGTGGGAAAGTAGTACAAAAGGGAGGCGTTATTACTGTTAAAAAGGCGAGAGCAGCGGTAGACGCCCGCGTTGAGCAAGAGGCAAAGGCGGCTGGGAGAAAGGCGGCTCGCGAGTTCAAAAAGGCTGCCCAAGAGGCTGCAGAAGCCTCACAAAGGCAGCTAACAACTCCAGAAAACGCTTCAGTATAGAGCTTAATACGTACAATCACTGCCTCAAATTTCACCTCTATTGGTACGCGTTTGTGCTGCGTTATGACCGGTCAAATACCTCGTCTCTATACAAATTCACGTTGGAGTGGGGTTTCACGTTGGTCTGGGTAGGGCCAAGTCTCCGACTTGGCGCGTGGGGCGAGTAGGAAATTAGCTCATCGTATTCTGGCATTAGGAAATTACGCGGCTATTGTGCAACCTACAATCCCAGACCACAGTCACCGACGCCCTATTGAAAACACTCCTCCAAAATGATGCATGTACGCTGTAAAAGCCTCTCGCCCAGCTCCAGCAACCGCTCATATCCGATTCAATTTCTGATACGGCGACATATTAGGGCACATGCGCAAGCATTTCGTAAGCTGGCCCATATCGTTCTGGAGCGTATCTCGAACATACGCCTCGATGAAGCAGCTCGTGCAGTGGAAAGCCCAAACGCCATTCTCTCCAGTACCCTTCGCTTTGACGCCTGTCCCCGAGAGCGACTCCAGCAACGCCAAGTCGGTGTAATCCATTAGCCCAGCCTTCGCAAAAGTCCATTCGGTGAACGGTCCGCGGAAATGCTTTACGGAACTCAACCAGTTCGGATCCTCCCTCCGAGTGAAACCAACGCGACCAAAGAAGATAGTGTAGTCGTATGTGTCTTTGTCAATAGGGAAGATGGTACCGGAGAGGTTAATGGACCAAACCACACGATCATCATAGACGGCCATTGTAGATGCTACTGTTCCGCCGAAGCCGTGGCTTACCATGTAGGCTATGGTGGTGTTCAAGGATCCGGTGAACTGGAGCTTAGGAAAGACTTTGCCCAAGAAGCTTGGTTCGCGCATTTGGTCGAGAACGAAGTGGATGTCAGCCCGTCGCGTGTTGAGTGCGGTAAACATAGTCTCTGAGTATGAAAATCGGTAAGTTTTCCAACGCAGAACAGTTCGACGAGACTCACCATTCCATTCAGTCCCGATGGAAAATGCGTCCAATGTTTCCGTCTCCGTATCCTCTACGAGAGCCGGGCTTTCTCCCGCCTCCGCACCGATATGGTCCTCGAATTCTACAATCGGAGAATCATAAGGATGATCGATGGTCACTACAGCCACGTTCAAAGCAGCAAGCTGGCGCGCAAGCAGAGTGTACAGAAGCCTACTCGTGCCAGCGCCTGGCTCCAAGACGACGACCTTCATGCCCTTAGTCTCAATCAAAGCCGAAGAAGCACAGCATGACTGGAAAGAAAACGACTCAAAGATTCCTACGCTCCCATTGCCGAAGAATTGAAGGTTCGACACTTTGGATGTCTTGTTGAGCATATACGCATCGTTGCAGTAGCTTAGACAGTGTTCTTTGAGAACGAGAATGAAGAGCGAGATGGCTAGTTTGCGATCGACTACGGGGTTGTACTGGTCTTTGCGTCTAGTTTGAACGAGGTACGAGTGCTCGTGTGCGACGACATGTTTTTGCCCTTCGGGTTTCGGCGCGGGAATGGTGACACCAGAGACCAACGAGGGGAACAGCACAGCGACAATAGCGAGAGCCGCAACTAGCATGATGGGCGCGTGCAACGGTATACGAAAATGGTCGATGTGAGTATGTCGGAATGGGAATGGACGCAGTGAGGAACAGGATACCGTGGGTTGCTGTGCCGAGAGAGCGGAATATTGAGGGAAGAGGAGAAGTGTTGAAAAAGAGCATGCAATATCAAGTCTCAGAGAGCGCGCCACCGCCAACGCAATTGATGCCAAGGAGTGGATTGAGGAGAGTAAATGACGTTTGACGATGGCGTTTGACGCCCCGAATACAGATAGGTCTTCGCGTGATCACCAGGTTGACGACCAAACTGCTTTTGTGTTCCGCAAACAAACCTTAAACCATCTTCGTGCGATCACAGAGCTGTTACGGTGTGCAGTGGCTGCGTGCGCTGTGCCGGTTGCACTTGTGCACCGACACCCGGAGGGGGGTGTTCGAAACATTGGCTTCTGGAGCAACCCCCTTAAACGTAGAGGTTCATTCGAGCATGAGTTATGGTGTAGTGGGATTCTTAGCCTTCATTTTCCTAGCCTTGTCTCGGTGATTTGTTGCGAATCAGGTGGGAAGCTCTTCACTTCACGCGTCATCTAATTCGGCGGCTAACAGCAGTCTGCAAGGTGGATCGAACCGCAACTTCGCCTCCATATAAAGAACCGCATTTTCTCAGTGACAGATAGAAGAATACAGTCCCTTTACGTACACTGACTAGATATTTTGCTCTAATTCTTTTGGTTGTCCTTGCAACAGTTTTGTACTGTTACGGTGTACACAGAGCATTCTTCGATGTATTTTGCTGTCACAGTCTGTGACTTGGCAGGGTATTTTTAGGAACCATGAAAGAAATCGTGGCGCACAGCAAAACAGTTATAACAATGGGTAAATTGTCATTAAAACGATATGAGGGTCAACGAAGAAGGGTTTTCGGATTGCCTTCCATGTGACGGTGAACTTCCTGTACTTCGATGCCATGAACAGGGCAGTGATCAGACAAAGCAGTCCAGGCGCGATTTTTCACAAAAAGGGCTCCAATCGCTTGTGATATGATAACAAGCAGATGACGATGCTCCACAAGCATTTCCATCCGGATTCCGTGAGTTGGAGTTCGCGAAAATTGGTGGCAGTTCACATCTGGGGGCTATGGTCCACACTAGGCTTCATCTGGTTAGTGATCAGCATACCAACGTCACATGCAACGCGATGACGTCTGACGTCACAACGGTTGGAACCTGAAAAAGACATGTAGCTACTTAAATGCGTGATAGACCTGTATTATTAGTCCGTTCTACACTCACGGCGAAATATACCAAAGCACTACCCTGAAGATACCCCATTTCCCGGACAACATTCACAACAATGTCGGACAACAAGGAACACATTCCCACCTCAAACGAGCCTCAGGAGGAAGAGAAGTCAGGATCTGGAGGTCTCTTATCTCCCATCGGTGATCCTCTCGGTGGGTAGCTTCTCATTCGAAGCATTACAAGTCATCTAACAGTTCTTTAGGCAAGGGTCTGAACACAGTTCTCCGTCCCATCGGTGCGCCCCTCGAGAAAGTGACAGGGCCTCTTGGCAACGCTGTCGGCGGCACAACACGCGGAGCTCTCGGGCCTCTACTTGGAGAGAAGGATGAGAAGATGGAGATTGTAGGCGGAAACAACAAGGACAGCTACGAGCACAAGCCAGAGAAGATTGCAGGGAAAGAGCAGACGGGTGAGAATCCTCTGGGGCTGGATAACACTGGAAGATGGGGATTTAGAGACGATTAATCGAACTGCGGATGTGATAGAAGGACGGAGGGGGCGTTATGACTGTATACTATCGCCACTTGGATTTTAATTTTATCGGGATATCCTTATTTGCGTGTTGGTACGATGATGACGATAGCTGATGAATGTCGCGCGGAATACCACAGGCTCCGGTTGCCCAGATGAGGTTCATTCACGTGTAAATGCCATGGTCGTGGCCGGTGCGCGCACTTAAGCAGTTTTCTCCGAGCAGCCAATACATCGATACGAAGCCGAGATAACTTCAAGGATTCTAATTAGTTCTCCATTTCTCTGGCTATCCAAAGGTGTCTTCACTTTACGACGGTAATAGAGGAACCCGGCGCACACGTGATTAACCCTCTCTGGTCGCCCTGTGGTACATGTAGGTAAGAAAGATACGAGATGGGAAAAGATGCTAATGGCGCTAGCCACTCGCGCTAACCCCTTTTTAGCTCAAACTATTTTCCATTTTTCGCTATCACAGCATTCATCAAAACTTCTCCGCCTTCGTTAGATATGAATTGCTGAAACGCAACTCATACCCATCAAGCTACGCGCTTGCGCCGTACAAACAGTTACCCCTCCCAACATGAGACATCCACGAACTGGATTCCTTTGGTAGCACATAAGCAATCGTGGCCTAAATACCTTCAGAACAATCTAACGAGAAGTTTAATCTACTTACCAGCGCTTTCCTTCGCGCCAATCTGGTGAAGGACTCTTCTTCATTTGCTGGCTTCTCCGTCAGGTCAAAAAGCTCGATGCTTTCTAGGACCGTAATAGAAGTTGGCTTCGAGGCAACAACTTTGACGAATCTTCGAATGAGGCCCGTGGGAATCATAGGAGTGTGAGTATTGAGAACCAGAAGGGTAGAACAACGTCTCTTGGGCCACGACACAAGGGCGTTATAATATGGATGTTGTAGCAGTTGAGTAGTTACAGGTACCATTTTTCCCTTTTACGTCAATTCGCCAGTGCCGGCTTCATCGGTGATTCGAACCAACATACAGTTCGGTCATTATTGATGATGTCAACACCGGCGAAAACATTCGCCTGTGTTGGCACCAATCACACCGGGAGCTGAGTTGACATCGCCTCACCTTTCAACTGCCCCACCATTCAGTGGAACGTCGCTTTCTCTCTAATATTTAAAATAATTCTCGCCTCAGGAACTGCCTTGGGTTCTAACCAAAAAAATCGTAGCGCTTAAATCCTCAAAATTATTATCGGGAGAAAGATTTACCGCATCAACTCTCATGGCGGCGGCACGCAATGAACTGGTCTCTGCTATTAGTCACGGGACTTAAAAGCAAGTGTGAGAAGGCTGATGCAACAACATTTCTCAGAGAGATGCCCTCGTGGAAAGATAAACTCGGGAAATAAGCTATTATAACTCGCGTTAGCGCTGAAGCTGCGCCTACGCTACCGTTTCCTCCTGGCTCCTATGAGCAGGTCTACCTCGACCACCTCGCGGCTTTCTTCAAGAAAAGCCCCAACTCAGCCCTTCCTGATCGACTGAAGGCGTTGCTCGCGGCTGGAAGGAGGAATCTCTAGGAAACGGCGGAAGTGGACCTGTGGGTCACTTGGTTTGTTGAGCGGCGTGTGGGGCTTTGATATATCAGTTGTTGTCGAGTGTTAAAGTAGCTTCTTGAATGTATCTTACTCGCTTCTCAAAATGACTCATAAGGCGCGAGCGCCGGCGAGAATAGTATCCTAGATTCGAAGAATTTGTTACTCATGCGGCCCAAGAATGTAGAGAAATATCACAACTAGGCGGTAAAGTTCTGCAGACGCGGTGCTTTTGTACCGATTTCTCTATCATTCTACTATATCGGATACGGACCTAAGTAGCCTTGGTTTCGCTTGAGGAAGCCATCATACCCAACTATCACGATTCTATGTTGAAGTATACTTTGAATGCGTTTCCTGATATGGTTGCAGCTATTTGCAGTGGGATCAGACTTCCCATGAGTGCATTAATATGACTGTTCTTTTAGAAGCATAGACGATATTTGTGACAACCCGAGAATCACATCTCCGATTTTGAAATATGGTGTCACCATGCGTCTTGCCATACGGTCCCTCCTAGCTTCGACACGTAGTTTAGACCCTGAGACCTAATGAAGTCCCGCGTACATGTCCGTGCCACGTGTATATCCAAAAGCAGTATTTAAATGATACGATTTAGTCATATCATTCATGCACCGAAGGTCGTGCTCGCTCGGAAGCAAGGTCGTACAAACGGCGGTAACGAAGTCGCTGAATACCTTCCACTGCATCTCTCCGTGGACTTGTAAAAGCGCGCATTCTATTCTTGTCGTCATTTTTGACACACGAATTTCATTTTGTTTCATATGTGAGAATATCAATGAAGACCCATGGGCTCCCCTCATATTTTATTCTTTTAGCTCTTACATAACCATAACAGCAGTGGCACTGTATACCTATTTTGGGTAACTAGGAAGGCAAAAGTAATTCTGTAAGACAGTATATAGGCACCGAGAGCATATTGTAGAGCGAGT
>ML977012.1:325990-405043 GCA_010015675.1 Byssothecium circinans | reverse complement strand
CAAGGCTATATAGGAGGTAGGCGACGCTAGGCCAAAGAGGGAGAACCAACCGAGATAGGACGGGAGGATCCCGAGGCTGTGTCTGGAGTCTTACAAATTCAACATAATTCAATGTACTCCCTCCAAAGACTGGGTTTGACGTACACCTATCGGTAAACGTCTATCTAGCTCTCAGTGTTGGTTTGCCTCTCCTCAAGATTACTTTCTGTTTGACAGTAGAGACCCAAGAGCAAGTGATAAGAAAGTGATGAATTGTGTGTGGAGCGGTCAAGCTCAGGAGATGCGACTATATAGGCAGGAGCCGACGCTAGGCCGGAACGGTACTGAACCGTCCGGGACAGTCAAGCACTGTTCAGTCCAACACTTTCTCTTCTCTTAAGAATAAGCTTCGCGGCAGGATTGGGTACGTTTACGTCGCGGAATTGGAAGCTCAGATTATCAGTTCGCTCAAAGTGGGCGTCATAGTTCATGATGAAGTAAACCGCGATCAATTTCGCGACGCTGGTAACGTGGAACCGCCCAGGGCTGCGTGTTTAGATGGTCAGTTTTCGGTCAAGATCTACCATAACAGCTGGATATGTACCACGCCAATTTGGAATTGCCCCAGAATGGCCATTCCATGCCCATATCGCAAGATGTTTTCCCAGTCCCCTTGAAACGTTCTGGGTCGAATTTCTTGGCGTCACGGTATATTGAGTTGTCGCTCATCACCTTGTGCTGGTAAAACTCCACGATTTCGCCCGCTGGGACAGTATAGCCGTCGGAGAACGTGTATGATCGCAGTGCGACTCTGTGTATTACGGTAGCTAGGAAGCAGTGAGTCCTGATAGACTCTACCAGAAAGCTTTCTAGCAGCGGTAGGTTGGTCATGTTAGCGGAAGGATCATCGAGGACTCCTTTGACCTCCTCTCGTAGCGCTGGAAGATATTCCGGATGTGTACAGATGTCTTCGAGAAGCTGAGTGGCCATCTACGAGTACGAGTCAGCGTTGTCAGTTCGAAGGCCCGCTACTTACGATTGGGGTTGCTGTCGTCGAAGAAATGAAGGTTGTATTCATATCGAATCTTATCCTCCCGCCATACTTTTCTTCTGGGAGATTCTGAACGAGGGCCTCCAAAATCGACTTCTGCTTGACACTTAGCGGATGATACAAAGCACGTTGATTGAAGATGCTACTTACCGGCTTACGGTGAGCATTTTCAGGAGTGGACGCCAAGGCATCATAGTACTTCTGAGTCTCGCTTGCAATCGTGTCCAATATATGCTTTTGGTTCTCATTGTTCCCTCTGATCAACCATACCGCAAGACTTTGGGTTCGGGTTAGCCATGAGGGTATCTTTCAATATGCGTGGCTATAAAGTGACTCATACGGAATCAGCCAGGTAGGGAGATTTTTGGCGGCTTCTCCCACCAACGTCGTCTCGTCAATATATTTCAAGCCTCGATCCACGGTAACCGGATTGTTTGCTGACTTGGTGTCAGTCATCTGAATGTAAAATGTCGTGGGGCCATAATACGTACCCACATCTTCTCCAAACATCATGAGCATGTTTATCCTAGAGCCAAAGTGCTTAACAGTATCCCACAGTGGTATCTTACTGGAGCCGTTGGAAAGTATATTTGCCTTGAACGCTTGGTCTAGCTCCTCGCTCATTATGCCAATGAACTTCTGCTTTAGTTCTGGGAACTGATTGGTCATTGTCCTGACAGCACGAACAACGGGCATACCATCCACATCCCTTC
The DNA here is from genome assembly GCA_010015675.1 of Byssothecium circinans. Lineage (NCBI taxonomy): Eukaryota > Fungi > Ascomycota > Dothideomycetes > Pleosporales > Massarinaceae > Byssothecium > Byssothecium circinans. Next base: position 403,300 of record ML977012.1, on the reverse strand, counting down.
GGTCAGCCCATTCGTAACCAAAGGTATGCTTGGGCTGGAAGTGCTGCTTCGACCAGGCATGGCTCGAGAGATGGTTGATGCTCGTACTATTGAGGTCGTTCCAATGCTCTTTGCTAGAAACGACGTGCAGCCTGTTTCCAGGAATGAGCATTGAGAAGGGTGCATCTTTGTGCTGTTATGGTTGCGTGCATCAGTAACCGGTCGCGACAGAAGCATCATACTGGCTTACCTTCTCGGCAGCCTCAATCAGCATACGTCTGCCATTGACAAGGAACTTCAACGATGCATATGCCGCATATGCCCTGTCCCTGTACACTGTGCAGAGTGAGAGGGCAGCCAGGGCGACGATAGAAGCCGTGTAGAACATCTTGGAACTTGTCTTGTTTTTAGAGCAAGAGTGGGCGCGACGATCAAACTTGACAAGCCTGGCGCCAGTCGAGAGTATTTTGCTCCAGTCGAAGGAGCTTGAGAGGGGCGTCAGGCTCAGCGAATTTTCGCGCTGTGCCGCACTCTTCTGTATAACCACACCTCGATGACAATACCGAGTTACAGAGCCATCTACAACAGCTGAATTGTTCTAATAATGTGTTTTAATGTTAAAGAAAGTACAGCGAAAAAGATGTTCTACCTGAATTTCTGTGAAAGCTCGATGTTCCGGCCACGCCGGGAAGTGATCAAGGGTGAGGGATCACGTGCTGGAATATCCTCCAGTCAGCATCTACTACATGTTCCACTACCTATTCTACACGCCTTTGTTTCGTCTGTTTCTTCGCAGGAGGCTTTGAAACCTTCCTATTTCCTATTTGGGAAGTTTTTATAGCCTTTTTAGAGCTGTTTTGGAGCTTCTTGCTTCCTCTGGCGCTTTAGCCTCTTTCTTAGCCTCAATCCTCTCTCTCCTTCTCCTCCCTCTTTTGAATCCTTGACCTCTCTCTTTCTTCTTTCTCTTGAAGCCTAAGAAGCTTGGCCGAGGCCCTTTCTGCCTTCGTACGAGCCTTCTCAATTTGTTGCTCTTCTTCTTCTTCTTCTTGTTCCCCTACTCTCTCACGTGCTCTAGCTTCCCATATCTTCTTCGGTGACTAGAATACTGCTCTACTCTGGTACTCCTAACATTTTTTACAAGTTAAGAGGCTTGCTATTCTTCTTTTGTTTCTCTGTAGATAAAAGAGCTTGCCGTATGCCCTGTTGTTATTGAGGTGATGGTGAGGGAGTAGACGTTAATTCACGCTGTCGATCAGAAAAACCGAGGGAAGTAGATGCCAGGCGGTGTAAGATGAAAGGTACAAGTGATTACTATCAACCCCTCACCCGCAAACGCAATTCATCTCCACTGCCTCACCGCCGAAAGCCACCGAGTCTGTAACCCCAACCGCCTCACAACAACAAATACCACGCAGCTGACTCGTGCTATTATGCTTACGGAGTCTAGTTCTAATCCGGTATGGCCATTTACTTCGACGCATCCCGTCTCTTCCACACCAACGACGCTCGTTCAGGATGCAGCATCTGCAACAGCAAAACCTGCCCTGTATCCTCCTCCACAAGCTTTGATACCCGTCGACGAGCTTGGTTCATACTCTCATTAAGCAGCATCTTAGGCTCAACGTAATAGTCCCTGTGAAGCGCTGCTAAAGCCGCGACGAACTCCACCTGCGAGAATTTCTTCCCGGGGCAATTGCGCACGCCCTCAGACCATGGGATGAAAGAGCCCTTTCGGGGAGTCATGAAGGTTTCGTCATCGATCGAGGTAGAGGTAGACTGTGGCTCAATCCACCGTCGAGGGTTGAATTGTAAGCTATCACTGCCCCAGAACTTCGGATGGGTGTGAACGGCGATATGGTTCGGGATGAGTAGAGTATTCGCGGGAATAACGAATGTCTTGCCTTGGACACTGAGCGCCCTATCGCTTTCCCGGTCGATTTGGCAATGGGCACTGGTGCGTACAGACGTATTGTTTCGTAGAGAAGGGTCAGGGTGCGCTTCAGTCTGGGGAAGTCGGTTGTGTAACTCCACTGCTCGGTCGGCCTGTCTCCGAGGACATGTTCGAGTTCCTCAGACACCCAGGCCTGGATCTCGGGAGCCGTGGCTAAGAGGTGGATGGTGAAGGCGAGAGTATGGGCCGTGGTGTCGTGGCCGGCGAAATTGAAGACGAAGATGTTGCCGTAGATTTCCGTCTCGGAAAGGCCGTCATTGCCGAGACTGGCTCGGATGAGCTGCGTCATTAGATTGTTGGTCGCGGGCGCGTCGTCCGCGAAAGCTTTTTTCTCCGCTTCGTACACTTCGACCATGTACGCTTTGAAACTTTGAACGGCGGCGTTCAACTCTCGCGCTTTTGCGGGAAGCCAGGGCTTCTTGATCACCTCTGTACCGAAGACAAATAGTAGGAGGCAATTATCCAGAATGGTCTGCAGGGATTCTTTGTAGGTGGCAGCGACTGAGGTTGAAGACATGGTTTCTCGGGGTTGAAATGGATAGAACTTTCCGAAGCCAGCGGCGGAGAGAATATGGAGGGATAGTGTGCGGGTATCGTCAGCGGTGCTAGAGACTCCGTCCTTGCCCTTGCTGGCCCAATAATCCACGGCGCCTCGACTCTGACGAATGGTCTCTGACCATACAAGCTTGTTGGTTTGCTCGTTGAATGCAAGAGAAGTGATTCTCCGATGTTTATTCCATGACTTTCCATCAGCCTGGGCGAAGAGTTAGCGTGATAATTGGACGTTTGCAAATAAAATGAATAGAGGTGTACCGTCGACAAATTCTCCCCAAAAACCTTGGTCATCTCAAAGATTTCCAACGGCCTTGGGAACTCTTTATCCTTCCTCAGCACCTCGGCCAAAGCTTCAGGGTCGCAGAGATGGACCCAGACCCTACCGGGAGTGACCATGATGAAGATATCGCCTATCTCTTCGTGGACGCGGTATTTGTCGGCAAACTCCCATCCGCGCCAGTTGAAGCGCGTGAAGCTCCCTGAGCCAAAGGGGAGCTTTTCGAAGAGCGGGATGAAGAAGCGTTTGTCGACGAGCATCCATAAGGGGTTCTCTGGGTTGATGGGGATGATGCGTAACGGAAGGCCGACTTTACGGGGGATAAGGTAGTTGCGGAAGAGGCAGTACCAGGAATAGACTATGTAGAGTAGCCATGGCAGCAGAGGTGCGGTCAGCAGCTGGAGGGCGGAGGGCATGATGAAGTTGACCACCGTCCAGTGTGGAGAGCGAAGGTAGCGGGAAAGACTTTTGGCGAGGAGAAACAATTGCTGCAGCTCAGCGGCGCAGAAGGCATAAGCAGGGGGACAGGGCAGGATCCTGGTAAGCTTCCACCATGTGAAAACGCTATAAGTAATTGATCACCATGTTATAGGCTAGTTTGAAGTTGCAATAGCTCTAGGCTGGTCACCGATGTTTTCAAGGCAAAGTAGGGAAACCATAGGCCAGGCAGGGAATACAGAGGGGATCTTTTCAACGATGGTGAGGAGTTCCTTGGCGATTTCTTCAAGCGGCAATGAGAAACTCACTTGGTGTTGTGGTGTCCTCTCATCCGTACTAGACTAAATGTGAGTATATCCGTTGGGGCAAAGGAGACGGATGAGGAAGAAGAAATTTCGTAGGTATTCTCGTCTTCATTTTTGTGACTGATTCCGCTTTCCACGTAGGGCATGCCGACCTGGCCAGACGCATCCCACTACTTTGTAAGCCGATTCAGCTAGGCCTATCTCTTGCACCATCCAATAGATGGCTTCGCCTGTGGTCCTTCCAGTACGGCGTATGTGGGTATATGCCTCCCTCGTGTGTCCAAGGTTGCACAATCATTCGAGGCAATTTCCAAGCTCTTCCTTCCAAGATGCGTCAAGAATATGATTCCTCACTCCTCCTCTTGGATGAACGGATTGGCAATCTCTTCGCTGCCGTCGACGGGCGATATGACAACGAGGAGGGTGCCGCGGGCGACGATTAGGCCGAGCTTTCGGTAGCGGATGTTGCCTTCATCATCTGGAAACCATCAGCCCATACTCATACTGTAAGGATAGAGTAATACCCACCGGCCATCGCTTCCTTGACCTCATCTAGCACAAGGTTCATGAGCTGGTCGTAGCCTTTCAGCGTGCCAATGACTGCAACAATTAGCCCCACACCCCCCTTTTAGAATCGACACACACCTTCCCGCCCGCCAGTGAACTTGACGGTAATCCGCTTGTCCATGTACTTGCCCAAGTCGAGGATATTCTCCTTCTTGGGCTTCTCCGCATGGCCTCCCCCACCATGCCCTCCTCTGCCGCCGCCGCGACCTCCACGATCTCCGCCGCGACCGCCGCCCCGTCCGCCCCGGAATGCGCCACGCTCAGACATGTCGGATGGGTGCAAAAGGAGTGTAAGCGGTGGGCGTGTGGTTTTTCGCGCGGTGACGTTGACTGCTGCGATGGCGGAGGTTCTGGGCCTGTGCTTTGCGGTGGAGCTGCACGTGACATGCCTAGCTGCCGGCTTATGTGAGCAGGAGTGGAGGGAAGGGTGGAACGGGAAGCGCATCCCGCCCGGGTATAGCGGCCGCAGTGTTGCCGCAGTGCTGATTGGCCGGAGTTAACGGTCACGGAAGGCAAGCGTGGAATTGTGCCGCGTCAGCCATTTCCGCCCAATAGATGTCATGGAGTGAGGGAAATATGGACAGACTGCGCAACGCATGTGTAGCAGATTATTGTCATCTGTCATCGCAGTTTCAACCCACAGCACCCGTATTACCGTATTACCGTATTACCTGTTTATCCCCGGCGACACTACACATTTGCAGGTGTTTGAGCCACTGCCAGCGCGTCTGTCCTCTGATTGGATCGGACATCCGCCCTCCAGCCTTGTCACCGCCCGCGCCCTGCTCTCTTCTCTGCTCTGCTCAGCGCCCTTTGTGGCTGTTTCCACTCATCCACCTGCCGTCCACCTGCCGTCCGCCTGCGCTCTCCTTCTCCTCCTCGCCTCTCTATCTCGTCTCGCCCCATTGCGGTGTCCGCAGTGACATGGCGCACTCGCAGTAGCCACACGCCGCCGCCGCTGTGCCTTTGCCTGTGCCTGTGCCTGTGCCTGTGCTTCCCCCCAGCCTCTTGGACGACCGTGTGGCGGTCCCGCTGTCTCGGCTTCTACCTCCTCCACCCTCCTCGTCCCCTCCCGCCCAAGGCCCACCAGCCCAATTGTCGTTACGAGCACACCATGGCGACCCAGGACCAACACCCCTCGAGCGCCATGGGCTCTGCGTCCCATGCGCCGCCCGCCCAAAGCGACCTCAAGCGCAAACGCAGCCCTTCGCACGAGCACATGCATCCCGCAGCAGCGCCGCTGCCCAAAGCCGCCAAGACGAGCAACCACTTGCAAATCAACTACCTCGCAAGACACTGCGAAAAGGACCTCCCACTCATCACCAACGATGACACCCTCCCCAACCTCCTCTCACTGCTTAGCGACTATCAGGGCGTGCTGGACCGCCACGAGAGCATGGCCTGCAACCTCGGCGCACGCCCGCTGGGGCCCATCTTGATCAAGAGATTCGAGAGGCTGTTTGACGGGCCGCCGCGTGTCCTAAAGAGCCATGGGAAAGACGGGACGACAGTGTCGTGGCTGGACGTGGTTGAGTTTGCGCGCAACAAGTCCGAGCAGTTCCAGCTGGGCCAGATGAGCGAGGGCGTGCGTGTCTGCCAGTTCTACACCAAACAATGCCGCGTGCAGATTTCAGAAGAGGACTTTGTGCTCATATCCTCAGGCATACCGCAGAAGATGATCCCGCCGCAGCCTATAATGGAGGATGAAGAGAAGGAATTAGGCACGCTGGAGATTCTGGAGAAGAACTTGGGGCAGATATGCCAATTGGCCGATCAGGGTGAGTCGCCGTTCCACTCTTCCACTCGTGTCTCACATCACTACCATCCCCGCATTATTGTGATTATCTCCGGGTAAATGTAGTTGCTGACTTGAAACAGTCGCTGCCCGGACCCGCCAGCTCAACCATCGTCTCAAGGGGCGGAAACAGGCCATCCTCGATCGCCGAGCAACAGCCAGCCCCGCTCCGCCCTTGCGCCCATCGAGTCCTTCCAACGTCGCTCTCGTGAAGGATGGTGCAGCGCCAACAAATGCGAATCTGGCGAACCCCGCCCCCTCAAGCTCATCACCTGGAAGCTTTGTGGCCGTCAATTCCCGCCCCCACGGTGAGAACGGCGCCTCATCCTCCACCCGCCACGAGCTCATGTCGAAATTTCGCACCATGAGCGAGCACAAGGCATCGCCGCAGCCCATAAACGGGGCAATGCTCGCTAGACGAGAGTCCATGGGTCCTCAGGGCATCTCTCACCCGTCTACGCCGTCCAATGCCTCCAAGCCTCCACCAAAGCCCATTGATCTGAACCAGGCGAACATGGCGCAACGCCCACCTCACTTGTCCGACGCTGAACCCCACCACGCCACAAACTCGCCCGTTCCTATTCCCAACACACCCTCCTCTCTACTCCCAGCCTCCAGTCAACGCTCCCAACAGTCGCAGGAGAAGGATGATGGCGGCCCCTTTAAGATCGAAATGGTCCACCGCATGGAGTCGCTTGCCAAGGGTGAACGGATCCAACCCCCTTGTGATCGCTGTCGACGCCTCCACATGGACTGTCTGAAGAACCTGACCGCATGTATGGGGTGTACGAAGAAGCATGCCAAATGCTCGTGGAGGGAAGTCAGAGAGGGCGAGCTGCGAGGCGGACCCTTCTCCTACCCAACTTCCGGCACAAGCGCTATCCACAGCGAAAGCGAGGAGAATGAGGGACATACGATGACTGAGCGCGCAAGTACAGGGAGTCCGGCAGCGATGGGCAGCCCGCTGCGGTATGCAGTGACACCATCGAATGCCGCCTCAGTAGCACCACCTCCTCAGCCCCAAGCTCAACATCAACCGCAAGCACATCAACAAGATTTCCATAGCGTATCGCATGAAGCGCGGCACACGTCCCATCATAGAGACCACGAACGTGATCGTTCCGTAGATGTGCAAGCGCAACTTCAGGAAGCCGCGAAATCCGGTCTCGCACACGCAAACACGCATCTCAGCAGCATGCGCGAAGGCAACAAACCTGCTGAATTCCAACCACTGGTCGCGTAGGAAGTTGTCAGCAGTCGGGTTTACCCGTCCATTGCAGCGGGAGCTTCTTGGGCCGGATGAGAAGCAGGCTATCTGCAGGACGTCATCATCTGTCTTGGTACGACATGGCAACCCACATCGATCTGTTATTTCCCATAATGAGGCGTTTTCCTACACAGGAACTGGGGTTTTGCAATTGGGTTTCCGAGATATCCAGGAGTTTTGGATCGGTATGGGGATTGGGATTGGGATTAGCGCGTTTCGATGGATGGAATTGATCGAGGACTTGATTGATTGCACATATTTGACATTAGTTGATGTTTCTTCTTCTGACTTGTTGAATTGTAACATCCTCTGTTGGCTTCTTCTTCGTTTCTCAGTTTCCATGTATTTACGAGACGGACAGCACCCAAGTAAGAAACAACCGAAGTAACAAAGACCAGACGAAATCAACCCATCCCAAATGCAAGCATGACGACCATCGTTTGTACATTCTTTAACAAGAATCCGAATCCGCCGCTCCGAAGGTTCTGCAACACCTGCGAAGGAGGGATCGTATTTGCCCGTGAAGGCCTTTAGTTTCCGCACATTCGGCTCTCCGTACGATGCAATCGGGTTCTAGTTCTGGTTCTGATCGCGGGACGCATCGTTCATGTAAAAGAAAATATACGGAACCTCCCGGCCGCGCTCCCGACTCAGCCGTGTCCACGTCTCGGTGGTAGCGATGGGGGCGGAGCGGAGCGGACTGTGTCGTCATTGTCGTCCTTGGGGTCTGTCCTCCAGGCGAGGAGCGTTGTGGACTCCACCCTGCGAGTATCTAGCATCTCAGTGATGTGAGCGCATAGGGGGATGAACTGACATTGGTGAGTTTTCTCAACGAAAATTTGCAGGTGAGGATGATGAGAATCTAGGTGGTAAATAGCATCTCGACCAGGTACATCAGATTTACTTATCTTCCTATGGAGCAAATCGCACGACTGACTCGTTTAATACGCGATTTCAGCGGCGGATTGACGATTAGTGATATTTTGTATTTTGAGTCCTAGATCACGCCTAGTATAATTATGCCGAAAAGCAGCTAAACGGTACAAGACTGTCGTTAGAGCAGCGACGTTAGACTATTTAGTCATATATATATACGTATTCATTAAACGCTGAAAATCAGGACGGGACTCGACGCGACTCGTGCCATCAATCACCACTCCACTCCGTGAAAACTCAACTCAATCTCCTAGCAATGACATATCCCCCACAAAAGAGCAGAAAACACGAGACGAACTCAATCCAACCCGGTTTTTTCCCTCCTCTTCATCCTCCCAAACATTCCCCCTCCTCCCACTTTCTCAAAACATCGCCATCCATCACCCCCTAATACGGCGTATTCGCCTTCCTAATTCCCTCCCAATCCGTCACTCCTCCTGCTCCCGCTCCCGCTCCCTCATGACTCAACCCATGATCCGCACCGTGGATAGTCGCACTCGCATCCGTGCCACCATAGCCGTCGCCATACTTAGCTGTATCCATAGGGAGGCCCGTGTGCGGTTCAATGACGGTGCCGGGTTGAGAGGCGGGGTCATGGACGCCAGGGAGGTTTGCTGGATTGGTGCTTTTGACGAATTAGTAGGGGGGAAGAGGGGATGAAATGAGACGTACTAGTCACGGCTACTTTGCTCGTATGGACCCATTCCCGCTCCTGTAGTCTGTCCATATTGCTGCTGTTGTTGCTGTTGCTGTTGCCGTTCCCTCTCCATATCCTCTCTAGCCGGGTGTCCCTTCGGCGGCTCCTTGTGTAATTTATGCCTCCCATCCCTCTCCCTCTCAGACTCTGTAGACGTCGTCGACGCTCCCATCCCCGCCGCCGTGCCATACTCCCTCGAATGCCTCACGTTCTCCCCACTCGCACGTGGGCTCGACTCCGCACTCCCATTTTTCTTGTCTTTGTCACGGTGTAGAAAGCCGAAGAGATGGTGTTTCTTCTCCTTCGGCTCTTCCTCGTGGTCACGCTCACGCTCACGTTCCCGCTCCAACTTCTTCTCGTGCTTCTTCCCCTCCGCCGCAGCGAGTTTGTCATGCTGTTTCTGCTCCTTTACATGACTCCTCTCTATATTTTTCTGCTGTGTCTCGTAAGCCTTCTGCTGCTCTTTCTGCTGCTTGTCGAAGGCTTTTTGCTGCTCTTTAAGCTGCTGCTCATGAGCCTTTTGTGCGGCTTCACGCTCGTGATGAGAGTAGGCGTAGGCTCCCGTGGCGCCTAGGGCGGCGGCATCGCGCTTTTGGTACTGGGTTGATGGGGCGGTCTTGGGGTCCTGCGCGGAATCGATGCGCTGGTGGGAAGGGCCTGCGGAGGAGCGTTGGGCTGCTGAGAGGGGGGGTTGTTGGTTGGGGCCTTGGGTGGGATGCTGAGGTTGGTTGTGGTCATGTCCTCGGGTGCCGGCATAGGTGCCGGCTCCTGCGGCTCCCAGGCCACCAACGACGCCGGCGTCACGGCTGTAATGGTGCTGAGGTTGCTGCTGAGGTTGAGATGTCTGGGTGGGAGGGTGTTGTTGTGGAATTCCTGTGGGGGGATATTGATGCTGGCCTACAGAAGGTTGAGTTCTAGAAGATGGATACTGTTGGGACAGAGGAGGTTGCTGAGCATGACCATGCTCATGACCTCGTGAAGCAGCATAGGCTCCTGCTCCCGCAGCTCCCAGACCGCCTACGACAGCGGCATCACGGCCATAATGGTGTTGAGACTGCTGTGGATCTTGCAACATCGGGGTTTGTTGAGAGGCTTGGATAGGAAGATGTTGCTGCCGGCCTGGCGAGTGTTGCTGAGATCCAATAGGGGGATACTGTTGCTGACCGACAGAAGGTTGCTGAGATCCAATAGGCGAATACTGCTGTTGAGAAGTATAAGGTTGATGAGCTTGACCAGATTCGTTACCTCGTGTAGCAGCATACGCTCCAGCCCCCAGACCACCAGCTGCCGCAGCATCGCGCCCGTAATGGTGTTGAGATTGCTGTGGGGTCTGAGAGAAGGGTCCTTGCTGAGCAGCTGAAGTAGGAAAGAGCTGCTGCTGTCCGACAGAAGGTTGGTGGGATCCAGTCGAAGGGTATTGTTGTTGACTTCCGGGAACTTTTTGAACACCAGTGGCAGTGGGAGCGTGCTGCTGTCCAACAGAAGGTTGATGGGATCCACTCGACGAATACTGCTGCTGGCTCCCAGGAACTTGTTGAGTGCAAGTAGGATATTGGTGCTCACTTCCTAGAACTTCTCGAGTACCAGTGGTCCCATATTGATGTCCAGAAACAGGAGCCTGCTGCTCGTCTCCCCTCGAAGCAGCATACGCCCCAGCCCCGACAGCCCCCAATCCACCCACGACAGCAGCATCACGACCATAATGATGACCAGACTTCTCCAAATCATGTCCATCACGAACCCCCTGTCCGTGAGTAGCAGACGGAGCAGGCTGATGAGCACCTTTTACGGTTGGATCATATCTCTGATCATTCATCGAAGCCGCAGGCTGCGTCCCCCGATGACTATCATAAACCTTCGCCGCCTCATAAGCGCCATATCCAGCCCCAGCCCCTACACCCCCGGCAATAGCAGTATCCCTTCCGCTATTCCCTTCTTTTAGTTCCTTGGGCGCAGCCTTCTGCTTCTCGGGATCCGGGAGGACCCTCGGATCCATCACGTTTGCGATATCGCTCTTGTGCGGTCCAACGGTCTTGGGGGCGGGATCATCGATGGTGGAAGCAGCTTGGTGATGTTTCTGTAAATTCGGATCGGGTTGGACACGCGGGTCGAGAACGTTTGCCGCGTTGCTCTTGTGTGGGCCAATTGTCGAAGATGCAGGCCCGGAGTCTGGTTCGTTGGCGCGCTGAGAAGCATAGAGGCCAGCAGTGGTTACTCCAGCAGCTCCTAGAAGTGCGGCATCGCGGCCTTGGTGTTGCGACTTCTCGTCCTTCGCGGGTTGGGAAGTGGAGTGGCTGGCATCATCTGTTAAAGTAGGATCCCTCGCTTGAGGTTTGTCGGTCGTTGAAGCATCGAACCGCTGCTGTGAGAAGCCGGATGGCTTGGTGTCTACGCGAGGATCGATCTTGTGGGAGCTGTACGGGCTCTTCTCCTCGGGGAGGATCTCGCTACCCGTCTGTTGTGGTTCTTCGCGATGCTTTCCCGCGGCGTATGCGCCTGCGCCGGCGGCACCAAGGCCTCCTGCAATTGCTGCGTCTCGGCCGTAGTGATGATCGTTAGTGGAAATGTTGGTATGATCAGCTGATTTTGTCCGAGGCTCATCGAGTGTCCCAGTGTGACGAAGCTCGTGTTGGCCTCCTGAAGTGATCGGTACGGACCCTTTGCTGGAGATGTAGGAGGGCTCAGATTGCTCTTCTATGGGTGTCGGGCTCGGGAACTCTCCGGGGATGTGAAGATGAGGGTCAAACACGTTAGCAGTGTCGGTGGGGTGTGGGCTCTTGGTGAACAAAAGACCGCTGCCGGGTTGGTTTGGAGCAGTTGGGTTATTTTCAGCAGCGGATGTAGATGTGGATGCAGTTTCCTGTTGACCTTGCCCGAGCGGAGAAACAGACTGCGTATTCGAGGCCGCAGTTGTGGCAGCAGCCAACGCATCCGGATGAGGTCCTCGCCAAGTCTCCGAATTATTCGTATCCGTAGTCTGGGTGTCCTTCGCAGTCTCATGACGATGACCTGGGAGAGCGGACGAAGCTGTCGCGGCCGCAGCAGAACCAGCTAAACCTTCACGCCCTTGGCCATCGTGCAGTCCAACTTCCTTCTCTTTCGTGCCTGGCTCACGAGCGCTAGTAGCAGCCTTCTCAGTCAGTCGATTGTCAGTCACTCCACCGGCGAGTGGGAAAGATCGCCCAGTACCGTTGTTGGCTGGGGACTGTCCGATTGATTGCTTAAAAGGTTGTTGCTCCCCTGAACGAGTAGTGTTGACGCTGTCTTCGGGCTTGTGGTTGATTTTATTGCCCGCCACTGCACCCGTACCGATAACTCCGCTCCCCGCTGTCGTATTCCCCAGATGAGATCCCTCGTTTTCCTTCTGATATGCCGAGCTTGGCTGTGCTCCAGCTCCAACCACCTGGTTCCCTTCCAAGTTTTGTTTAGCAGGGTGATTGTTTCCCAGAACCGGATGAGGATCCTGTGATCCTTGTGAAAATCCAATGACACCAGATTTGATGCTTGCGGTGCTCCGTTGTTGCTCATTACCTGAGCCTGGCCGATGTTGATTCATATCAGGATGCAGACTGGGCGTTGCAGTTTGCGTTGCCGATGGTCCAGTGGATGCGCCTGGTGCGGTCTGCTTGACCACGGGTGTGTTGGAGAAATGCGGCGCGTTTTCCGTCGTCTTGGAGGGCTCTCCTGATGAACGGGTCGGGCTCGCCATTTGGTCGTAGATTGGATGTTCACTACTATGATAATGAACATCTGCGATATCATTCGTTGGAGTGGTACACTCACCCCTCCTTGTGCACACCTAAAACTTTAAACTCTTCACTCCCACGGTTCGTCTCCGCTGTCGTATCTTCACTCTTGCGATGTGAGCTGCAGATTATTAGTTCACATTTACATGAAAATCAGCGAATGGCTTACACTAGGTTCTTGAGCTTGTCCATGGCGTCAACGTTTTCAATGCCGTCCCAGTATTGTCAACCTCAATCTCAATCGTGAAGGTATTCAAAACAGGGGACACGACTGGTGTTAAATCTTTAATTGAAGAAAGAAAACAAGTTGTAGCCTTAGCTCGCGATAGCATCATCGCAGCTCCATAGGCAAGCACAAAGGGACCCATGACCTCATCAGTGTGTGTTAGCTGCGGCTTCCTGCGACCCCGCAAGTTCCAATTGGGACGAACAACGCCAACTCAGCCTCAAGTGGATGAGGCCCAGTTCCAGACACCAAATAAGGCTTTGTTACCATCAGTGGCTCTCGTCTAGTAAGTTGTAACTAAATGGTGGCTTTCCATGATTTTGACGGGGGACTTTAACGCCGCATTTGCTGCTGGCTTTTCCAACACCACGAAGTTGAACAGCCGACGTATTGCGCACAGAAGAAATCAGCAAGCAAGTACCAATTCCGAATTCCAAATGAATCATTTCGCAAACGCCTCAAATTGCTTTTCGCAGCCTCGTTCGTATATTCAAGCTTCAAACCGACCCCGCGATCGCCGCGATCCTGGGCCAGCGTCAGTGGGGCCAGCATTTTGTTCTCCGTGAGGCCTGAGGCATCAAGTTCCAACGAGCCCTTACATCGGCGTTGATTTCGACTCTTGCCTCGAGATGCTGAGCCGACGAAGATGCCGAATTCCCGCTTCGCCGCTTTGTCCTTGTGCGAAGCTTATTCCACTTGATCGCGAGCGCTTCTTCACCGTTCGGTTCGTCTTGTAACGCCATAGCGACGTGACTAGAGGTAGCGAACCACGCCTCGCATCGCTCTGCTCCGATGACGTCTTTCGATCAAGGGGTTTACCCCACACAGGGTCAGCCTCGCAGTCATCAGCGCACCACCTGCAGCGACATGCGAACCTACAAGCGTCCGATAGTAGTCAGTAAGTGAACAGCCTAGAAGATACACAGAGCCGACTTCGAACGCTTGAGAAGCCTGTTAAGAGACATTATTGTTGAGAGCGGACATGTTCGGGATACCAGAATAGGTAGACTCCCACCGCTAACGTGATGACCGCCACCGACAGCCCCCGGGCCGGCTACGCAACGCGGCTCGCGGCTCTGTCGTAGGGCTCACGGATGGCTGCCTCTCTGTGCATGGTTTCCCAACGCTATTGCAACCGCAACTCAACAACATGTAGAAAGCAATATAGATAGCTTGGCTGATTGAAGATTCCGACAATCATTCCATCTGATGTCGTCTGAGCCCCGACCTGCGCGGTGCAAGTTTGCAAAAATAAATCGCGCAAGCTGAGAGAGGCGAATCATGGCTGCAACAATGCAACCGTATGCGCGGCAAAAACTTGGGAGCAGAAGACGCCCAGCACTTTTAGCTTGGCTTTGACCGGTTCACGCCTCACATCGGATCGGACATCAACGCTTTTGCTATCTGCCGGCTTTTCTTCGCAGCGAGCGCCGAGTAGTCTGGCAGGCGGGCTCCATACTTTATCGACCTTGGCCGCAGGGAGAGAAACCTTTCGTAAAGTCAACGAAACCCCACGCGCAACGCGACGAAGTTTGAGACACGGCCTGTCAAGCGAGACAGCGAACCATCCACTGACCCGCGCGCTCTTCTTTTTGATCCTCCCACCTAACCTCACCGTCCGAAGTCCGGCACTTCAATATACCGAGCCATTGCGACTCTATTGTTCTCCTCCTCTCTCTTCGTTCGTCGTGCTCTTTCTTATGCGTACCGGAGACGCAAGTTGCGCCTCCTCGGAAGCGGACTCGCGATACAGGGAACAAGGTCGCTTTGCGGCCCACTGCTATCTCCGCTTGACCAGCTAAGCGCTCCTCATTACGTGCACGACAACACCGCTCTTTCAACTTCCACTTCAACAACCATAACACCCTCCACCACCATCCTACCACCCTCCACGACTGTCCTACCACCCTCCACACTATAACAATGGCTCTCCGATCTCGTTTACGCCGCGCTTTCACACGCGGAAACTCCCAGGACGACTCTTCCAACTCCGTCCCGCACAAGCATGGCTTCCCACGACCCGGGAAAACAAAGACCGATCCGCTCGTCTACCAGCCCGGCGAGAAAATGCCACCGCTCAAGTATCGTCGTCCCGTAGCTCCAGAGCACAAAGCACATCTCGAATCGTTCGACTGGGCAAAGGCGTGGCGAAGGAGAAGCGATCAGAGCATCTATAGTCCAATGGGAAGCCGTATGCCGAGTCGCAAGAGCAGCTATCAATCCTTCTCACGGAGAAGCTTCCACCGGCGGAGTATGAGCCGTTCGAGGGCCGCCGGTGACGACGGAAGCATATATGACAGCGGTGTTGGCGCGAGTCTCTCGGATGATCGACCTCGTCGTCACTCCCTCCAAGAAGGCAGTGACGAAGAGGGTGATGTTACTAATGGTGAGTTTGAAGTCCTGTGATCGAGGAATCTCCGTTCCGTCAGTACTTCTTTACCATCTCCCGTACTGACAATCTCTAGTCGGACTCTCCCGAAATCCCACCGAAGATCCAAAACGCCCAACCCGCCGCTCGCAATCTATGACATCCACCTCGCGTCCTCAAACCTCTGATCGCACTCGTCGCCCTTCTTCTAAACGCGAACGTGAACCCGTCTTCTCACCCGAAGACCTCGAGCTCGCCCTTAAGAAGTCAAATCTCGAAGCCACACAAGACGAGTCCGACCGTAATCATGAAATGAGGGGGCAGGACAGCGGGACGGGAACCTTGAACATGTCTATCGATGATGACCATGTTATAAGAGAAACCAGGCCGCGCGAACGGCTCATCAGCTTTGAGTCTGCCGAAGAAAGACGGCAGTTGCCCAGCATGCTCGACATCTGAGCGAGCGAGATCTTTTCGACGATAAGATGTATATATGACAACCTCTGCATTGGGTGTAGATTTTCGATTTGGCTGTACATGTTGTGCATTGCATCGGGCGTTTTTGTGTTAATCAGTCGGTCATTGAGCCTGTGTTTAGGAGGTGGTGGTCGCTATTCGACCGACTGGTCATGAGTCAATTTGCTGGCGTTGCATTGGGAATGGTGTTTTCATATAGAATTCTGTTGACAATGTCGTGCGCGACAGTAATTGGACTGTTTATACTCAATGCTGTTGCGGATCCGCGCGGGCAGGAAAGCGAAATGGAGAACGTGAAGTCGGCATAGCCTAGAGGCAGCTGAACCTGACGCAAGTTCCCACTGCAGACACTGCCGTAGAAAAATGTCTATACTGTATATTGCCGTACGATTGCTTCCGCACTTTCTTGTTCAGTGTCGCAAGCTCGCGATGCTTTGTCGTCAGTTGGCGAACTCCTGGAGTAGACTGCGCTATTCGGTAGACATCGGCGATCCGCAGTACTACCCTTTAACCGAGCAAAGCATTTTCTGCGCATCGAAGCAGATGAGACGAAACAGTAACAACAAACAAGGAGAAACCTAACTGCCATCGGCAGGCCTCTCAGCTCAAGCCGCTCGGTACAGAAATAGCATTCTGTCACGGTTGAATTGACGATGCGTCTAGAAACTTGGGTACCTGCAGCATCGAAACTACGACATAGTATGGCGCAGCTTATCAAGCCATAGATGTCATGGTCGCTTCGTTCAATCTTTAGAATAGTTGACTGGAGTGTCTAGCACGGCAATAGCGCTTATTTAGGGCTGTCGTATTATCAGCAGCTCGTTCGTTCGGGGTGACCGAAAGCTTCTCATGTCTGGAGATGAAGTGTGTAGGATTTGGGAATGAACGTGATCCAGTGGAGGCCAATACAGGATGTATCCGCAAGAGGTGGCTCTCAATCGCCTTTGGTCCATCAGGATGGCGAGCGTCGTACGATTGATGCTGTGAGAGACTTGTGGAGTAGTCTCCAGATTTCGCTTGGGCTGACAGACGCCAAAGAGGAAGTCCATTCCAGCGGTGAGGCTTAGATGATGAAAAACTGTTTCTACCACCGTTGTGGGAATCTTGTGGTTGTTGTATGAGGTAGAAAGGCAGATAAATGGTGCAGGTGCACCAGCTGTTCAACAGCCTTGTACGGTCAAACCCCATGCTTCGCACCTCGCATTGCCACACAGGACATTTGCGGACATCTCATCCAGTGCAAAACAACCCATCCATAGCGTTGCACTCATCAAAGCTGAGCGGATAGCGGGCTATGCCGTGTGGATGCCGCAAATATACCTTCCACAAAACGTCAGTCAGCTCATGTATCTACCCTCCACCACCTCACCACCTAGACCACTCGTTCCCTTAGCGCGCTACCTAGCCCACTTCGAAACCGCCATAACCACCAGAATGGCTATGCAATCCTCTCGAGCCTACGTAAACGCTACCGTAAGTCATGTCTAGAGAGACTCGTGAGCCATAAGGCGTGGTGTCTGCCACTCCGCCCCCCACAAGGTACCATTGGCTTTTGCGACATATAGTCACACGCCAGCGACTCACCCCAGAAGGCCGCCCATTAAGCAGTGTCGATTTCTCAACCTAGCGCTCCCATCGGCGCTTGGCTTTTTTCGGGCAACGGAATGCGATCTAAACCCCACCTCGTGTGATATTGATCGACTCTTCTAGGTCGCAATCCAAGTCTCTTCCTCAAGGCTGCTCATTCGGATCGGACCTCAGCGCAAGAGAAGCACAACGCTCTGTCATGCATCAGCGTTGACACAACGACAACCAACAACTTCGTTCTCAAGCGAAACGTTGCTGTTGTGATCATGGTTGGCGCGACGGGACGCACATACCTCTCTGCCGAAGCACAATCAGACCTCTGATGCCACTTGCCGCCACAGTGCTGTCGATCCTCGCACGAAACGTACCTCTGATGTACATTAGCTCCGTCTGGAGGTGTACACCGATCACTGAAGTGCCCTTGCCGAAGAAATTGGTGCATCTGCGAACCGCAGTTGGTGAACCGTGAGCGTGAGTTAACAGTGGACATTGCTGAGAAGTCATAAATCGATGATCTTTGCTGTCAGTGGAAGGGAAGTTTCAAAGTGGTTGAGACTGCTGATGCCGAGGGGACTATAGAGATGAATAACAAACCTTAGACTAATAACCGTCCCAATCTGCATGGATATTGAGGTCGGACCTCAATTCATTGAGCGCGGAGATCATGACGATACTCGCGACCCTGAAATGTTGTGAGAAATGAAGTGGCCTGTCAACCACGCATCGCATGGAAGGTTGGAATGGAACCGTAAACTAGCATCGTGGTAACCAATGAGTTCGCTCCTCGTGTCCATCCTTTCTCATCACGTATGGTGAGATGATAAACCGATCATCGCTGCCAGCGAGCTCCCTTTCTACGCGCGAGCTCAACGCGCCGTGAACGTTGGAGTGGAGCGCTGACAGCTCTCTAATTGCCAAATGCAGGCGAGCCGGATCGAAGCCGGATGGTACTTCTCCAGACTTCGCGCAGTCCTCTGCGTTCCGCTCAACCTCTTCGGAGGAATGAGTAGCGAGTTTCTTTGACAATGAACTGCATACCGTTCATCGTGACGGGAATATCGGAGCCTAGCTGTACGTGATCAGACCAGCGATCTGTGCGATCGTAGATATGTAGCCGTCCACGAGCGTAACAGCATGTATGAATTTGTCAAAGCCCGCAGGATCTGAGTCCGGAGACCGAGAACAAAGCCTCGATGCATCCCAGGTCGACTACCAGTGCGTGCAAGCCCCCCTACTTCGGCCCCTGAGGTGTCGCACAAATCCTCTTTTCATCAGAGATCCTTGGCTGCAGATCTTGCTGCAGCACTTGTGCAATGTCCAATGCTTTTCACGGATCTTCATGCACGTCATTTTAACAGTGGGTCGACTATTCCACTTGCGGCTTCGTGATGGAGCCTTGCTCTGATCACTCAACGCGGTAGCACAACAAATATTGAAGATCCACGCCGACGGACAATCAGCATGTCGGTCGCGTATGGTCGCCTGTCTCCTCTTTGCCGTTGACCTAACCCAAAGTGTGCGAGCTGCGCTTCTTGAAACACTCTGAATGTGCTGGACCACCGCTCAGTGTCCAACTTTTGGGGGTCGGCTGGGTTTCTCCGGGTAGTCTCTGCTGAGGAAGATGTTGTTTGAGTCATTGATCTCATGAGATGAGGACAAAAGACATCAGCAGGGCTGAGCTAAGACTCCTCAGCCCCAAAGAGATTGGAGAGGCGAGAAGAGCGAGAAGGCACCTCGAGGCGCCGACGTCTGCAAGCCGACTGGTTGCTTTGAAGCATTCCAGCAGAGAAGCTATTAACAACATTTGAAACAGACCAATCAGGGGTCCTGCGTCGGGTGGCTTGTCCACGGAGGATTTTCTGATCGATAGTTGATACGATGCTGTGTAACAGTCGCCGCCAATTGCGCAATGCCCATAGTTGTCCTCGATGAAAACAAACCAAGATTCCTGAACCGATGATCCGTTGCAGTGTTCCTGCTTTTAAAATACAATCTGTTAGCGATGGAGGTACATTGGTGCCTGTAATGCTTGTAGAACCGTTCCGAACATGACCGTATATTGTCCATAGTGTTGGGTGGTGGATTCCAAGCAGGTCAGAGTCGGCACAAAATTGGCTGCGGCAAGCTTCAGCGGGCCGTTGCATCCAGACCTCGACCAGGCTTGAAAAGAGAGGCGATGTGGGCCCCATGTACAACAGACTTGGCATGTCAGCTGTTCGACTCCACGCTCATCACGCATTGATGCATTCTCAGGATGGTGGGGAATCTTCATCCTAACCGAAGACGTCGAGCGATCAGGGGCTTGGAGTGTACCCGGCAGTGGATATGCAGGTCCGCAGAGGCTGGTCGATAGCCGTTAGGATACTTGCGCGAAACTGCGCTGGGTTAGACTGGTACAATGATTGTGGCGGTTGTCGACCCCATAGTAGGGTGAGGTATCATTCCAGGAGAGGAGGCGTTAGCCAGAGACTGAGGTTACAATTGTCCGCAGACCGATGAGCTTCAAGACAGACCCTCCATCTAAGTTCCGCGGCGTTGGCTCTTGTCTGGCTGCCTGCAAGGCCTTAGATCTCGTGTAGCTCTGAGTTCAAGCCTGTGACGGTCACTAAGATCTCTGTAGTTCTTAACCTGCCGCAAGGCCGCTGTGCACCTGTTCGGATTACCTGCACTCTTCGACCCCGCTGTTTTTTTAGTGCCATCCGACCCTGAATTCGTATGGGTGATTCCCCTTGCAGTCGCATCGCAAAGATCATTGTTCGCTTCATCTTGCCTGCTATCCATTTCCGCCGATACGGTCGAGGCAGAACGTTGGATTCTCGCGCGAGCCTCAAATCATTCCATCGCCCTGCCTCAGTCGCGGTCGCGATTGTAAAATGTTCCACAGAGGTTAGTGCCATATACCTGCATCTTATTGCCACTGGAGGTTTGTCCAATCTGAATCTGTTCGCTGCGGAACCTGATTCAAAAGTCAAGCTGCACCCCTTTCTGTCCCTTGTCTATTGCATCCATCATCCGTGTATCATTGCCTGCTTCCAACTTCGACTGTGAGTTTGTCGGTTTCGGTGGTCGTTTGGAAAGAGAATAGGCCACTGACAGATGTTATAGGAGGTATCTATTTCGACACCACCGTCATGTCGTTCCCAGGCTCCACAGATTTCGATGTTTCGAAGGCCGAGGCATATCATGCATCATCAATGACAGTACCGGCATCAGGATTTTTAACGCCACCTTACAATCTGGAGCAACGAAGGGATTCTGTAGCCTCTTTACAGTCGTCGATATCGTCCTTCGCGAGTTGCATCTCAGACTACTCTGGACCGGTCACACCTTCTGGTCCACATAATCCCATGACCGAGGAAGGATATGCCGATGTTATGTCCTACGACTTCGGCCACGATATGCAAAGCCAGCAGTTTCACGGCTTGCCAATGAGCCAGCCATCAAAACATACAACGCCAGAACAGAATGCCTTCGGAACATGGCACCTGGTCTCCCACCCCACAGAGACCAGTGAGCCTCTTTCAACTCCTTTCGCTCCACAGCTGATGCTACCAGCTGAAGACGACTTTCTTCATACACGTATCACTGAAGATGGCGGCTTGGGATCCAACATGACTTCTGACGTTGATTCTGCGTGGATCAACGTATCCGCAAGTTTCCCTCTCCACTTTGGACGGCAATGGGACGACCGCGGTCTTGACGAAGTCATCCCTGTCGAACACCTTCAGCCATGGCCAACTGCAGCGCACAGCGATGATCCATCCGTCGCAATGTCAGATTTCGTTGGCGATTACACTCCTGTCCCGTCTGTCTGCTTCCCCGGATCAGACTCGTTCGACAACTCGTCGTTCCCACAGTCGCCACAAGAAGCCCGAGAAACATCGCCGCTGTTGAAGCAGGGGCCCGATGCTAAGAGAACTAAGAGAAGGGCGAGCCGACTGACAAGGTCGATGCACATCACCCCTAGGGGAGGGAAGACAGTAAAGAAGGAAAAGCGGTCGTCTTCTCCGGACGGTACCCAGATAGCGTTCAAGCTCGAAGGATGTCACCCCGTTTATGACGAGGCAGGGAACGTCAAGATCCAGCCGAGTCATAGGCGTACCTCGGCCCGCTTCGCTTGTAACTACCCTGGATGCACGAGTCACTTCCGACGACAAGAGCATCTGAAGCGTCATGAGAAGAAGCATACGAATGAGTGCTTCACCTGCAAGATTTGCGGGAGAGATTTCAACCGTAACGACAACTGCAGGCAACACATGTGGACACATGTCGCCCAACCGGGAAAGAAAACAGGGCGGAACCACCGGTACACGCTGGAAGAAGTTGAATCCTATTGTGTCGATCCCGTCGATGGACCCAAATTGATCCAAAAGCTGAGGCGGGAATGGAAAAAGGCATGTAAAGAGGCGGGGATAGCTGAGGAGATGGCGTGTGCGCGTTGATCCTACGTATAGAAGAGCATTTGAGACTTTTGGAGTTGGCTTGGCGCATGTTCTTTCGTGATAATACGTTTCAGTCTAGCACCTTATTTAATATTTTGCTGCTCATGTACTCTAGAATATGTTCACAGCAACCATGTAATGTATTCGGTATTGACAAATAAAATGGCAACTGCTGGGTCGCCTTACCACTTACCACTTCATCCTGAGCAGCTCATCACGGAATCGTTTTCGGAAGTAGATTGCAGGGGGCGAACAGGCTGGGGCGTGCGTCGAGATGCTGCAGATGAGGGAAGTTGTGCAACATGAGGTCGAGAAGAAGTTGAGACCGGGCGTCGCGCTAATTCTCTTTTGTACTAGCGTCACGCATTGGCGGTTTTCATAGGGAAGGACTAAATTCTAGGAGACTCTGCCCACGGTTGTATCTCATCGAAACCGATCCAGGTAGTTAACATATCATCGTACTTCGCGCTGCTTGCTATTCATTTGATACTTACAGCCTAGAGTCTGATTCGGCGCACATTGCATGATCGAGCGTCCCCCCCGCTCGATCCGTGGTAGGCTCCTTGATGCCCTGGCACGTATTTACTGGAAAATCAACCGTCACTCACAAATCAATGAGTACACTTCAGTTTCGGGAGCGCGCTGAATCGTCCGAACCCCCCTAAGGTGGTCATGACGGTGTATGTGAGATGACGTCTTCCCTGCCCCACGACTGCGAGCTGCGGGCCGTGTCAGAGCGACTCAGCTTTGCCCTATCAACTTGTCTTTTAACTATGTCAGAACTTCAGCTCTACTACAGAACTACAACGATAGAATGGCTTACCCTGCACCTGTTAATATCGCAACCAAGGATCTTTTTCGGCTAGATGGCAGAATAGTATTCAGTGCGAACTAGCCTCCGATCCTGAGAAGACGAACAACTCACATAAACAGTATCTGGCGGTGCCGGAGCCGTTGGCACGACGGTAGGCAAAGCCATCCTTGAAACTGGAGGTGATGTGGTCTTTGCCGATATACCATCCTCTCCGGATGCAAAAACATGGAGTACGGTCAAGTCCTACAGCCTTCTTATCAAGTACTGACAGCTTTCAGAAACTATAGAGCAGATCGCTGCTTTAAATGTGTCAAAAGCATGGTATCACCAGCTCAACGTGACCGATGCCGACAGCATCCCACCAGTCTTTAAGACTATCCGGGAAGAAATCCGGTTCCCACTTCGGGGCCTAGTCGCATGCGCTGGTATCTCGGGAGAGTGCGACGCTTGTGATTACCCCGCTGAAGTCTTCCGCAAGATCGTGGACGTAAATCTTACGGGGACGTTCTTAGTAGCCCAAGCTGTCGCGAAGGAAATGCGTGAGTCGAGCCAGAAATTTCATGTTAGCATTATACTGACACCCTATTCTGGTTAGATACTGCAAATGTGACAGGCAGTATCGTTTTGATTGCTAGCATGAGTGGATGGGTTTCCAACAGGGTAGATCTCTTCACCTCGGCGACACCGGACTCACTTACCAATCGCTATTCTCCAGGGAATCAACACAGCTCCATACAATGCCTCGAAATCCGCCATGCACAAGCTCGCTCGTTCTTTGGCAGCAGAATGGGGACACCCTCAAAATTCGTTTCCTGGAAGGACACCAGGCGATGCTAATCCGAACCCTGAAGAAGAGCGGAAGGCCTATCCTCCGATTCGAGTGAACACCATCAGTCCAGGTCATATTGAAACGCCAATTGCTGGTGCAGCAAAGACAAGGGGTTTGGTAGCGCAGTGGGAGAAGCAGAATATGCTGGGGAGAATTAGCCAAGCTGAGGAATACCGGGCGCCTATTCTCTTCCTTCTAGCCGAAGGATCAAGTTACATGACGGGAGCGGTAAGTAAGACGCAAGATATCGGTACCTAAGAACGAGCGCAGTGTGCTGACATCTTGCCAGGATCTACGAGTGGATGGTGGACACTGCGCATGGTGAAAAGGTTTGGTGGGACCAATGTAGTAGGGGAATTGTACCAACCATCTCAAGTTCTACGCGGAGATCGTTTGAAACTGTGCCAATCCCTGACAGTGACTGCCCAGGTGCCAGCATCTAACATTGCGTGAGCATACAGGGCCTGACCAGAACTACGAAATGCAGCTGCACGCATGTTTGGTGGAAACAGTATTAGCAAAATCTTCTAAGCGGGGTCATCACGGGTTGGTGCGTTCTTACACAAGCATCTGCATGGTGGGAGAAGTTTGGGGTACCAGTGAGTCAACCACCAGCTGGATTTCGATCAGAACACCAGCCCCCCACAAACGCATAACAGACATTACTCACACCAAATCTTCAAAGGATATCTAAAACTATGGCCACCAACAGCAAACACGTGGATGATAACCACGATGCCAAGATTGCGAGTGGGCATGAAGTCGCACCAATAGAACTATCGAGCCTCTCACGCGAGAATGGTGAAGAGCGACAATTTCACTTTCTGGAAGGTTGGCGTCTTGGGTTGACTGAAGCATGGTAAGTACGAGTATACCCCCAAAGGTCCTAATGTCAACCTATCGGTGACTGATACGCATCCAGTATCCTCGTGTCCATCTTCCTCATCAACGTCGAAGTAACCATCGTCTCCACCTCCCTCGTCGCAATCGCAACCTCCCTCCACGGCTTCGACAAAACGTCCTGGATCGTAACTGGGTATCTCATATCCTACATGGGCTTCATGCTCATCTGGGCCAAGGTCTCCGACATCATCGGTCGGAAGTATGCCTTCATCTCAACAATGACTATCTTCACTGTCTTCTCCGGTGCTTGCGGAGGTGCGAAAACCATGGAGCAGTTAATCATCTTTAGATGTTTTCAGGGTGTCGGCGGATCTGGAGGCTTCGCAATCACTATGCTTATGACGTGGGAGCTTGTACCGAAGGAGAAGATACCGCTATACAGTATCTTTATTAGTGTGACGTATACGGTTACTTCATTGATGGGACCGCTTCTGGGAGGTGCAATTAATGAGAGGACGACTTGGAGGTGGATATTCTACTTCAAGTAAGTCACTGAGTGTTTCGTTATGTTACAGCTTGCTGATGCCGCCAGCGCTCCTATCGGTGCGGTCACGATAGTTTTACTGGCAATCGCCATTCCAGCTTCGTTCCCCTACCGCAAGGAAGATGTCCCACCTCGCACAATCGCCGGAGTCCTTCGTGACGCTCGTAAATTAGACTTCTTTGGTGCACTTCTCCTTCTTGCAGGCTCGCTTCTCCTCTCTACGGTTCTTCTCGACACCTCAATCCGTACATCGTGGTCTTCTTCTACGACCATCACCCTCCTCGTTTTAGTTTTACTCTCATGGGCATGCTTCTTTCCCTGGGAATGGCTCGTCTCCGCCTATTTACCTCAACTCGAGCCCATGTTCCCTTGGGTCTGGATGTCCAACCGCCCATGGCTCGCTATGCTTTTGTCGAACATTCTCTGGGGCGCGCCGTTCAATGTCATGGTGGTCTTCATCCCGCAGCGGTTACAGATCGTCTCTGGGTTTTCGGCCCTCAGCGCTGGTCTTCGGATTTTGCCCTACGTGCTAAGCGCGACGATTGGCGGTGGGCTGTCAATGGCTGCCAGTAAGCAGAAGGTGTCGGTCGTCAATGTTCTGCTCTATAACGCCGTTTTACAGATCACTGGTGTTGCGCTGCTATCTACACTTCCGAATACGACAGAGTGGCCCCGAAGAGCTTATGGATACATGGTACCGGCCGGCCTCGGTATGGGCGGTGGATTTGCTATGCTGTCACTGACCACGGGAGTCATCATGCAAGGACCTCACCTCGGTAAGACTTCCCGCCTTCTATGCTGGTTTCACCTTGTTAATACTGCTCATTATTTAGGGTCTGCAGCTGGAACGATCGGCCAATTCCGCTTCCTCGGCGGCGTTATCGGCCTCGCTATTGCTACGAACGTCTTCTCTTCGCATCTCAGCTCCCATCTTGGTGGGCTGATTCCGAGGAAGGCTTCTCATAGTGTGCAAGAGACGATCAATATCCTCGGTAGTCTCTCACCCGAGGTTAGGACTCAAGTCTTAAGAGTCGTCGCAGATGGGTACAATTTACAGATGAAAGCCATGAATGCATTCACAGCGGCACAACTTCCAGCCATCGCGCTCATATGGAATCGGAAGTGGTCTCATGTTCAGTAATACCAGATGATAAAGCAAGAGCTGATGAATTTCTCAGCTAGGGAAATACTCGCGGAGCGTAGTGAATACGGCGGGTTATGGAATCACGTGAGAATTGGTATCTCTAGCGAACCAGTAAAGACATACGCATTTATTTAATCAGTGGCATGCAACGAATTAGAGCGTGGGTGGCAAAAAAACGTGATTCCATAACCACCCGTGCGCGTGAGTATGCGCAGGGGTTCAACGGAGGAGTCCACCGGCCCCCATAGAATACATCGAGATGCGGGAATGCTATTATCATTGGATCGGGTTACATTCGCAGTATTCGACAGTTATAATGGAATTGCCTGATGTAGCATTCTAGACGATGCTGTCATTGGCTGGAACTTACTTCCAGACTTATGGACTAAGCCATCACGATCTCAAAACAACTAGTCTGGCAAAAGGGCCCGGTCCACTCTTCTTCCTGTACGGAGGGCTTCTCGGTCTAATGGGCCGGATTCTTGGACATGGTGACAGCGATGACGTCAATGATCGTAGTTGAGAGATACTGGATCTCGCAAAAACACAAATCTTGAAAAATCTTGAAAAATGACGAAATCCTGAAATTTGTCCACGCCGTGAAGGACCAGACGTTATTTATATCGCTCTTAGATGTTTCGCGTTAGACTTGAGTTATCTCTGAGGTTTGCCAGTTCGTTATGAAACCTTTGGATATGATTCAGCTTGCACTACTGTTTATGAACAGTGCTCTTTCTACTCAATCAAGCCACCTCAAACTCCAGCATCGAGATATGAAGCTATATTTTGAGCACGAAAGCGCGAGATCTTGATATGAAGCCTGTGCAGGGTGTCGGCCCGAACGTTATGGAGAAACAGCGCATGTCAAGCCGGTCTTACCAGCCAGCCAAAAAGAGGAAGGGTGAAGGTTTTCAACGAAGACTATGGGACAGTATGGCAAGTGTATACTGTATAAAAGATGGTACAAAGAAGTGTGGAGTGCTTATCTATAGATGTATAACATGGTAGCTAATGCGCAGCGAATTCCACTACATCGTCACGTGATCGTCTACATGCCCAGGTGCAAACTACATGTCACGTTTGCAGTGTAAGAGGCGGTCACACTAGACACTCCGCTAACCCAAAGTAGCACAATTACTAAGGCATCTCTGTACTTCAGGCCTCACGAGCTCTGCTACTTATAAACTCTCCCCTTCACCCACCTAGAACACGCATCACAAATTTTAAAACAACTAGCAATTCCCTTCATGGCTTCACAACGTAGCCCCGAGAGGCTCCGGTTGGAGGGTCCTCCAACAGCAAGCCCGAATGGAGCAACCACCCGATTCAACGACTCTAACATCCCCCTGCTCAGCACGCGAATCGACCTCCTACCTTCCACCAAAATTTGGGATCTCCCCAACGAGCTCCTCCTGAGAGTCACAAAGGAACTTCATACGAAAGATCTAGTGTCTCTCGCTCGCGTCAACAAACGCTTTGCTGGGATAGCCCAAGACATTCTCTACCGTGAGATCATTTTCCCAAGCCCCAAGCACCCGAAAGAGTTAGCGCGAATCAGTCTTCTGCTGTACACAGTGCTGAAGCGGCCAAATTTGGCCTCCAAGATACATTCGCTAGGCCTCTGGGCCACGACTGATCTGATCAATGCCTCTCTCTCAGAACTTCCCAGCTGCAGCGCCAGTACCAGCTTTATTCATCCGACCACTCGCATTCAAACCTCGTATAGCTGGTTATCAGGGCTGCTCCACTACGTCCCTTGTCTGCGAACTTTAAGCATTGGAGTGTACCAACATGATAAAAACTCTCCAGGCCACGCCAAAGCCCAGTTCCCATCAGCCGTCTTGGGGGAGCTCTTCAAGTGTACTCCAGAAGCCGTCATCAAAATCCCCGGACTCGACAATCTCAGGTCGATATCCCCACCAAGGAGTCCTTCTGAACCCCAACTTCCTACTCCTACCCCATCTCACCACACTCGCCCTCTCCATCTCCATCCACTCCCAGCCCCTGCCACAAACCCTCACCTTCCCCACGATCCGCGTCCTGACAATGGCAATCAGCAACCTCGCCCTTAGTCTAGGGAACACGGACGGACTCGCAGTGCTCATAGAGCCGCTACGAGCGTGCACCAACTTGCGCTCCCTCACCATCCAACTCGCCGACCAATTCAAGGAAAAAGAAGCGCGCTACCCCCAGTTACGCTTCTACGAGCACCTAGACGGAATATTCCAACATATCGCCTGCCTCTCTTGTTTGCGCATATGTTTTGAGAAATAAAACAACCGATTTTTCGTAGAGATCGAAGATGCTAATGTAACCGTGATGTAATTGTACTGCTTCGTGCTCGAGTATTGCTGGTTCCGAACGTCAAGGGTCGGAGAAACCAGCCGATTCTTAATTCGAATGATAGCGAGCTCCAACCGGCCATCAAGGCGGGTAATACCAGTGATTTGGAATATGTTGAACCACATTTTGTTTTGATTTGACATCCTACTCACAATTCCAATATCAAGCGAGGTTCTCAACGTGATACTCCGACCTCGAGTCCAGTTGATCACCAGAAACCTTTTTGGGGGCTGTCGAAAATCTGAAAAATTCGCTAAGAATGTGGTACAAAGGGAAGAAGTTTGGGTTACGAAAGCGGTTATGAACTAGGTCAGAAATCTTGCCAGGAACGCGGCCGAGTACTAAGGTATGCACGAACATGCTCATCTCTTCATGTTTTGTCCACATTTTGCCAAAGACTAGAACGTGGTAGTGGGTGTCATCTAGTTCTGTGCTGTTTGCAGTCGAGATTTCGAAGGTGGCAGTATTCAATTTGTATTGGTCACTGCACCTCTTGAGCATATGAATGATGTCCTGTCATGCAATGGTTATCACTCGAACCAAACGTATGGACTTTGGACCAACTTACCGTCTTGTTTTTGGCAACAACGTGCCCACTGTTTCGGAGCTGAAAGGAGACCTGTGAGGAGCGTTGGTAGCATATCTCGTACGAGTCAGCAATGAAAGGTAATGTGAGAGAACCATGGCTAACTATGACTCACACCAAGTTGATCAGGATCCCTGCAAAGGCGCTCGTAGTACATCTTGAGGAATTGGACAATCCCGCGGTCGTCGTCCGAAGTCAACGGCCCGTCCTTTGATGAGTTTTCTGTCGAAGGTGCTAGGGGTTGCACAATGCCTGAGATGGGGTTTTGTCTCGGCGAACGGGTCGACGATATGGTGGGAGCCAACGGCAGCCTCTCATCTTCCAAAGCCTTGATCTCCTTCATCAACCTCTTCGTAGCTTTTGCTCTGCCCTCCCCATATATCAACGGCATTTGAACGTCAAACAACCCCAAAAGGCAATAAGCCATATCCTCAGGTCTTTTTGTCTCTCGTTTCTCCGCCCAAGATAACCGCTCCTCGACACTGAAGTCGAACAAGAGCCTTCTCCCATTCAGCGCGTCGGTAGGGATCCCAGTAATCTCATGAAGATCAAGCTGTATGCTGCTTCTGTCACCGATATAGATTCCGTCCCTGGTAAAGAACTCGACGGTCTCCGGGGCCAGCATTTCCTGCAAGGTCCATCCCCGTGTGAACCATCTGTTGTGCTCGAGTTTGATTCCCCACTTCTCTCCCTCCGGTCTAAAATGGTACACACTATCAATATCTAGATAGACGAAACATTTTTCCGCTTCGCGATACCAGCGAAACATGCTGTTGATCGCTTCACTGAGCTCCGCACTCGAACTCTTGTCGATACAGCACGTATCGACCCACGAGTACTTCAGCCCATTCTTCTTCGCCTGTTCCATGCAGAACTGGAGTTTCTCGTAGCCAGACTTGGATAGGAAGCGATCCGAAACCTTTGGCTTCCTGCTGCGGAGTCCTGCGGCTCTTCTTCTTTCCTCCGCTGCTTGGTATAGATCCTGGAAAGTAACCTCTTGATCATCGGGGCCCCATGTGTGTGAGAGAATGGCGTAGGGAGGGATTTTGTCACCAATGAACTCGGTAAGGCTGATGTAGCCTTCTTTGTCGAGATGGAGAAGCCGCATGTTGAATGGCTTGTTAAGATCCTCGCATCAAGGAGAAACAGACAATAACAAATTTCCTCGTTGAGGACTAGATGAAGTAAAATGAGCAAGTGTTGCCTTGGGATGCGAAGATGGAGAACGTGTACGGCTGAGGTGGGGTTGGAGGGCGGTGTACGGCTGAATCGTAAAGAAACTGAGGCGTTCGTCGCTTCCCTTGCGAATAGAATGGGAGGAAGGCGCTAGGGTGAGCTTATCATGCATAAGAGAGCACTTGAAGGAAGGAACAATCATCGCTACCGATAACGAACTTATGAAGTCACTACTTTTTCTTCAGCGTTCTTTCGACAACGCACCCAGGTAGAGTCAAGATGAATGAAACAACAGAGGTACAATAGTGGAAGACGAGGGCTTTCCGATTCCCAGTAGACGTTCTTGAGTTCAAAGTATGGATAGCTTTGCCAGACTCTTGACGCATGACTGTAGTCTACATAACTCCTAACTAATGCCCTATACCATGCATGCGGTCTGAATCCCGACTTAAGTCCTTCCCAGAACGCCAAAGGTACCCATAATGAAGCGATCATAGAACCTGTGGGATTCCCCAAACAGCCACCCTATCCGCACAAAACGCCTTGCAATGCACCTTGAATCCTCTCCCGAAGCTTCACTTTACCGATTTCCTCTGCGCCATCTGGTGTCTCGAGGCACTTGGGCCAGAAAGGCCGGCTGTCCAGCGTGGGTGCACGAACATAACGTTGACGGCAACGCGGGTAAGGAGTGCGTAGTCTGCTTGGTAAAAGCTGCACCATATTAGCATGCCGCCATCAAGCCTTTCAGCAGAACACAAAGAGAATGGGATATCTCAGGTAAGAATATTCCGGTGTCTATTCTTTACCTGTGATGGGTTCCCACTCGCTCTTCGTACGCCTTCCAGCCCTCGGCTCGATATCGCTCCGCTTCGGCTGCCCGATCCTGTGCTCGCACGATGCCGCGTCCGACGATGATAATGTCGCAGCCTTGCTCAAGGATAAGTTTGCGCGGTGTGTTGTACTGCTGCCCGAGCCCGTCGCCCAGCTTCTCCCCTTCTTGGCCGGGAGGAGGGAGCTGGCACCCTGGTGTCATCGTAACGAAGTTGTCGTCTGGCTCCGTATTCAAACTCCGCTGTGCGATGAAGCCCATGACGAAATTTCGATTGTCGCGCGCAATCTCGACCGATCTTTGACGGTACTCGGGGGTCATGAGGTGGCCTTCCGAACTCATTTCAGCGAGCAGCAGCAGCGATCGTACGAAGGGTGGTTCGCCAAGGCGTGCGAGCAGAGTCTCTTTGCAAACATCGAACGCTTCGTCGGGTTGAAAGTCGGGGTCTGGACGTGGTGAAATGCTCTCGGTGCGATGCGAGATGGTGGTGCTGACGCTGACCACGCTGTGTTTCCTGTCCCATTTCCTCGTGTTGAGCATCTTCTCGTCCGCCTCTTCATTTGCAGGAGGCGTCTCCACAGCCACGTATCCATTTGTGTCCCAATCATCGTCGTCGTCGTCGTCGTCGTCTTCGCCGTTCTCTTTCTTCGGTGGTGGGTTGGCGAAGATGTCGGTGTATACTCCGGTGTTGTACTTGGCAATGGTGATGTCGGCGGCTTTATGGAGGGCGGTGACAATGGCTGGGCCGGGAAGGACGTGTGCGTTGGTGATCTCGGCCCAGCTGGCGATGCGGTGGTAGCCTGATGTGTATTGCTTTTGTACGGTTTCTGCCTTGGTCAGTGGGGTCGAAACTCGTGGAGAATGATAGTATGACATACCTCCAATGTCGGCGAACTTGCGGTCCTCGAAGATGATGAACCACTTTCTCCGGGCAATCTCCTTCAGGGCCCGCGCCGTACGGTCGCTCCAGTCGGTGACGATGTCGCAGTGCGTCTTCAGCACACATATCGAGTCGCCGACTTCTTCAGCGAGGGCAAGCAATTCAGCCGAGGTTTCCACGTCAGCGGAAAGACACAGATTGGTCTGCTTGATTGACACCAAGCGCAGCAGATACGAGGCCAGCGGGCACGTTGAAGAGTGGACCGCGCGCATGCGGTAGGTGCTCGTGGTGGAAGGGTGGGCCGCCATCATGGAGCCGACCATTCAAGCGCTCTGCTATTGAATTGTCGAATTGTCGAATTGCCGCACGTGACGTCGAGGTGGTTTGTGATTGTTGGTAGCGATACCGCGACCGGCGTGGGCAAAGGAGAAGAGGGGCAGCTGATGGAGCGCTGAACCTCACATGCACGATGTTGCACGCGTCGAGGCTGGCTGGGGAAGTGACGATGGGAGAGAAGGACGCTGGAGGACTGTTTTGAGCTGGAAAAGAGAGAGAGAAGAGTAGAGGATGGGGAGGTCAAATGTGACAACGCATCACCTTCGAGGTAGGATCATGGAGGCGGGATGCGCCTGAAATTCGAAAACGAAAAACTACACTGGCCCGGCTGGCGGTTGCCATTGCCAGTTGGGGGACAGAGACAGGGGACAGGGGACAGGGATGAGGGGCGGGCCGAGCGCTGATCCCGTCTAATCTCCCATCTACCACAGTAGCCTCGATTCATCATCCCGCAAAACTTATCAACCCTCAACAACACATCACCGTCCATCTCCACTCGACAATAATAATATTGACGCATCAACGCCGGCCCCGCTCGTCTACCGCTGCCCTACCTGTTGAGCTGATCTCGGACTATCACCCGCCAGTCCCCCAATACTAACAACGGAGATGTGCCCGCCACCAGCTCAGGTTCTACGCCTCAGTCATGCGTCGAACCGCCTGGAAAGCGTGAAAGGCACATACTCGTCACATCTCACATCGCGTCTGGCCAGTGTTTGCTCACCGACTTGTCCACCTTGAGTGTGTCGCACGCAGGGTGCCGTATCTCGTAGCTCATCCTAGAATCATGCCCGGCCGTCTGGCCGTGTTGACCGCCCGCTGTGATGTGAGGGACAGCTGATAGACATATGTTTCCGCCCGCCGCGAAACGACACGGTCTAGGTTCCCCATAACATTCCGTGTTTCTGGAGCCGAGCCTGGGGATGGATGCAACAGCGGCGTCGGCTAACTTCCCGTCACCGGTTTGACACCACACCGACTGTTAGACGGGGATGTCACGAGGGAGGCGTCTACGAAGACCTGCCTTTCTGAGGCCCTGCAGACGCTGCTTCTCTTCGGGCAGATCATCGTTGACCTGCGCTCTAGACATTGCCTTTACAGTCGCACCGCTTCATGCGACGACTATCGATTTCCTTTTCCAAGCCATTTACGATATCCACCTGTTACACCCATCTCTTCTGTCACTGTCCCGTCCCGTCTTTCTCCAGGTGACATTCACTCGGCTGGTCATGTGCCACAACCGAAGCCACCGTCGATCTTGCGGTAGGATGTGATACGTCCATATAATCCGCCTTGCGAGGCCCGAAAGTGACTCGTAAACTTGTTCAGCCCTGGAGACGACAGTCGTGATTGAGTCCTATCAAGAGTCGGGGTTGGTCTGTTCTGTCCTGGATGGTTGGGCAGCTCCGATATTTGATGTTGTCGCTGGGGGCTCCGGAAAGGGTGTCTAGGCTGGGTCTCGCAGGAGGGACAAACGATGCAGAATTGCGAGGTCTTGACTACCAAACAGCCACCCTTCTTGACTACGCCATGCAGTTTCCATGCACAGCCACAAGAACGCGACCGAGGGCGACGTTGGAGCATTAGCCACTATTCAAAATTCATCACAGACGCAACCTTCGTGCTCTATCGACGGGACTGGATACGACTCCACAAAGCGTGTCCGGAATTCCAAGAGCGACCTTCACAGAGCAAAGCGAACGGTCTTAATTCGATATCTCCCGCCCCTCTAAAATTGCGCCTTCCCAATTCCCCCGGCGCATTTGCCTTCACCTTCACTTTAAAATTAGCGAAAATCCGCAGTCACCTTCACTTCGCCCACAGTATAAAAGCAGCTACCCGCCCCTCCACCATCCAACTATCCCCATCTACATCTCCCACGGAATCCACCCATACAGATACCCAAAATGCCCCCCAAGGAGAGCAAGACCGGCAGCGTCGAGCAGGCGATCACAGGCTTCGAGCCGCGTGAAACGAAGCTGCTTGCGGCTGCGTTCGTGTCGTCTATCGGACCCGACAAGGTAGCGATACCTCTTTGGATACTTCTTACAGGATTTGCTAACTCAATACAGTACGATTATGAGCTCTTCGCGCGCCTAACTGGCAACACCGCTGGTTCCCTCAAGAAGATGTTCCCCCCGATTAAGCGCAAAGCAACCGAAGCTCATCCGTCGTTCGCCGCCTATCTTGGTGCCACAGCTTCTGCCGGCGAGAGCAAGGTTCCCGCCACCAAGAAGCGCAAGGTTGCCTCTGAGGTTGGAGAAGATGCCGGCGCCGACGCCGACACCGACACCAAGGAGCCTGACGCTGAGCCCGAGGAGAAAGAGAAGGAACCCAAGAAGAAGGTCGCCCGCGGTCGTCCCAAGAAGGGCGCCGAAACTGCTGAGGCGGCAGCTCCTGAGGCTGCCGAGAAGGACGACACCAAGAAGAAGGCTCCTGCCAAAGGACGCGGTCGCCCCAAGAAGGCAAAGTCTGACAAGAGCGAGGACGTCAAGGAGGAGCCTGCTCCCGATGACGACGCCCACGGTGGTGAGTAACCTCTGGATGGCGCGTATAGAATATCGATTTCTAACTGTGTGAGCAGATGAGGATGACGTCTAGGTCTTCTCCCTCTCTCCATGGAGGCTTTTTGGCCTTCAACATGATACCCTGGGTTATTTGGTGTTTGGGCGGTTTTGCGTTGTCTATGGTCAGCCGCGGTGGTAGTGCTGTCTTTCAGATGGTCTAGTCTGCGTATGGACAATCAAACGATATTCTTCATTGCATCGTAGAGTCAGGGGATTGTGCAAAGGAGTGACGAAATTTTCACAGTGATGTTTGCATAGGGAGGGATATCGTCGACTTTCTTTGGGTAAGGACGTGAGTAATCGGGGGTCGGATCGGACGAACGCGACGCGACGCGCAAAATGACGTAACTAGATGACAGGCGGCACAATTCCGCGCCCTCCACCATCTTACAAAACATCACGGCATGTCGCTCGCGACCGGAGACTCAAACCACCGAACGCCATATAGCGTTCCTCCTCTGTCACAATGGATATAACCCACCTCGTCTCGCCATTCGACGGAACATGAGACCCCGCCGCTGCTATTTCTTCCTCCTAACAGCAGCCCTCAGCATCCCACGCCCAACCACGTCCGCCAACTCCCCCTTCCCCAAAAACACAACTCTTAACCCACTCCTCGCCCTCCGACAATTTCCCCTCTCCTTCTACTCCTCTCTCGCCAACACGACGTCCCCTAACCCAGCAGCAACCATGCCCCGTCTCGCGCCCGTAATATGCATCTCGCACGGCGGCGGCCCGATGCCCGTCCTCGGCGACCCCTCGCACGCCGCCATCACAAAGTCTCTCCAAACACGCGTCCCGAAGATACTCAAACTCGGCACGGAGGAGCAGCCGCGCGCCATCGTGCTGGTAACTGCGCATTGGAGCACGAATGAAGTCCGCATCTCAAGCGCGGAGAAACACGACTTGTACTACGATTACGGCGGGTTTCCAGATGAGGCGTATAGCTTGCGGTACGATGCGAAGGGGAGTCCTGAGGTTGCGGAGTTGATAAGGGTGGTGTTGGGGGAAGTGGGAATTAAGGCTCAGAAGGATGGGTCGAGAGGTATGTCAGTATTCTTTTAACGCTGGGGGTGGTGAGTTGGATAATGGATGGGAGAGAAGACGGGTTGCTTGTGATTTTGCTAATGAAAAGTATAGGCTGGGACCACGGCGTCTTCGTCCCAATGATGCTCATCAATCCCGCCGCCAACATCCCTATCATTCAACTCTCAGTCCTGACCTCCGAGTCGCCTTCGCAGCACTACGCGCTCGGCCGCGCTCTCTCCAAACTTCGCTCGCAGAATATAGCTATTGTGGGATCGGGCTTCGCTTCCCTGCATAATACCCGCGCTATGTTTTCGGGGCAGACGAAAACGCCGGC
This sequence comes from Byssothecium circinans, assembly GCA_010015675.1. Lineage (NCBI taxonomy): Eukaryota > Fungi > Ascomycota > Dothideomycetes > Pleosporales > Massarinaceae > Byssothecium > Byssothecium circinans. The sequence continues at coordinate 367,433 of ML977012.1, read as the reverse complement.
GTTCAAGCAGTTGCACGAGGAATGGAGTGAGAGTATCTTGGACGCGATACAGACGGAGGATGTAGAGGAGAGGGGAAAGAAGTTCGAGGGGTGGAGAGGCTGGAAGGGCGCGTATGAAATGCATCCTAGAGGTGGTGCTGAACATTTCTTGCCGTTGATTGTCTGTGCGGGCGCTGGGGGTGGGAAGGGGAAGGGGAAGGCGTATTCGGATGAGTTTATGGGGTTGCAGATGTGGAGTTATTATTGGGAAGAGTAGGTGTATGGTGGTATGGTGTGGGTTGAGCAAGTGGGTGAAGCTCAATCGATCGTAGGCCTTCTGATGTACAAGCATGTGCCAAAAGCCTTGCAACGCTTTCCACATATTCGGCCTGCTGAAAAGTTGCGAACATTCTATCCTAGTATTATCGCAACACACGGCCCCCATCCACTCTCCGAATTATTTACAACCAACCAGTCTCGCAGCTTCCCCATTCTCAACCAACTACTCCGAGATCTCCCCCCCCCCCCCCCCGGCAGTCGTCCCCATCCTTCTTCCCCACAACAGCCTCAGCCACATTATTTATCTCGCTCCTCCCATTACGCACTGCATCAGCTCCAGCCCTGGCTTCCATGAACGACCACCTTCCATTCCTCTCCTTGAACCCCAAGACCAAGACGCCGACAATGATGATGACGACGAGCCAGTACAAGTTGTAAGAGAAGACGGACCCGTACGTGGCGCTGCTCTACCATCCGAAAAGCGAGCTGGAGATACTCCATTCACCTTGGCCGTTTTCCAAGGGGGAACAGCACTGCTTCTCATTAGTGTGTGTTCTTCCCACAAACCCACACCTGCAACCACGCCCTCATTTTTCTTTCTTTTGTGAATATAGAAAAATGGACGAACAGTAACATACCAAACACTCTTCCATGCTTACATATCGAGTTGCCCTTCAAGAATAGATGTCGAGATGAATGTAGAAGAGGATCGATGGGATCAGCCTTTCTCAGATGCAGACGCAAGCTCCCACCTTTTAGCCAGATAAAATAGTCAACGCCTGAGCGGCGCTGCCGAACGTCGGACTCCCAACCTTCCTTTCGAAAGTGCTAGCATATGAAGAGGAAACAGAAAGCGCAAGGACACGAAATAAGACGTTTACTGCGCAGAACAAGGTTCAACAAGCTCTCACTAGCGTCTCGCAAGCGGTCGATCAGGTTCCTGTGCCGGCTTATCAGATCCTCTGCCCCATCAGATAAAACGCGCGAATTGCGGTAGGGCACGCCAGCGGATTTCCCGTAATGCTTTACTGTCGCATTTCGGCGCTTTTTGCACTCCCGTGAGGTGATATTGTTGGCGATCAGGGAGTTTGAGCCGTCATGTGTGTTTGGGGCGCGCGTTTTTTTGGCGGATTTGAGGGGCGCGAGTACCTAGGTAGTTGTACGGGACGACTGCCGGAGGGGTTTACAAAGGGGGGGATTGGGGCGTGTGCGGGCGTTGCGGTTGTTTTGTGGTGTGGGATGGTGCCTGTTAAGGCGAAGACTGGGTAGGGAGTTTAGCATAGCGAAGGGTGAGGTGCTTTAGGATTTGGAGTGCTTGAGTATGGGATTTGGGTCTTGTTGTATTAGTATCTGTGGCAATGCTTCTGTGGGAAGTATAGAGAGAGCGCTAAGTCTCAATTTGCGCAGAAGGGAGACAGCATGTTGGAAGTGTGGTCAAGAGCGATCTTTGACGACTATCAAGTATTTTCGACTTCGGTGAAGGAAGGCTGGAAAAAGATGAGAAGATGCCTAAACGCCATCGCTATGCCCTCGGCCACAGGAATACAGACTTTCCAAAATATCGTACAAGATGTTGCTGACCGAGCAGCAGTGCCTCACTTCCTGGGTATCCCTTCTAGATGTTCATACCGCAGAGCCAATTCCCCTTAAGTCGGCACAGCCGAGCTTATCCAAACTGATGTGTGCAAGTTGCACCCAAAAGCCCCCATCACAGACGAGAACGAACAGTAGTGTGATAAAACCTACTCTTCCTCCTCATCCTTATCCTCATCCCCGCTGTCCTCGCTCTCCTCAACATCACTCTCCAGCACCGGCCGACACTCTCTACACTCATTATACAGCGCCGAGCAAAACTCTCTAACCGTAACATCTGCCCCATCAACCCCCGTACAATGCCCCTTCATGCACCACCAAGCCCACCTCCCCCCATTCTCCGCATCCCTCTCCAGATAATTCTCCCCGGGGCTCCAACTATCCAAGGAAAACGTAATGCGATTGAGTTTCGGGCCCGCTGGTTCTTCGTCGGCGGTCGCAGTGCCCATGCTCTTAAGCGACTGCGAGGCGTGGTACCACATCCAAAGCGGGTTCCACATCGGGTCGCCTATGGCTTTCACGTGGAGGCTCAGTTCGGAGAGGCTTTGGGCGCCTTTTAGTTCGGCGCGGACTTGGCGGGCGAGGGCCCAGTCGCCAGGTTGCATGTTGCGCGGGTCTTCGACGCTGAGGAGAGGGGTGGTGGTGATGAGCTTGACGTCGCATTTGCGGAGGCTTTTGAGGACGTCGGGCGAGATATTCCAGATTTTCTTGGGGGCTGTGGTGGGCTGGGTAAATGTGGGTTTGGGAGGGACCATGGGTGCCGAGATCTCGGGGCGTGCATTGTCGTGAGCCCTACATTGTACAGTAGGCTGGGGCCAGGTAATACTGGGAGTGACGATGGTCGTTGCGGTGTAGTTGTATGGCGAGACGGTGAGATGGAAGGTTGACTTTTTGCAGACTATGTCCATGTACTCTGCGTAAACTTGCTTGTTGGCAAGGAAAAGCCAGTTGCTCTGGTGCTTGCCGTGGGTTTGTGGGTTGACTGGTGCAGGAGTAAGACCCGGGAGCCAGCTATCGCGGAGCATCCAATTCAGCGGCGATCCAGGGTGTTTGGCGGGCGGTGGTGGCGGTGGGTATTCTGGATCTTCGAGGAGGTTTTCATACACCCTTATCCTCAGCTCTGCGGGGAGTTCCAAGAAGGGAAAGGTTGTTGTGCCTTCGTGATGCATTTTCGTTGCTCGCCTATGGAGAAGGTGAAGACAGACGATGGTGACAATAAAGGAGAGGGTAAAAAGGGAAGCGCGAAATTCGGTACACCAGCCATGTAGCGACCCCGCTTCTTTCATATACCCATCGCGCAGGACCAACGCAGCAATTTGAGGCAGGCCAAGCATGGTGGATGCTGCAAGGTAACTGTGTGGTGGTGTTACGGAGCCCGAGCTGGGGTCGACGCGTGCAGGGTTGCGCAAGTTCCGACTGTGCGGCTGCCAGCGCCTAAAAGGAAGTTGAACGACCAGATGTCCGTCGACGTACGGTTTTTTTAGGCGAGGTTTATGCTGCTGCTGCTGCTGCTGCTGTTATGGCTGTTATGGAAGCAATACTCCGAGAGGCGTGGGACAGAAGGAAAGTTGTCAAACGCGTGGATTCGTGTCGTTCATGTATTGACTGCTGCCTGCTACGCCTCAGCGCCTGAGGCAAACCTGCTCCTCTGTCCTCGACAAGATCAGCTCTGCACCGCCACACTTTTTGATAAATGCAAATGTGCCACGCTTCACAGCCGGCTTGCACGCCGACAGGAAACGTTCACTTTGCACAAATCTCCGCTCATGGGAGGTCACGTCTCACGGAAGACGAGAGAGTGTACGCGAAACGCGGAGTGGTGCACAGTGGTGTCTGCGACTGCGGCCGACGGACTCGGCGCGCCTCGTTCGGAGGCTGACGGGTTCATTCGTGGGCCGGTTGCGATGAGGTACCTTTTGCGATGAAGGAGATAGGAGCCGGCTTGTCTCTGGGGACGTAGGAGCTGGAGATGAAGCCGCACGGCTTTAAACCAGGTATTGAACTGTTGCCAGGCGATAGTATAGGGAAGGGAAGGCCGCCCAACGAACCCGGACCGTCGTATGATAAAACACATACGCGTCTATAACCAGGCAACGCGTTTTGAGTGATTAATTAAAGGGGAAATTATGAAAGGAATGGTCAGAGAGGGGAGAGATACTCAAAGTTGGGAAGTCGAAGTCGGAGCCGAAGTCGGAATCGAGAGGCAGGTTTGCGCGATTAGTCAGCAAAGGAAAACTCAACATCCAGTCCACGTTCTCTTCACCTCATATTCAAGTCATAACATTTGCAAGGATGCTTATTTACGTTATATACCAAGGTCGAAAGCCCCACACAACTGCAAGTATCCAGCATAACGCTCGCTCACGGATTGAAGCCGATCAAACTTCACCAAGTGTCACGGAGGCCAATGGCTGTTCCCCTAGCCTCGACAGTATCCTCCCTGACTAATACATCAGTGCCCTCAGTTTTCATTGCTTTGATGATCCACTCCGTCTCTAGCATTTCTGTGATTGTGTCCAACTCCTCTCCTTTGTCGGGCGAACAGATGAGCTCAATACTCTCCTGTCGCTTTGGCTTTTGCAACAGTAGCATCTGGAGCCACTCAAACGTCTCTTCTACCGGATACCAAATGGACAGCTTCTCAAGAGCGGGAGGCAGATGTTGCACATACGTCGATTCGGGCAGTGCATCATGCGCACACCCGCAATTTCACGAAGTTAGAGAGGGTTTTCACCGGGGCCAGTGTCTCCAACCACTTTATTTCCGTAAACGAGTCGTCGAAGAAGCCGTAGAGAAATTCTAGCTCCTCCAAATGCGGCGAAACTGCGTCCAAGTTCTCTATGAACACCGACCAATCGCCTTCTTGGATGTGGTTGTATGCGGTAACCCAGATCCTCAGATTCAGTAGCTTGGGCAGGAGCTCAAAGTCGGCTGTTGCTACACGTCGAACGGTGATCATTGCCTCTTCGCTATCCTCGTTTGACCAACCTAGCCAAGGATATGCCCTGATACCGAAAGCGAGAGAAGTTATCTCGGAGGGTTTGGAGTTATCTTGAGGCTTTGTCTCATCTATGGGCCAACTACACTGAATCGTGATCTTCTTGAGGTTCGGCAGTGTTGCTAACGGCCACCAGGTAAGCAGACCGTTGAACTCCTCGAGACTTGATAGGCCGTAAAGCGTGTTGAGTTGGTCCGTCGAGGAATGCAATTCTCGCCCTTCTTCCAAATCCTCACTGGCGTCCAGCTTCTTTAGATTGGGAAGCATGGTGAGCAGGACCCTGGCGACCTCAATCTCGTGCTGGAAGTTCTTGCCCGGCACCCTATGGCTAACCCAGCCATACTTTTCGTCCTCGGACAAAAGTGAATTGTAGCAACGGTAATTGTGGTCATACCAATCTTGAGTCTGTGGGCTGCAAGTCTTTTCCTTGTAACAATAGCCGTCACGAGAGCGATGGATATGCATCTTGAGCCCCGTAACCATCTTGGCAAGATCTGTACGCTCTGCCAGAGTTCGAACGAGCAAGCCGATTGGGAAATGGTCGTAGATGAGTGAGAGAGGATATTCGTACGCTAGGGGATAACCGAGGGAAATATCACGGTAGAGTTCCGTCTGGAATATGTCCTGGAACCGATGGGACACCAACGACAATGACGAGAAGGCCTTGACAGGAACGTGTCCGCCAATCTCAAGCAGCAACTCTAAAAAGCTAGGAGAGGCGATCAGGACCTGCCGTGTTCCGCTTCTTTTCGAGGACATGCCGCTGGCGCTTTGCAGTACCTTGAGCTTGGGATGGTTGAGAGCGTCGACGCTTCTGCATACCTTGCTGATGTTTGGTGTTCATTTTGGGTGAGTTTTTGAGGCTGCAGTTGTCGAACTTGGCTGGTTGCGAAAATGTGGGAGAGAGAAGTAGAGCATGGAGGGGAGGGGTTTATATAGGTAGGGCGGCGTCAAGACGTCGGGATAGCACGTCATTGACGAACCAACAAATAGCTGAGATTTTGAAGATAGGCAGTCGAATCCGATAGCCTTCGGTGAATTTCATACTCCTAAATTAGAAATACCGCTCAATTATCCTGCCACGGATTGGTAACTCCATCTCTCACATGTCCCAATTCAAGGATATTACATCAAGTAACTACAAGAACTGAAAACCAAAAAAATCGTTTAAAAAGTATTTGGATTCTCGTACAGAAGGTTGTCACATTCTACTGCTCAATTGACGCTCTTGAGTACATCTAATCCCGGTGTTTGCCGAGAGTTGGAGCTTGACAATCGAACCATTGGTCAGTTACAATATAACAAAACAAAACTAATCAATACAGAAGATCACAGAGAGACGCTGGTTAAACCTCAACCAACAAATACGAAGCCTCCTATCCGAGCCATCTCCAGGGTACTTCAGCAACCTCGATTCTACCGCCCTCACCATCATTGTTTCCAACTGAGCGTAAATGCTTAAGTAATGTTGCATACAATATGGCACGTCTATGTAAGCTTTTCTTGTAGTTACTCCCTTCATAACTGTCACTAGAAGAATAACAAGCTCTTCAGTGAAATATCTTCCCCTACACAGCCGCCTCGTACCTAACATCCATCAGGAAAGCGACAATCACCACAGCCTTCCTTATCCTGTTCTTCACATTAAACGTCTCCACCCTCCCAGTCGCGTCGCTTCTTCTAACATGCACGTAGATCCATTTTGGGTCTGGTTACCTAGTTGAAGGGCTGATGACCAGGCGTCATAGCTGTCAGAATGGAAGAGAGAGGATGCGTCAAGTGTATCGCCACCAGCATGGAAAAAAAGGCCGAGGAGGATGAATCCCTGAGTAAAAGTGCCAAGGAGCTATCTGGTGCCTAGAAGTCGTTATTCGTCTATCGTATTGGAGCAGAAGTACAAAGGCCTTTTCGAAGTTGAAAAAGTGGAAAGCGAAACCAGACCCTTGACAGCAGGTGCGACCCGACCTGCTGACAAGTATGCCATAGCGCACCCTGTAATGGACAGTTCAAGACCACAAGTTTTATGATATCATGGCTATATCGTCATTCCTATCTATGCGCAAACTATTCTATTTCTCAAACCAAACAACGTGTAAAAAGATTATAGCATGAAAAAGAAATCATTCCCGTCTCCTTCCTGGGCACGACCTCAAACCAATCTTGAGCGAAGTGACCCCAATAAGCTAGCACTGAAGCTCATCCAAGCTTTTGACGCACGGATGTACGCTTAAGCCTTGAAGACCTCGATGTCAAGGCACCCGATAGACGTGTTGTAAACATCCGGCTTTGAGCCCATAAACTCGGTAGTGCTACCCGACTTCGGGCACTGCTTAGCAGCCTCGAGAACCATACGCTTAGCCATCGTCTTCATGATCTTGCGGCCCGACGCGACCTTGCAACCAGCCTGGGAAGCCGAAAACTTGATATTGAACTGCACCTTGACGTCGCCACTAGTACCAGTCTGCTTGATCTCGCTGGAAACGTCGATAGCAGTTTTGAAAACGGAATCGAAAGCCGTGGTAATATCGGTCTCAGTTAGAGTCTTGGTGTCATCCTTCAGGCAAGTAGGACGGTGCTCGGGGGCGGTCTCGGCGGGCTTTTCATCCGCAGCGCCCTCTTTCTGGTTGTCTCTCGCACTCCACTTTTGGTCGTAGATGGTGTTCTCCATGAAGATACGAGCGACAGCCTGTTGGGGAGAGGCAGTCTGGCCGCTGACTTGCTGGTTGTTGTCGTACTCAATGAGCATCTTGCCGCGAGCAGTCTTTTCGAACGCATCGTTGAGCTCAGCCAGGTTCTTGGGCTTCTTGTACTCGAGCTTGTTGACCTTGACGCTGGCGAGAGCACCGGTCTGGATCTTGTCCATGATCTGTTTCGTCTGGGCTTCGTAGAGGAGAGCGTTGGTGTTGCCATCACGGGGGCGCATGATATAGATTTCTGGCTTGGAATCGGCGCTGAAAAGGTCGGTGAGAGTGTCAGGCTTGGTGTACTTGGTGTTGCCGGTATTAACGGCGGCCATCAGACTAGCCCACTGAGTCTTCTTGTCGGGTTGGTAGGCCTCTTCCATGAAGTGACTGATCCAGTATCCTTTCTCGGAAACAATAGCAACACCAGTGCAGCCCTCAAGACCAGTAACGAACATGGGGAAAGGTTTGTTGGCGAAAGAACCGTGCTTGGAGACAGCGAAGTCGTTGGAGAAAGTGTAGTCCAATCCATTGGTTGAGCCAGCCTTGTCGATCGTCTTGACGACGTACTTGTCGGCCTGGCTAGAGGAGACATCTTCAAGAGTACGCTTCGCAAAGTATTCCGCATCGATCTCAGCGCGCTTGCTGGTCTTGGGCTTTACTGGGCACGACTTTGTTCCACATGCCTTTCCGCAGATAAGAGCAGTCGAGGAAGCCGACGCGGACGAGGAGGAGGCAGAAGAAGAGGAAGTGCCAGACTGAGTCAAAGAACCGGATGAGGAGTGACTAGAACCAGAAACTGTGGGAGAAGATGCGCCGCTCCCTGAGCTAGCAGAAGAAGAAGTAGGCGCCTTGGTGGTGCTAGGAGCCGACGTTGAAGCTCCTGAAGCAGCCGATGAGGCCTTGGAAGTGGCAGAGACAGAAGAGGCTTTGGAGGATGCCTGAGATGAAGCAGCTGAAGAAGCTTTTGAAGACGCAGCGGAGGAGACAGCAGTAGTAGGCTTGACAGACACAACGGAAGACGCCTTGGACGATGCGGCAGAGGTAGGTTGGGCTGAGGTTGCGGGTGGATTGCTGGAGGCAGGGGCTTTGGTGGTTGGGTCAGCAGCTTTGGTTGTTGGCTTCTTCTGTTAGGGAATATAAAGTTAGCAAAGCTTATCAAAAGGGGCGTCAGAGCGCGTCGTCTCTAACACGAGTACCCGGGAATTTACTCACCTTAGGAGCGCGCTCCCAGAGGGGAGAAGCCGCGACCAGCGATGTGAGTAGAAATACGAGGAAGATTCGGAACTGCATCTTGATAAAGAGATGGAAAAGACAGTGGTGAGGGTTCGAAAAGAGTGACGAAGTACCTCAAAGGAAAGAAAGTCGATCGTAGTAAGGAATGAATGAAGAGAGATGGAATTGAAGGCCTGTTGATTGTATTGACGCTGCGAAGGATGTCAAGTTTATAGTCAGATACACCAACGTTGGGGCCAACGCTTAGAGAGCATAGTTGCCCAGAAAACTCAAATTTGACTCGCGTAGATGCATCATCATTGTCCGTCTGACTGACGTGAGCCTCGTGGAAATGGTACACCAAGGACATGGCATGGGGGCTGAATGCTACAATTTCTTCCCCAATCAGCTCACGCAAGTTCGGGAATAAAACCGGTTGCTAGAATGCCGTACATTTCAGTGGAGAATTGTATGCAGTTTTTAGAATGGCTGTAGGGGTGTGAACGCTTTGGGTATCGTGTGGCCCGTCGGTGATTGGTGGTGGCATTGCTGAAGAGTCGAAGTCCGAAGTGCTTATATTTTCGCCCCGTGCGCAGCCTTACGAAGAAGAAGTGGGGGACGCCAAGGGCGCCAGACTTACTCAGCCGCTGCCCATGACATCGTTCAAACTTCCTTCATCCAGCGCACAACATCGTGAAGCATCACAAATCTCTTCCTAGCGTTGCTACGTCCTCGAAAACCGTTTCACCGACACCATACATCCGTTGCATCTCCACTGAGAGTCATCATGTCGCCCGATCCCACGGCTACCGACAAATCGCCGAGCTCCGAAGCACTCCTCGATGCTGCGATCAGGAACGGATCGACATCGCAGCTGGACGAGGCCCTATGGCAAGCTACAAACAGCCCAGACACATTTGAAGATTTTGCCAGCTCCGCCCTTCGACAAGCCGCGCAAAGCGGGAGCGTGACTTTGACATCGCATCTTTTGGAATCGGAAGGAGTACCAGTAACCGCTCTTGGCCCAGAACATATCGCCAGCAAGCCCTCGATACCGCTCTTTGAAACCCTACTCGCAAATGGATGGGATCTCAATCAAGCAAGCCCCAAGGACAACTTCCACAAGGGGAAGAGAATCATTGACCGAGTACTGCCGAGCGATGACTTAGTAGTATGGCTAGTCGAACACGGCGCAAAAGTAGACGGCGGTGAAGAAGAGTATGAGTCTGAGCCTCGCCCCCCTCTGCTATTAGAGAGTTGTGCAGCTCTAGGATCTGTCAAGACTTTCAAGTTTCTGCAATCCAAGGGAGCCAAAATTGGAAAGAGATCACTACATGCAGCAGTTGCAGAAGCAGCGGCTATTGGAGCCGATCCTAGCCGCTCTAGCCAAGAAGATGGCAACAGGCACAAGAGCAATATTGAAGAAGTGCTCCGATATCTTGTTGACGACCAGAAGTTGGATGTCAATGCTTTGGACAGCAACATTGAGAAGCCGCGCCAAGAGGGACCGCCTTTAGCTTATGCGGTGACGCAAACCAACGGTGCCGCCGTTGTGCGATGGTTATTGGAAAAAGGTGCAGACCCCAGCATCAAACGCGTCGGCGGTGTGGATGTGAAAGAGAAGGCCGAAGCTTATGGAATTTCTGATATCTTGACAGCCCTGAACCGTTGAAGGTCCTCGGTATTGTACAAATTCCGCCGACATTCTTCTACGTAAAAATATCTGACTCGCTTTCGACATTTGCTATCCCAATATGCCCCCCCTGATCCAACGCCATCATTCCATCGGAAGTCTCATAGCGCCGGAGTCAAGGAAGAATAGTAATCGGCGCATTGCGCCATAGGACGACAGGGGGTTTACAATCTGAGGTCAGCATTCAAATCCAACAATTCAATGTCTAATTATGAATCCAATCGTTCCGGTTCCTTCGATTCTGGTGCGCACCGTGCAATCGTTATATTTTTGTCACCGGCATGTGATGCTAATCTTTGAGTGTCAAGCTTTCTTTCACACACTTATCTACTCCGCAACCCGTATTGTACGGACCATGATAGGCATTCAAAAAAAAGAATTGATTTCTTATTTTACAGAAAGCGTCCAACGGGCTGCTTTTCACTCTCTAAGAGCAGCCAACGCGCGTAGAGCTGACAGAGATATCGTCATACCAGAAAGTGTTGGTATCTCCACCATAGCTCTCCCAGCCAAAGTTGATGCTCGTGATCTTAGGCTTGTAGCCGCTCCTTGTCCACTGCCCAGCATTCGGGTTCGTGGTTCCCGATTTCACGGTCAAAGCATCGATAGCAGTACCATCCAACCACGTCTCAATCGATCCATCGGTGCCCAAATGATACTCGAAGCACTGCCATTCGCCGGCCGAGAGTGCCTTGGAAGCGGCGATACCGTTGGGTGAGAGATCCGGCAGAGTCGCGTCGTCCGTCTCGCGGTTGTACATGAGGATCTTGGACTGGCCACCGATGCGGAGGTGTTTGTTCGCGCCTAGGCCGGAATCGTCCATGGTGATAAAGGTGACGTGGGAGTCGGTGAGGGCTTTGGAAGCCTTACTGAAAGAGGGGGAAATGTTAACGTCGCAAAACATCAATTGTGAGTCATGTGAACTTACACCCAGGTCCGAACATAGACGTCGCCGGCGGGGATCTTCTTCGTCTGGAAGAAGATGTGTCCGCAGAAACCACCCGCGCCATCGACCCTCATGGAGTTCTTGCCGCTGTGTGCCTGGGAGCTGTCAAGTGTCACTTTGCCTCCCTGGTTGCAGTCTGGCGCATAAGTCGGCCATGCAGCTGAGTCCCATCCGTTTTCGAAGCCCTCGGAGACCTGGGAAAGGGCGCCAGGGAGAAGAGCGAGAGCGAAGAGAGCGACTTGTCGGAGCATCATTGCGATTCGAAATTCCTGTGTTGGCAGTTCGATGGGCAGTACTCAAGTCGGCGCGGCGAGGGCATGTTATACGTGTTCAAAACTTCGTCACACCGTAGTCGCCACTAAAATAGTTTTGATTGTATTGAGTGCTGTTTAGCTTCGTCCTTTATGACCCTGAATTTGGAGGTCCGGCCCATTCTTCCAGAGTGGATATATTAAGCGGAGGATCATAGCCGCATCTAAATGATCAGGAGATCATGCGGTTCAAACAAGTTGGGTGCACGAACTTGGACTTTGGAGATACAGCGGAAACGCGAACTGGAAAGAAATGCATCGAAGGATTGAGCAAAACGCATGTAGGAGGCAACTTCGTGATGTTGAAGATGTAGTTATGGTCTTAGCGAGGACAGGGGTAGGCTGACACAGGCTATATATCTGAGGCAGTTTCACAGGTATGCGAGGAAATCGAACATTCTTTCCCAGTTTTCATTTGCCTGGTCATCATATTTAACCTTTCCAAATGGCACAACCGGGTATTGGCTTGTTTAGCGGCTTCTAGAACCTTGACATGATACCTTCGCAGTAGTTATCTAGGTATGGAGTAGAGCATGTGGCTTCAAGGAGACAAAAGTGGGTCCAAGCCAGTCAAGCTTTGCGGAGAGAAAACATACAGTTTTGGCGATGTTTGAGCAAAGTAATGAGATTTTCACTGGTGAAAGCTTGGCTCCTTGCTCCCTAAGTATCGCTTCCGTCGTCTCCCGACTGCTCCTATCACGTGACAGGACCGCAGTTCTCAAGCTGGATCTGGAGCGGCATCCTTCGCCATCTCAAGTGAGAGGTGCCATAATAGGATGTCGATGTAATGCTCTTCTGTAAAGCCCTATTACCTCTTAGATGAATACCCAGCCTCGGATGTTTACCATGCTTTTTCCTCCACTGTTTTTCTCAAACCACCGCCGACTACTCCAATCGTGATTGGTGGACATTGAAACATCGAACATCCCCTCTCTATCTACCAACTTGACGTCCATAATTGATCCTTAGAAAATGAAATTGTCCGGTGACCTTCTTGGAAATTCCATAAAAGAGCGCGAAGTCGCTTTCCAGGAACGTTTTTCTTGTCGTCTCTCACAAGCGCCACAATCATGTTGTCCGTTTCTTTAGCCTTGCTGTTGGTTGGATGCATCAACCCTATCACCCACGCAGCCATCACGTTCACATCCACTGGAAATCCGATTCTCGCAGATGGTTCGTACTATTCCGCTGATCCTGCACCACTCGTGGTAAATGATACACTCTACATCCTTGCGGGACGCGACAACGCAGGCGAAAACAACAACAATTTCGTCATCAATGAATGGGAGCTCTTCGAAACGACTTCAGCAACACCTGCGGGTGGCAGTTGGACCATGCACCCTGCTGTAGCGGCACCTCAGACTATTTTCAAATGGGCAGCAGCGGGAACGGCATATGCTTCGCAGATCGTCAAAGGGCCCAACGGGAAATTTTATCTCTATGCGCCCGTGACGCAGGCAAATTCCAACAATGCCGATAAGTTTGCCATCGGTGTCGCTGTCGCAAATACGCCATTAGGACCGTATACAGATGCTCATCCAGCCGGTCCCATACTCTCACAGTCCATTCCACCGCCTGGAAACAATATTCAAAACATTGATCCTACCGTGCTGGTGGACGACGATGGAAAGGTCTACATCTATTATGGAACGTTCGGTGCACTTCGCGCCTATCAGCTTTCGAGCGACATGGCGACCACAGTGGGCTCGGTAACGACAGTGAACAGTTTGACGGGATTCTTCGAGGCCCCATGGATCATGAAACGTGGAAGTACATACTACTTGCTCTACGCTGCCAACAACGCGGGTTCCAATTCACCGTGTACGCCTACTTCGTACCATGCTTGTATCGCATATGGCACAGCTTCGTCTCCTCTCGGGCCTTGGACCTTCCGTGGTGTCATTCTCGACATCGTTTCCTCTACGACATCTCACAGTGGCACAGTTGAGTACAAGGGGAAGTGGTATCTTACATATCACACCGCCGATGCGACCAAAGGTGGGCACTTCCGACGAAGTATTGCATGGGACGAGATGACTTTTGATACCCAATCTCCTCCCCGCATAAACAAGATTACACAGACTCGGCGACCACAACCCAACCCCGCACCGAGCCGGAATATCGCACCCAAGGCTAAAGCAAGCTCTGTGAACACTACACCCATTCAATATTGGGTGGAGGCACTGCACAACGGCAAGATCCCCTCCAATCCCCTGCCGCCTGATTACTGGAGTTCCTACAACGGCAACGCCTCGCCGAGGCAGAGCACTCTCGTGTACACATGGCCTTCAGCAGTTACTCTCAGCGGGACGCGCATGGTCTTCTTCGCTGACCAACCAGCCGGATCGAATATTGGAGTGCCTCCTCCTGCGAGCTGGAAAGTGGAGTATTTGAACTCCGCAGGACAGTGGACCGCTGTTGCCAATTCGAATGCGTACCCAGTTGCTGTGACCGATAACCCGGCAGAGGTGAAGTTCTCTCAAATTACTACGACGTCTATACGTGCAGTGTTGACCGCTTCGGGGAGCGGAAGCCAATTTGGCGGCGTTGGAGTGAAAGAGTGGGAAGCACTAGCTCCTACGGCTTCGTGAAGACCGGCTAGAGTAGTTCCAGCTCACTTACCCAATTCATAGTGTTAGGAATATATATGAGGCTTCAATTTGCACTCTATCCCTTCATAACAAACCACAGGTCGCCATTGAGGAAGGTTTGACTTCCGACTCCGGAACTCCAATGAATGACTGGCTCAATTTCCACATACCTGCCAAGCTCATCTCTCAATGGCCGTAATATCAGCACCTTCTCCCTTCTCCAGGGTCTCTTTCTAGCACTTCTGATTGTGTTTGTACCGCACGTCCCTTACTCTCACGCATTAAGCCCCTTCTCCCACTAGCCCGCAAATCTATCACTAAAGCTCTACGACTTAGGCTCCTTAATGACCCTGTAAAACTGGCATTATTTCTTGACGCACTTGGGAAAAAGGCCCTTGGTGGCGGAGCGACGTCCGAGGTACAACCAGAATCTTCTCGGGTGCGCTCGGTACTCGTGGATTCGTCGTATATGAATCGCTCGATTTTTGATATGCCCGCGGGGGCAGGATGGGAATATGGAAGATGCATCTTTGGTGCTCGATGAGAAAGATCATGTCAAGCAGAAAATTATGGGTGTGTAGATAATGACTTCTTTATTAAAAGAGAGTTTTCCTACTCTATACCAACTTACCAACGTACTATGCTTGAGGCTCAACATGCCTGAGAGCATGTAAATCTATCACAATCCCTCTTAAACAAATAGGGGGAAAAAACTCAAGTTCCCTTCCATATCAAAACTAGAAGAACTGACAGCATGTTGGGCGTTGTTATAGAGTAAACTTTTACAACCAGCGATTTAACTTCTGAGTACTTCACACATCAGGTCATATGCTTCCAACACAATTCAGTTGATCATTTTCTACTAAGGAGGCCGCTGTATGCACTTAAACCATTAAAGCGCCCAAGTCGTCTAAATCTATCAAAATCGCCTTCTACTCCTCCAAACCCGCAATGCAACTAAAGGATATTAACCATGAAGACAAAGTTAATTCCTATTTGAGACGCGTGGCCTAGCCAGAAGCTATCTAGCACAAGCAAGCTGTGGCGCTGCAGCACTTGGTCGAGGTGCAAGTCTGATTCAACTTGGGAGTACCATTGGGGCAAGCGTAGCGAAGGTTGCCTAGATGTTGCGTTAGTGGAAGCGTCTCATGTATGTTAATGGTACTAGGACGAAAATACCTTGGCACCATCCGTAGCCCTTATTGCAGGCACGAGCCAGGAGCTCGGGAGACTCCAGGATGTCGATCTCAGGGGCCGGGGCAGCCTCGGGAAGGGCAACAGCCATGGAGGCAGAGGTGAGGGAAGCGATAATAACGAGGATAACGGAGAACTGCATGGCTGCTGATTCTAGGTGTTGGAACGAGCGGTTTCGTTGTAGAAAGTTGACGATGAAGATGCTGCTACTATATTAGACTGATGGTTTCCAAGGTTTCGTGCTGGGTTGAATGAGGGCTCGTACTTGGAAGGAATGAATGTAAACTGCCGCTGACAGTAGAGTTTGAAGAACGGGAATGAAAGTTGATGTGTGTGTTGATAGTTCTTTCGTGATGGAAACATAGCCAGCTTTATACTATCACAGCATCCTCTACTAAGCACTTCTCGAATTTCTCTAGGGTGACTGAGTGAGCGGAGTTTCTTCAAAGATATTGTGATGCACTGTACAACAGGGCGCTGCACTGCTGATGATAGGGGCTAGAAAGCACTTTGATTGGCCGAGCAGATTGTAGTTAGGACCCCCATTTTCGGACTTCCAAAGGCGTATGTTTCGACATGTGCACCGGGATGGCAGCCTTACCAGCCTTATGTCTCTTTTATTTGACAAGTGGTGTTCCTAATTCACCGTGCCTGACATGAAAAATTATGAAATATCTAACTTAAGTTCCATAGAAATTGAAATTAAATAAGGGTGATCATTGAATAATATTTTGACTGCATAGTTAAATCGACTGACGAGACGTTCCTTACACATCACTATAGCATTTCAAAATACTTTGCAGACGGCCAAAGCGGGCATCAAAAGTACTATGGGGTGTCATAGCCTTACGCCCAATGTCAAGCCCCGCGCCCCACATAAGAAGCTCGCAACGTTATGCCAATGAATAAGCGGGGCCGTTTCCCTTACCCAAACATATGCCTAAATCCTTAAAGGCTATAGAAATATAGAAACTTTACGCATGCTAAGGTATCCTCAGCAGGTTGCAGTTAACATATAGCTTTAGTAATAACATCTTTAAAGCTATAATATAATAATAAAAGTAATTACCCTAATACCTTAAAACACTATAATCTTACTACTTAAATATGATTAATACCCTCTAATATAGACTTACTCTATAGCTTAACTAAAATGGGGTAGGAGTTCTTATCTAAAGTTTATACAGAATTGCCAACCGTTCCACTCAATAAGCACGTCCGACCCTCATAGTATAACGCATCATTGCACCATTATGCATCTTACCATAAGGTAGATCTTAAGTAATCTGAGGCGGTGGGCGCCGCAAACCGCCTTTGACCGCGGATCGGCAAATAATCACCGAACCTACGTCTATCTGTACGACCGGACCAAGACTGAGAGCAGCTGCCGCACAATCTATCTTGGTCCAAAGCAAAGTCATCAAATCAACTGAAGTCGGTTTTAAAAGGCGTGAGAGTGCAAGAGGATTAGAGTTGAGGTGGCGGGAAGATATATCATTGCCTGAGAAGAGAGGAAGAGCGTCTGACTGTTGTGCCGGCCTGCGAATATGCAAAAGATATCTTCAGCCCCATATCCTATGGACAGCTAATAAAGCCCGCGCTCATCCGATGAAGCCCGCACAACATGAGGCCGAAATTTGGCGATACATACAAATAATGCAACACTGCATCACATATCCGGATGTTTCACAAGGCACTATGTGCTAACCATGAAACTGCGCGAAGAATTTCAGGCCGTATGACAAGGCATACAATACCGCAACAGCCTACCCCTATCCTGAAACAGAGGAACTACATTGCCGACAAGCAGAAAACCCGGGAGCTCAAGTACTCATGTTGCTGGACCCTTATCATCGCCCTTTCCAAACTTTCCCCGCCACCACCCCTTCAGCTTCTTCCACTTACTCTTCTCGCGATGCGTCTCATTGGAACGCTGCTGAGCTTTAAGAGTTTTCGTTAGGTCCTTGATAAACTTCCTCCCAACCTCAGGATCGGCCTCAAGAGCAAGACGGGTGTTGGTGCCCATGTCCATGGTCTCCATGAATCCATATGAACCCTTACTCGGCCTCTTGATTGCATTGTTCGGTATACTTGCGGCCGGTCTTTTAGCCCGCTGACGGTAATTGCTCATCATCCTGAACGAGTTCGCACCGACGAAAGTGAACTCGGCTTCGATACTACAGAAGGTCAAAGTTAGTATGGATATTTACGACCTGCCACGCTCGTGTAAACTTACTGGATGCTGTTGTAGAAGAACGAGGGGTGGGTGAATATCGATAGCTGCGCAATCTTGGTCGGTGTCAAGTTGAACCTCGGTGGCTTTGGCCAAGGAATACGTGGTAGGTTTCGGTTGAGTTTTCCCGTGGACGTTATGCCGTGATGGTGCCATCCGCGCTCCGAATCAAAGGGTCTCTTCAGAGAACCAGGTAATGTGGAGAACACCCATCGAACAAAGGGCCGGCGGTAAATATCGATATCGCGCTCGAAGTCTTCCAATGTCCGCATCTTGGTGGTATCCTCGGTGGGGCAAAGGAACTGACAACGGTTGCAGATCCGGTCTGGGTACTCAGTGCGTTCGAATATGAACTCGTTGTCACGGCTGGTAGTGAAAGCGCGGGGGTGGATCTTGTCCGGCAGTTTGTCGAAGTCTACGCTACCGTCGACGCTTTTAATTGATCCGAAATTTGGGGGGAGACGGCGGAGACGGCCATGAGTCGGATGCTCGCCAGCGTCTCGATAGATGTTTCTGCAACGGCAGGCATACGCATGTTCAATACTAAAATTGATCAACAGTCACTAAAACTCATCCAAAGGGTTGTCAAATCAAGTCGTCTAGAACTGCAGCAGTCGCACCGATTGTATCAATACATACTGAAAAATGCCTTCGTGCGGGGAAGTTGGTAGTCGGCTATTTTGAGGAATGATGATAGCGATGGGCGGTAAAGTGACTGACGCATATGGTGTGAAGGAGAGGAAGACAAAACCTTAAAGCACAACGAACAGATACCGAAGGAGATGGTTGGCGGCAGGCGCACTGCTCGTGATTGATTTGTACGTACGGTGGCAGCTGCCAGTGCAAGCACAGATGCCTTGGAGATCAGATGAGTTTTTCCAAACCCATGTGAGTCAACCTCAGTTCCCAAAAGCGCCATTTGACATCTCATACTCATATTCCAAGTCTGGCTGGAATTCCCAGTAAAGGCTCTCAGGATCGCTGGCCATTTTGAACGTGTATGCGGCGGCTTCGTCATCGACGTAAACCTTAGCATTGCTATCGAGGGCGGCGGCTGCATCGACCATGAGCTGCACTTCGCAGGAGCGCTCCATGAGCGTGTAAAGGTATGCAGCTTCGTCCACGGTGCCTCCGACGGTCTGATCCTTTCAGTAGTAGCTCTTAATTCATGGCCTCGCTTTGTACTCACCAATAGCCCGTGATTTCTCAAAATCATGCCTTTCCCTTTGGGCCCAAGTGCAGCTGCCAGACGCTTGCCTTCTGCCTCGTCCAACACAACACCGCCAAAATCCTCATACACAGCCTGTGCATCACCATAGAAGTAGGTGACATCTTGGTTGATCATTTCCAGCTTCTTGCTAAATGCACTCCACGCCTTGCCAGCTTTACCATGCGTGTGGCACGCAGCATGGACGTCCGGTCTCGCCTTGTGGACCGCCGAGTGTATCAAGAAACCTGCCGCATTCGCCGGCCTGCTTGTATTCCCACCAACCACCTTGCCGTCATAGTCGACCAACACCATGTCGGATGCTTTGAGCAACGCAAAGTGTCTGCCGAGCGGGTTCGTCCAGAATGTGTGCGGATTCTCAGGGTCGCGCACACTGATATGCCCAGACATGCCTTCGGTGAAGCCCTTACGAGCAAAGACGCGGAAGGCGCCCGCCATGTGCGAGAGGATCCATGCTCGCTGCTTGTCGTAGGAGGAGAAGAGTGGGATGCCAGGGAGGCAGACGCCTTGCGAGATGGCTTGGAGCGGCGTAAGCTCCTTAGTTGAATCGTCTTTCGATTTCGGGACTACCGTTTCGATCTTTGAGGCAGCGACCGGCTCGACGGGAATAGCGGAGGGCGCCATTGTGTGGGGGAAGATTTGACTGATGGGAAATGAGAACTGTGTGTGAGGGCTGCCGTGGGTGGGTTGGGATGGGATCAACTAAGTACATATATCTACGATTCGTGCTTTTGATGAATGCGCGCCCACACGCCCTACTTATATAGGATCCCCGCCATGCTTCTAGCTTCGGGTATATCGAAGGATAGGAGGCATCTCCGAATAGTGTGGGGATGATGACCACGTTGGTGTGAGGGATGATACGTTGAATGGTCGTCGGATCGGTGGCGGGCCACTCAACCGCGCCAGACGCGCTAGCACGTGATGCATAACCGGCCCGGCTCTACGCTGAAGCAGCGTCAAACAATGAGAAGAGTGCTTGTGTCTGTGACATGTTCGTTGTCGAGTTCATTATTGATGAGGCGATGGTTCGTTCATGCTGGCGCAAGATGACATCTGGATGAGATGGCGGCGGGAGATCCGTGCGTACTGTTTCAACTTTCACGAAACCACCACTATACACCCTCCTACATAATCATTCTTCATCTATTTTTACACTTACAGCATCATTGCCGGCCAAAGCGCGACTGAATACATTTCGCAGATTGCCATCGAGCTCAGCAGCGATGCGGGGGGGTAGGGTTGCCCAGCTCCTCCCTCTTTTCACACCAAACATTGAACCCTTCAGTCAATGACGTTGCTTCTGGTCGCCGGTGAGGCGAATGGCATTCAACGCGTAGAATCTATTCACAGGAATTTGTATCACAGCGACGTGATCCAAAGATAGCCCTCGGTTGTCCAAAATACTGAACGACAGTCAATACGACCGTCCCTGTCTGCCACCGGGCCGGTGTCTCGCCCTAAAGCGCATCCGTGCTGAATGAGCAAAGAGAACTTGAACCCCCTGGCGAAAAGAGCAGATCGCAAATCCCGCTTCGTATAAGTCCTTCCAGCCAAACCCTAGTGTACGTATTTGGAACTGACCTCGCTGACGAGAAGGTTCAAGTTGATGACGTTGCTGTTACTGTCACCAGCAATCTTCTCGCTTTAAGGGAGCAACCTTGGAATGCGCAGGTGCAAATCATGGGGCAGTATATCTCTATGCAACCGATGTGGTAAGTAGCCTAGGCCGATATCTCACCAAATCCCACAGAAGTCTGCAAAAGGTACTCCATGCGCGAACTGCTCCGGGAGCAGCATATCTTTCTCAGGTGTCTTTCCAAAGTTCCTGTGAGCCATTGCCAATAATCAAAGACCGAATTCAATAACTGTGCGTTTTTTTCGTAGAACCTGATCTTGACGAGTGCCTAAACAATGACAACGTACCATGGAATTACAGCCTTCGGATCAGCCAGATCGGCACAGAGGTCGCGTGAAGCCAAAGCATTGCGTGACGCCACAATATGTGGCGGTGTGGCTAGTGCATGATCCAGGCGCAAGAGCGCGTTCTTCGTCTCTCGACCTTCGACGCTCCACTCTTTCACTCTGTCACCGTCGGACCTCAAGCAGCAGCCCGTATGCGTTCGTATATTTGGTCGGCCGCGGCCTCAGTCATTCATGTTCAAATGTCCGTTCTTCGTCATGTCCGCACACTACAGTTGAACACCCTCCTGCGAGTTTAGGCAACCACGTCCACATCCCACAATCTGCACGATTTCGTCATTTCCGATCTCAATACAGGCATCATGATAGATTCCGTTGCTCAGCCCCCAAATCACCCTTACCCACGCCTTTGTGGCTCTGAAGGCATTAATTAATATTACAAACCGACCTATCGTTGACTAGCCAGAAGGGATGCAGAAATGCAACAGCTGACCCTGCGCTGAATTCGGTATGAACATGAAACAATAGTTCTTTCGAGCAGATAGTTCTCGGGTAGAATTCTATTTTTCGTATAGAACAACCCAATCATCCTACTACCCGCGAATGCTGACAGGTCAAGTCGAACAACCCCTGCCCAGTTCACCGGTCGGGGCTGAGCTAAACAAGCACTACACGTGCATGGTGCGCAACTGCGTGTTTTCTTCGTGCGTCCTACGGGAAGCCCCTGGTGGTTTTTAAACTCATGGTACCGCAGATCGAGCTTCTGTATCACAGAACGTGGAGCCGCCATCTTTTTCTTTAGTTACAACTTTGAAGACCCACTTCTCCTTCACAAGAGTGCGATAGCGAGCACAACTTAACAGGCTAATTTACGTCAATCTTTCATTCACGATGCGGGAGACCGCCGAAGAGAGCTCTCTGGTGTATGTTCAACCGGAGAGCCAATCCGAGAGAAACGGCACAAAAGGAGAGTGGGTGTTGAGAGCGCCCTACCTCGATGAGTCGAGCAGTTTGGTGTCAGACACATACGATTCTTGGGCTTGTAAGCGTCATCGTGGTAATCTCAATAATCCAAATATTGGCTGATGGTGATGCAGCACCGACGTCCAAATACCAACATTCATTTGGGACCTCCCCCACCACAACAACAATCGACGAGAGAAGGAGCGAAAAGAGCACTCAAGATGTCCCAAATCATCTCAATGATTCAACGAAGCGATTCCACCTATCGAACTCGACACTTTCACAGAACTCCTCGTTGCGTAAATACCGGTTAAGCAGATCCCCACTTGACAGCCTGCAAGAAGAGTTCAAAAAATACGGCAATCTGGATGTCAATGGGGACACAGAGCTGGGGCAAAAGAAGGACCTCGATGAGGACGAAGACCCAGCTTTGGACACTCTAGACTGGAGCTTTGTCAAAAGACAATTCGAGCTTCCAGCGCATCCCAAAGTCAACGACTGCCCGAGCTTGACTACTGGAAGTACAATCAGCAGCCGCAATTCGTCCACACGATCAACCAAGTCCTGTAAATGGGACGGAACTGAGCAGCCAGAGAAAGGCATGTGTCCAATTCCAGAATGCGGTCGAGTAATGAGGGATCTCGCCGCTCATCTCCTGACGCACCAGGCTGAACGTCCCGAGAAATGTCCATTGAAAACCTGCGAGTACTATATGAAAGGGTTTGCAAGGACCCACGACAAAGTCAGACACACGCTCACGCATTTCAAAGGGTCATTCGTCTGTAACTTTTGCTCTACATCTGGGACCGTCACGGACAGGACCTTTCAGCGCTGTGATATCTTCCTCCGGCACCTTGTCAGTGTACATGGCGTGGAACAAGTAACACCTGTGCGTAGAGAAGAACTATGCAGGACCGGCGTTATGAAGCAATCTCAAAGATCACTTGGAGATCAATCAGTCGCAACATGTACGCTTTGTTCTGAGCCTTTCGACGTACAGGGCTTTTACGAGCATCTGCGAGGCTGTGTGCTGCGCCAAGTTACAAGAACCTATTCACCGCATCAAAGGGATGCTGAAACATCGTCGGCTGAAGCCAAAGGTAGCCCACGTAACGACTCCGCTGTGACCACTGTCGACGATCTTTCCGTTGTGCCTGAAGCTTTCCAATGTCAGAATCACGATTCTTCGGAGATTATTCCTTCGCCCATCGCACCGCCGCAAGGGCACACCCAACTGGAATTGCAAGACCCAGAGATAGCCGAACTCACAGCTTCGTCGCGATGCCTTTCTTTAACGTCGTCTCGAGAAGATTGTGACGCGATGAAGTCATCATCTGAGGAAGAGACGGATTGGACGGACGACATCGGTTCGCCTGACAGCGCGTCAGACGCCGATGAACTACGACCGATGCTATCGCCCGTCAAGAGGCATCTAGTCGATTCAATCATGATCGAATTCCACAAGATCTTCGACAATATGCTGCGTGCGCACAACGGTGGCGGGAGTAGCAACTCAGGCGCCGGCCCTGGGGGGGTTTATCATAGCTCGAGTGGTTCATCCACGTACTCGAGCTCCTCTTTCATCTCGAGGAAGAGAAGTTTGAGTGGTGGTAGTACGCCACCACCAAACGATAACGGAGACGACCCACACAAGCGTAGAAGGCCTGATCCGAAGTTGTCGAGCGGCAAGCAACCAATACCTGAGATCAGGTTCGCATGTCCATACTACAAACGCAATCCCGGCCGGCACCAAACATTCACTTCATGTAGGGATCCCGGATTTATCGCAGTCGCGAGACTGAAGTGAGTCATTCATCATAAGCCGCGTGGTTCATCATCACCTTTCATTTGGGGCGTCTTCTGATTTAGTTCTAGAGAGCATCTGTACCGTCGTCATCTTCTTCCTATACAATGCCATCGCTGCTGTTCAACATTCACAAACGAGCCGGCATTACGAGAGCACCAAAGAGATCCCCGCGGCTGCGAAGTCAAAGAGCACCTTCCTCTTGAGGGGTTCGACAAAGACCAAGAAAGAAAGCTGAAGAGTAAGAAGCGAAGTCTGGTGTACATGAGCGAGGAAGACAAATGGAAAGTGGTTTATCGGATCCTGTTTCCTGACGATAATGAGTCAGATATGCCATCACCCTGTCAGTATCTCCCATTAACTCACCAGCAGAGGACAATCATTCTGACAAGTACAGATATCGAATATCACCCATGTAACAACGGGCAAAGCCGCGAACCGACAAACGTTGCTCGATTTCAAGAGTTCTCGCGTCTTGAGCTTCCACGGCTAGTGCGTCGAACACTTGAAGTTGCAGTTGAAAAGGAAGCACAGCCGCTGGAAGATAAGCTCAAAGAGCGCCTTGTGGATATCGTTCGCGAATGCCAGTCCCAGCTGGTTTCCATGTTCCAAACGACACAGCCACAGACATTCGATACTTCTGAGCTGACTCCAGCATTGGTGCCATCCGCTGGTATGCCTACGGTGCACAACACTCACGGGAGTCATAATCAGGCATCTGATCCTAATTTCCAAGGCTTCGATTCATACGCATTGGCAGTCACTGCATCAGAATTCATACCTATACCCGCTAGTCAGTATCCGCCTCACGAGCATGGCCAACACAAACAAGAAGCTTCAGACTCTCCAGACTCTGGTTATGACTCTGCAAGGGCAACTCGACCGACTGTCCATCTCCAACAACAGCCGGAAGCTCCGCAAGCTCCACCTCCTTTTCAGCTGCACACTAGTTCGTTCAATCCAGGATATGTTCAGACTCAACAAGGAGGATTCATTCAAGAGCATGGGTTCAACGATACTCATGAGTTTCATGATACTCTATATGTAGATCTAGGGGGTTACTATGGATTGTTCGAGACCCAGAACCAGCGGCGGGACGTGGGGTTTGTTGGAGCACCGGATCCGATATGGGCGTATTCGGACCCTGCAGCGGGCAGTGGTGGAAATATGATGGGCTCGGGGATGTAGGTGGTGGTGTCGACCTCTGCCACAAGAGCATTGTCGACGGAACTTTCAATATTTAATGCGGCTTTGTGAGATCTTGTGAGCGTATAGCCTATAGTCACACCATCTCAAGGTCGTCTTTTCGCTTTAGAGCCGAAGACAGTCCCGATTTTGCTTCACTAGGAAGATTTCGAATTTTCTCATTCATGTAATACCAGATTTTATCAAGGACAAACGTTGGCCGTTTCTTCTATCCTAGTAGTGTAAGATCGTATCACCTTTCTGATGCTGTAAGCACGTCAATTCTCAGATTAACAGCACAATCACGATACAGCCCATTACGCATGTCGAGGCGTCTCCCAAAGCCTTCGTCTCGGTACGCCCAAGCACATCATTACGCACGCTCATAAACGGCCGCGACCTGGGATCAAATTTAACGCTTCGCAATTAGTGCCGCATCTAGCCGAAAAGCTTTGATGGGTTCAACATCGAAAAGAAAATTCGAAGTTTTCGCTTCTTTCCGACATAAATCCGATGACGTGCTCGCCCCACAGGTTTGCATACTGCGTTAAAGTGTAGAGATTTATCATGGAAACGCTAGGCTGAAGAAAATGGTCTTTGTCAATAACAGTGGGCAGCATATAGATGGAGACGTCCAGGCGATTGTGGGGTAGGTTTCATTCTTTCATTCAAATTTTACACCTTCACGAAATTCTCGAAAGCGATTGTTCAACCGCTCTTGTGGAATCAGCATCCTTTGAAAGCTTAATGGTGGCCTTCACCCTTCCACATTAAATCTTCTTCAAACTCCCATCCGTCCAATCTATTTCTTATCGACCAACCGGCAACATGTCAAACCCAACCCCCTCCGAGCCCTCGGGCTCCCTAACCACCAAACCACACAACTTCCTCCGCTCCGTCCCCTTCAACATCCTCGTCGCCTGCGGTGTCTCCTTTACCGCGCCCGGTATGTGGGATGCCCTGGGCGGGCTGGGAGCCGGTGGAGCAGCAGAACCATACGCCGTATCCGCCGCCAACGCCCTGCTCTACGGGCTCTTCGCCGTCGTCTGCGTGGCCGCCGGCGCAATCAACAACCGCATCGGACTCAAGTACGGTCTCGCTCTGGGTGCCATCGGCTATCCTCTCTACGGTGCTGGTCTCTACACCAACAACGTCTCCGCGAACACGTGGTTTATGCTTTTCGGCAGCGCGCTTTGTGGGATCTCGGCGGGTTTCTTCTGGGCGGCTGAAGCGGCGATTATTATCGGGTATCCCAGTCCTGGGGATCGTGCCTTTTATCTGGCGGTTTGGCAGACTGCTAAGGCGTCGGGGCCGATTGTTGGGGGGGCTATTAATTTAGGGTTGAATGCACAGAGGAAGGCTACGGGATCGATTTCGTCGGCGACATATATCGTTTTCATCGTTATTATGTGTCTTGGACTTCCCATTGCTCTCTGCCTCTCCCCTGCGGACAGGATCTGGAGGAAAGATGGGACAAGAGTAGTGACTCAGATAGCGGATTCGTGGGGCGCGGAGTTCGGTGCCGTGGGGAGTTTGTTCAAGAGTCGAAGGATCTTGCTACTTCTACCTGCGTTCTTCATCAGCTACTTCTACAACGGATTCGTGAGTACGTGGTTAACCACGTACTTCACCGTTCGGTCGCGAGCTTTCTCGTCCTTCTTCACCAACTTCGCGGGGATTTTCAGCTCCTTCATCATCGCCACGCTACTCGACAACCAACGCGTTCATATCAAGACCCGCGCGAAAATCGCTTTTTCTTCCATCATCGCCATCCTAGTCGGGACCTGGATCTGGGCCACCGTCCTGCAGAAGCAATTCTACGATTCCCCTGAGCCACCGGTCTTTGACTGGTTCACCGGCGGTTTCGGGAAGTCGTACGCGCTGGTTTTCTTCTGGCAGTTTGGTGGGCAGGCGTTCCAACAGTTTTTGTACTGGTTGGTTGGACAGTATGCTACTGATTTGTCTAACCTGTCTCATCATACTGGGATTCTGAGGGGGACTGAGGCGTTGGGTCAGACTGTGGCTTGGGCTATGCAGAGCGAGGGTAATGCGAATCACTTCGTCAGCATTGGGATCAATTTTGGTATTACGGTGCTTTGTGTGGCGCCAACTTGGATTGTGCTCAGTGAGCTTGAGGGAAGTCATGAAGTTAGAGTTACGGAGGAGGATGTACAGGAGCGTGCGAAGGTAGGGGATGCGCCGTAGGTGTAATGTAATGGTTTCAGGGAAATCCTTTTAATAAGACGAGGAGATGCTACATGAAATAGTGCTGAAGGTTTTAATAATGCTATCATTTCGTTATATCAACAACATTGAACCAACTAAGCTACTTAAGAAACACATGCTGGCCTCAATAACCCCCATCTACTCCAAAACCTCAAACCCTACTAAATCCGGCGCCCAAGGCCCACTCCCTACACCCTTAAACACAACAGTATTCGTATTGCCCTTCACAAACCCCCCAACCTCAACCTGCAAGCGCCCACTCTCCTCCCAATTCTGCCCACTCAGTGGAAACGTCCATCTCTTCTCCGTGCCCCCATTCACCGCAATAGTCAAGTTCCTCGTATTATCACCCCAGTCCCACGCAGTCTCAAACGCGTAGTCGTAGTTGACGAAATCGATGCCCAGGATCCTGGTTCCAGCGGTTGAAGCAGTGACGTTGTGAAGAGTGACTGTAGATCCAGTATTGATGTTACCGACTTTCTGATGCGTAGGGAGACAGGCAGTGGAAGCGCAAGTTGTTTTCTGAGCCGAGCCAGAGAGCGTACCCGAAGTCGCGGCGTAGTAAGTTGACGAGGTCAAAGGGGTCGCCGAGGCGATGGAAGAGAGGACCAAGATCTTCAGCTCGTGGGCTTTGAGGTTGAAAGTCTGAGTCGCATTCTGAGTCCCAAGATCCGTAGCCGCCCATACATCTCGCACATTCGCGTTCCCGATCCCCAGGCTCTGGAAGTTAACACTCACACTCTGCGCCGCATTCTTCCAATTCGCAAGCGCGAGCACTTTTCTCGACCCGGAGAGGTCGCCGAGCCAGATATCCCATCCTTCCTCCGTATACCTCCGGATGAGCTGTGCTTGTTTTCCGAGGCTGTCTTGGTTGATGGCGATGATTTCCTTGTTCGATATAATAGCCAAGGAAGACTGCGAAAGATGCGCGGAGTCGAGGATGGAACCGAGCATGAGAGGCGATTTGTTGATGGCCCACATGCCGAAGTGGAAACGCTCCTCTTCGGCAGAGAGCACGTTGAGGCCTACGATTAGCATGTCCATGTCGGCAAATGCGCCGGGTTTGGTGTTGCGGTAGTAGGGGACGACTTGGTTGGTGATGCGCCAGATGCTGCGCCAGGCGTTGTAGATGTCGTTGGACATGCGCCATGTGTTGGAGATCTGGGACGCCCTTTTATGTGTCTTACTGTCAGTACTCTTTCATCCATCCTCTGTTTCAAGCGCACTTTATTGGGAAAGGAAATGGATCAACGTACCATGTACCGACATTCTCCCCAATCCCCCATTGACACACAAAGTACTGAATATCCCTCTCCACTTTATCCAAACTCTGCGCCATCTTCTGAAACCTCGTAGCTGCCTTGGACTCCGCAGATGACGAGTCCACCATCGTAGTACTAGACGTAGAGTAGCAATTATCATACCTACGAAAAATCATGTCAGTGACCCCCAACACATACAGCACACGAAGGCAGTAAAACAGGAACTCGAAATCGAAACTCACTTCAGCGCATCACCACCCCACTCCGCAAAACTCCTAGCATCAACATCCTCATGGCCTACTCACTAGTCAGCCAACCCATCCATAAAACTCAAACCCTCATATCACTCCTCTCCCTTCCTTAACCCACATCACCCCGTCCCGCTCACAACCCCAGAAATCGCACCAACTCACCCAAACTCGCCGGCAAATTCGAACTCCCACACTGCAAGTAGCCCGCCCCGGAATAAACCCCAAACCTCAGCCCCCTCGCATGCAACCAATCCCCCAGCGCCTTTCCCCCGGACGGAAACAGCGTCGGATTCCACTGCATCCTCCCCTGGCTATCTCTTGCAGGAGAT
The DNA here is from genome assembly GCA_010015675.1 of Byssothecium circinans. Taxonomy (NCBI): domain Eukaryota; kingdom Fungi; phylum Ascomycota; class Dothideomycetes; order Pleosporales; family Massarinaceae; genus Byssothecium; species Byssothecium circinans. Next base: position 338,549 of record ML977012.1, on the reverse strand, counting down.
GGCCATCCGCAGTCGGGGGTTACAAGGTCGTAACCTAGTTTGTCGAGGCCGTAGGTGATGAGGCCTTGGGCGTTGAGCTTGACGTTGGCTTCGGAGGGGTTGCAGCCGTATGCTGTGGGGGAGTGTTAGGATGGATGGATGGAGGGAGGGGGGAGAGGATGGGAGGGCGAAAGGTACCGTTGTATGTATTCCATCCCATAGGCGGCGTGAGCTCTCTCACGTTCTTCGCATTCACCTGCACACCACCAAACCCAAGAGCGGCAACCAACAGCGGCGTAAATCCAAGCGCCATCTTTTCTTCGGAACACTTGTTCCTCTATCGAACTCTTCTACACTGATCAAAAGTGGAAGACGCAAGTTGCTCCCTGAGGTACTACGAGGCAGCGTAAAAGAAAGGCGCCCGGCAGGAAAAAGGTGTCAAAACCCAATACAAATACCGCTATGCTACCTATGACGATACTAAACCAGTTATACCCACCCCGCGGCGCTGCATCCTCAATTCCACCTATCCCCTGGGTCATACCCCAGCCTCGCCGTCACATCAACAAAACAAGGCGATTGCAATATTGAACCTAGGACCGACGGAGAGGTGATTCTGCCGAAGCGGTCTTGGACCTCGGTGATACTGAGCTTCTGTCGTCCTATTCCGGTATCTTCGGCCGTTGGGGTGGATACAAGCCGACGCAAAAACCCCGCGGATACTTTGCAGCTAGATTGCGGGGATGAAGCAGGGTATTTTATCGTGCACCCAGGGGTGTTTTAGTCACATGCGAATCCTAAAGCAGGCACGCGATTGAAACAATTCGCCGCACACCGAAAAGCTTCGGCTCATATTTACCCACACCCAACGAAGCCCTTTTAACCTCTTCCTACTCCTATGTAAAAGAGCAGGCTTAGCTTTACAATTCCATGTTTTGTTAAAGTTAAAGGAGAGTAATTAACATATTAGTTATGGTGGGTGGTCTTTAGTGAGAGTATTATGTGTGCGGGGAATTCTTTCAACTGCGTGGCAGGGAAAGTCAAGGTGAGAGCACTTGGAGAAAAAGCTCGTTATATGTTTACATACCGCACTCAACAGAACTATATAAACTTCACCATTTACACATCTGCATCCCGCGCATCTAAAATATATCCTCCAACCCTTGCTCTACCCACTTCGTCTCCCCCTTGGCAACACCCTCTCTAACCTTCCAATACTCGTGATTAAAGACCCAGTAGTCCTCCCCTGTAGTCTCGCACTTGCCCTTGGTGAACCACTTCGGCACAAATTCCTCTCCGTTCTGTTCTCTCTTGCGCCTCGTCGCACGCTGTTTCTCTTCGACGCGATTCTTCTCTGTAGCCGCAAGATCGTACTCGCCGTCCTCCATGGCGCGCTGGTCAGGTCGAAGTCGCGTGTCTGTTGTGGCGATGACTTTGCGCAGGTTTTCGGGGATGGCGTTGAGAGTGACGACGAAGGGGGTCACGTTGAAGGGAATTCCTGTGGGGCGGGCGTTGGCTTGCCAGACAAGGAAGGCTTTGTTGTCGTCGTGTTTGCTGGCTTTTCCGCCTTTTTCAATGTCGGCGTCTTCGTAGCCGGGCGTGAAGCGCGCATAGATCTTGTCGTTCCAGCGTCCGCCTACGCTCCATCGCACATGGCCATTGGCATCGACAACTTTGCCCACGACTTGGTACGCAGACGAAGCTTTCCAGCCGCGGGGCTTGAAGTCGAGCAGGCAGGTTTCGCCGGTCGTCCAGTTCTTGATCTCCATCAGGCCATAGTTATCGACGGTTGGGTTTCCAGTTATGATGCCAATGACAGACGAAGTAACTTTCTTCCAAGTATAGAGTTCTTCCTTGCCGCCGGTGGCGGTCGGGCGGAGGCGGAGGAACCACGTGCCGAGCGGATTGATGTCGAAAGATTTACCGTAGAATTTTGACTTGACGGCAGACTCACCCTGAACATGTGAGTTGCAGCCCGGAGCAATATGAATTGGGTTTGGCTTACATAGTAGTCCCATTTCTTTGATTCGGCGTATGCTGCACCGATCGGGGGATGATGGCTGACTTGCTCGATGAAGAAGCGGTAGCCTTTGTCTGGACGTGCGTACTCATATGTCTCACCAAGAAGAGGGTTGAAAGGTTTCGCTACACGCCCGATGGTAGATGCGTACTCCGAAGCAGCGAATGCAGCAACGTAGAGTAGTCGCTCGGTGGAATCAGCACGATCAGCTGCGGTATCAAGAAGGTCAGTGTATTCCATGTCTTCTGCAACACGCTGAAGCAGTGAGGTCGGCTCGTTGAAAGACACTGGCAGAGTCATCTTGGTCATGTCTTTGCCAATCATAGACTTGAGGATGGCCTAGAATATCATTAGTTATTGAGAAAGCTCGGTAGTTATGATTCAAGCTTACCCAAAGAGAGATCTTCGGCCTATTGTCCTCGTCCATGGCGTATTTTTCGCGAGGACCATCTTCATATCCAATGAAACCTGTTGCAATCTCTGCGAGCTTTTTCTCGTACAGATCCGAATTTTCTGGGGCCGCATCTGCGGCTGGCACAAGTGGACTCGTAACAGGCATCTCCACTACCTCAACCTCCCCAGCACCCACTGCATCAAAGAACTCCTCGTCATCCTCATCGGATTCATCTTCAGAAATATCGGCAGCGAGATCGGCGAGAGTAGCTTTTCTTCGTAGTGCTTGGGAGGAAAGAGTAGACTGATCACCCGATGCTGGTTGCTGTTCTGCGGCCTCGACGAATTCATCTCCCAGCCCACTAGGTTGTTTGTGGTCGTCTGCGTCGTACTTTTCAAGTGCCTCGCGAAGGGCGCGCTTTTGTTTTCTGCGTTTCGTCTCTGATTCGCCGAAACGATTCTCGAGCTCTTCTTGGTCTTTGGCGACTTTGGCCATGCTCTCCTCCCACATGCGGCGGACGTTCGCCTCACGATCCAATCGATACTGCCAGTAAGCGTCGCGGTCCCTCGATATTCGGAGAAGATCGCCAACCAGGCCCTTCAGGTTACCAACAGCTGATTCGTATGATGAGAGGGCTTGCAGCATCGTGGGGTCCGATATTTGCAACGTCGGGTTCTTGTCCTTTTCTGACTGCAGAGCCGTCGAAACTTGTGCTAACAGATCCAGCTGGAGTCTTGCAGACTGCGCGGTGATGTTGAATGCATCTTTGTTATTCGGTCGCACCTCACGACTGCTGGCATCGTCTCCGTAGTCATCTTCATCGTCGTCGCCACCCTCAACTGTAGCGGTTCCCATATGGCTAGCCATTCTGCCAATCTCGCCCCCACCCATGCTCGGCTCGTAGTTGCTCTCGGGATCTTCTGCCATACCGAGGTTTGAACGCGAAGCCGTGTCTTGGCTCAGCATTGGTACACCAAGAGAGCTCGATGGAGCGAGGTTCCTTTGGCTTGCAACCATTGAGCTATTGAGACTCAATGTGTCGCCTTCCTTCGGTATCCGCTTGTCCAGCTGCTCTGCCTTGGCCTGTTTCAGCATCTCCTGATCTCGGCTGTGCTGTCTTTCCTCCTCCTTGGCCTCGTCCTTTGCCCACTGAATGGAGTTGTTGAGTGCCCAGTACCACCGCTTCGCTTCGACTTGGTGGTTCGCCTTGAGGTGGTATTTCACAGATGATTTGCCTTGGATCTCGAAGCGCTGCTTGTCTTGCGGGTCCATGTAGAGCTTGGCTATCCGCATGTTGATGGCGCCACGGCACGCAGAGCCTATGTCATCTGACGGTATTAGCCATGACTCCCAAAATAGTTCAGGATGCCTACACACCTTGATGCTTATAGTAGCTTAGCACGCCGTCCTCTAGCACGAACCATCGCAGCTTGTAACCACTCGTATAATTGGTCCATTTCTTAAGATAGCCCTTCATCTCTCGAGACTCTTTCGCACCCATGTCTGGTGCTGCTCCGGATGCCGAAGCCGCCCCAGCGAGAATCGTCTTCTCCTGAATGCCGCGCTGGGCTGCCGCAGCGGCAGGAGAGCGCTTCAGAATAGCACGCGTGCGGTCGTCCTTGGTGTAGTCTTGGGGTAACTTCCCCTTGCGGTCTCTTCGAAATGGATCTGCGCCATTGAGCAAGAGCAACTGCGCCAACTTGACATCCTTCTTCTTCGCGGCTTCATGTAGTAGTGTGCCTCCCGCTTCTGCAACGCCGGGATCTGTTACCAGCTCTCCACCATTCACATCGATGGTGCTCTTCACCCTGGGGTCCTGCAGCAGCTTCTCCAGCGAAGACATATCCCCAGTGCCCACAAATTGCTGTATTTTGCGCACATTCGTGTCGATGAAGATGGACTTGGCAAGCTGCAGCTGCTGGAAAATGTCGGGCGTGCGGGCAAGGTCAAGCGGCGTCTGGCCATTGTAGTTGGTGATGGAGTCGTTGATGCCCGATTGGTCGAGTAGCATGCGCACAACAGGCGTACGGCCAAGGGTGACTGCCAGATGGAGGGCTGTATTTCCGTCCCTATCGCGGCCATTGATGTCGATGACCGAGTCGGGCCCGGCAGTCGAATTGGACAGCACAAACTCAATGACAGGCATCTCGGCACACTGGACGGCCAGGTGCAGGATGGATGTGCCTTCACTCCGGCCGGGCAGGGTCAGCGAGGTGGTGCTATGGTCGCTGTCTGCCGATGCTGCCTGCTCTCTTATGGCCTTTGAGATGGCGGCCGTGTCTCCATGTCGCAGCGACTCAAAGACACGGAAGAGTCTGACGGACTGCTCCAACGAGGCGCCTTTTGGGGTGGGCGAGAACGGCGAAGGGGCGACATTCGTGTTCGGTGAGGTCGAGGCGGGAGCGCTGCCGTCTGTATTGACGTTGGACATGCTGGCCGAGAGGTGTGGGCGATGCTTGGTTGATGCGCTTCTATGGTGGCCGGACAGATGGCCGTGGTGGTGGTGGGAGGGGGAAGAGCTGACGGAGGCGGCTGAGGAGCCGGGCGCGATGCTGTCGCTGGCCTCGATAGTGACGTCGTTCTTCGAGGAGACGCGCCCGAGCAGGTTCTTCACGCTGCTCGACTTGGAGCGCTTGTGTCTAGGGAGGGGTTTAGTCTATGTACGCATGTCTAATTGCTGTCTCGAATATCTTCCATGCTGCGTTGCCCGTGGGTTGCATTGCGCGGGAATTCGTCTCGCCGACACCATATTTGATGAGGAGGATGAGGAGGATGAGGATGAGGGGTTTGGAGTGGTGGACTTACCCTTCCATGGCGCTGGCACCTGCTAGCCAAGAGACGCTGCCCGTGTAATTGTAATGCGGGCCAAAGTGGGTTTGTATACAAATACAAATAGTGGAAACGAGGGATGGGAATGATGTCGTGCTTCGGGGTTTGGCACGAGCTTCCGACCAGTCAAACGAGGGGTGAGGCTGGTGAGGGGCAACAGGGATCTGCTCAATCAGAAGCGATGGCCGACAAGTCCAACTGCGCTCCGATATTTCGCTCCACATATGCAATGCCCGTAGAATGTATAATACATATTCCATACAGGATGCTCTATGCTACATACAACGACGCGTCTTCCCTTACGAGTCCCCGCTGACTAGAAGAATGGCGCTGCCAAGCTGTCTACGCATGTCCTCCTTTTCGACATCGTGGGTGTCGTCCACTTCGCCCCATTGCCGCGTCTGCCATCTTACTTCGAGGCTCGATGCTTCCGCCGCCTCCTCAATGCCAAAGCGAGCCTCTCCGGCTTTTCGCGAGTGCGCAAAGGCCTCGCTCCATTCGTGAATCAGCCGCACGCCCACGAGCAGGCTCTTGGAAGCCAGCACGGCGCGTTCTAACCCAGCGAGTTCAAAAGCCGGCACTCCCGTCAACCAGCCGCGGATTACGTTTTTTGTCATGTCCGGCTGTGGAACTGGCAGGATGCTGTCCGGTTCCAGAATTGGCTTGATTTCTACACCCGGCCACACGTACGTCGTCAGGTAGGCGATGATGGGGGCTGCAATCTTGATCTGTGTCTGGCGCAGCGTGAGGCCATTTTGCGGAGTCTCGTGGAGCACCTTCTCCGGCGCCCAACAGAGCACCGTGTCCGTGGCGAGGTAGCGCATCATCATGGCTACGATGTTTTCGCGCAGAGTGCTGTCTCCCTTGGCATCCGCGGTTTCAATATCGATGGCGCGCGATGAAAGCGAGGTCATGGGTATCAGATGTGTTTTGAGCGCCTGCTGCGCGCTGACGAGCAGGTCCCATTCGAGGGCAATGGCTGTGGCGAGCTGGTGTTTCGAGGCGGGAAGCGTGAGGATGTCTTTGGTGGGCGTGCGGACGGGTCTAGTATCGAGAAAGACCTGCAGGCCGTCTGGTACAATTAGTCCATGCAACTTTGGAGGGTAGGATGTGGTGCAATGTACCTCCCGTCTCCTTAACAGTAACATGTTTCCAGAAGCGCTTCTGCAGTCCTGTCTTCGGCCTTGAAGGGGAAGTTCGCACTTCCCGTGCCTGTTGCAGCATCTCAGCCTGCCTCCTCTTCCTCGCGACTCTGTCCAATGCATCAGAGGCTGATGGCGTAGGCGTCGCTGGGGGCGGCCCTGGAACTGAGGGATGCGGTAGGGGCGTCGCGAAGCGCGTGGCAGACGTGTGCAAACATTGATAGAGCGGACGGGACACTCGTCGCGGTGCCGCCAGCCTGGCGGTCGCGAGTGCGGGGCGAATCGACTCCATTATGGTGGTGGATTGCAGAAGCAATTGCTGCTCGAGGGTGAAATGGAATGATGGAATGATGGAATGACGGAGGACTTTACTTTTCCGAGTGCTCGGTTCGGAGGTCGGCTTTGCGCAAGCTTGCGCGGTGGATGGAGGGTGGAGGGTGGAGCAGAGCAACCCCAGCCTGGAGAGATCACACACTGACGCACAGGCAAGCTTGCTGAAGTTGCATGTGCTGTCAGTTCGTGGGATGATGCGAACCCATCCCACATGTACACTATTCAGGCGCAGATCGCCTCCAAGATATATTGCTCTTCCGCCCGACGCCCGACTCGAGAGCCCCGCTTCCCCCAGGCGTCCTGACCCACCAGGTGCATCGATCGTCAGCGCGCAGAAGCTGGAACTACCACTACCTCGTCGTCTATGAATAACAGCGCGCCCTCCACGACCGCCGCAAGTAATGCTCCTCCCCAGCCGCGGCCCATCCGCTTCGTCACGAACCATGACGGGCCCTACGCAAAGCGGCGCCGCATCAACTCTGCCTGTCTCACGTGCAGACGAAAAAAGACCCGATGTTCAGGTGGGTAATTGGCATTTGTTCTCGTTTGCCCTCTATGAGGTATGAGGTTGATGTTGTTTACTGAGACGAATACGAATAGGGGAGCGACCGACGTGTGGCACCTGCCAGTCCAACAAACACAGGTGCGAAGGCTACGGCAACGGCAGCGACGACCACAGCCCGACCGAACCTACCAGAGATGGAAAGAAGAAGGCACAGCCGGCGCGCAGGGGAAGCACCACCACCTCCATGGCGAATGCGCCTGCCGCCCGAGTCAAGCAGGAAGCCACGGCCCAGCAGTCATGGCCATCACAGCCACGGCCGTCCCTCCCCCGCAAACGCAAACAGGATGGCGATAGCAGTACGCTCTCTACACAAGGAAAAGACATGTCTATGCACATGTGTATATGCTGAAAACGCAGTGCTGACACCACACAGCCGGTTCTGCCCTCACGCTGAGCACCCGCAACCGCATGCCCTACTTTCGCTACTTTGGCCCCACCGCCATCATGCCCGGTTTCAAGCAAATGGTCGTCAAGGTGCGAGGAAAGCAGCATGGGACGGCACACACCACCTCAGATCGTACGTCGCATCTCGTCTTTGTCTATACACCGCGACTGAAGAACCTGCTAATAGGAATAGCCATGGACTCTTCGCCTGGCCTGCCGCCCTCCGTTGGCTCCCCACCAGCCAATGACGCCCAGGACGCCCAGACGCCCATCGAGATCCCCCTATACGACACTTCCCCCATGTCTCCCAGCCCACTCATCACCCACCTCTGCAAACTGTTCTTTGTCCACCTGGGCTGCAGCTTCCCCTTTCTGCAACGAGAGCGATTCCTGCGGGACCTGGAAGAGAAACAAGTTGATGCTATTTTAGTCGATACCGTGTGTGCTCTGGCCGCAAGATTCTCAACCCACCCAGTGTTCACCGGCGATCCAGATAAGCCAAAGAACGAAGCACCCAAAATGCTGCCTTGGGAATATGGCCAGGCCTTCGCCCAGAGAGCAAAGTCGGCCATTACCGACACATTCCCCTGTCCAACCGTCGCCGTGGTCCAGGCTGCGCTGCTCCTTGCCTATGACGAGTTCGGTGCCAATCGCGACAGCGGACTGTGGATGTACCTGGGCATTGCCATTCGGATGGCTCAGGATCTAGGCATGCAAACCCTCGAAGGCTCAAAGTACGAGGGACGGGAGGGTCCGACACCCAAGTCGCTAAGGACAGACCCGATTGCAGGCCCCGGATCTGTACCGAAAGTGCCCGAAGCATGCCGGAGAGAGACCACCGATCCGGCAGAACTAGAGCAGCGCGCAAATGAACGAGAGCGTCAAGACACCTTTTGGGCTATCTTTCTTCTCGACCGTATCATCTCGTCAGGCACCGGCCGTCCAGTCACTCTACGCGACAAGGACATTGAGATATCGTTTCCTTCCTTGGCAGAAATCGACTCCGCCTCTGACTCACCACTGCCATTCCCAGCTTTGATTCGCATAGTGCACCTATATGGCAGAGTGACTGACCTCCTTAACAGCATCAAGGATAACTCGGACATTACAGAAGATTTGAGGAAGCAGCTCGACACACTGGAGTATCATCTGACCGACATCTACCAGAACCTCTCGCCGAAGCTCCACTTCAACGCAGTCAACTTCCAACACTACGTGAAGCTGAATCAAGGCACAAACTTCCTTCTCCTGCACTGCTGGTTCCACACGTTGATAGTTTTGCTTCACCAGCCGACTTTGCTCAAGACTTTTGAAGGCAGTTCCCAGCCCCTGTCAAACAACAGCAGAGAGCTATCCATGTCTTCGGCCAAGACGGTCGCAGATATCTTAGCCTTCACCGATCTAATAGATGCAAAAACTGGCGTGGGAAATCCCTTTACGAGGTACGAGGCAGTCGTTCATCCATCACTTCTTATACTAACAAAATAGTCAACCAATTTATATCGCTGCATGCGCTTTTCTTAAAGAGACAGCTCTGCACTCAGCCTCATCGCAACCCCAATCTCGACCTTCCAGCCCGGCTCCAGCGGAAGACCACAACTCAACGCTCGCTAGCGGCATCTCATTGGATCATATGACCTTTGAGAAACCGCCCATTAATGAACGTAGCCACGCAAATGAGCTTGAGCAGAAACAAGCGGCAAAACACACGCTACTCGCCACGGCCGCCAATCAGCATTACCAGCGCTGCTACCGGGCTCTCAAATCGCTCGAGACGCACTGGGCTGGTGTAAAGTACATCCTGACAGTGCTTGAACAAAAAGCAAAAGGAGTGGGCGACCCGCTGCTTTACACTCGAGAGGAGATGGAAAGTGCGCTGGAGGTTCCGAGGCCGGACCCTTCCTTCACTAGCCCTGGGTGGCGAAGAAAGCTGAGCTGGGGAACCTATCTCACTGCGCAAGACATGACAGACGTCGATGCTGCCAAACTCTCCGTGGCCATACGAAAGGGTGCGAAAACGCCAATACCCGGATCGCCAATGAATCCGAGTCAAGGTAAGCTGACCCAGCTTGTTCAAATACGTTCGCTGACATTATTTAGCTATCGGATGGTCGCTGACCGGCACGATGAACTCACCGTCTACAAATGTCGCCGTCATGTACTCGTCAGAGAACAACACCGGCCGCGACACTAAACCAGTACCACCGAAGCCTCCTGCAGCATCTCAGCCTTCAATTCCGCAAATGCCATCCAATCCTACAATCAAATTCGAACCCTCGCCATCAATACCCGCTCTCCCTTTTGCCCCCTTTGATCCAACAACTATGCCACCGCCGCCGTCAACTCAACAGATGACCGCCGTACACCCGACACCAGATCCAGTTCTAGTCTCGGACGCCGATCTCCTCCTCAATCTCCATTCACCATTCTCCGCATCTTCTCCAAACAATACACGGCAATCTCTTCAGCCAACATCTTTCGCTCGCAACTCCGCAACTACTTTGTCAAACCAGGCACTCCCATCACCGTCGGATTTCTCGCCTGTCTTTACAAACTACCCCACACCTTCAGAGCATCTGTTTGGAGATATGGTCATTGACTCGCAAGAGGTGGACATGTCAGTGCTTGGAGCGGACATGATGCCGTGGGATCTAGAGTATCTGCCACATGACATGTTATATTTTGGTGAGAATGCGTTTGACGTCGGTGGTGTCCAGGACACAGGTAGTGGCGTGCCAGAAGGTTGAATCAGCGGTGGCCTTCCAGAGGTTTTGAAACAAAAGGTTTTCATTGGACCCACTAATTGTCACAAACACATAGCTTGCGGCCTGCCACATGACCTGCTCCTCTGTCTCCGCGTTTCTATCTTCTAGCTTTGGGAGGAAACGGGTCGAGGCAGACTAGAAGCCAACGCACGGTTCGCTGCGAGGTTTCAAGAGTGGTGTGATGAGCGGAATAAGCGTACCTCGGGCCATGTTACACCTCAATCAGAGGGGCTCGAAATCCGGGAAGCTGGTTTAGCGCCGTCTTTGCATTGTTCAGCCAATTGGAAGCTGCGTCCACACTCCTGAGGATGATGAACAAAGGGCAATTTGCAAACCGGGGTCAAAATGATGCTATATATGCACAATGTGAGACCATTGACTCTAACATATCATAATTTCTCACTGTAAATTGCGTAGGAATAACTTGCACAACAATAATGACAATATAGGGCTCAAGACCCATTTACCGATATTCAATACAGGCAGATATGGGCCAACAAAACTCTACTTCGACAGCCCAAATGCAAGCCCTGGTAGAGCTCTTCTACCATATTTCCGATGCAATCCTCACTAACCGGCCCAGCCCAATAGTACATCCCACCCCACCACCCCCGATCCACCCATTCACATACTCCACAAGCTCGATTCCAACTCGGTCCTCCGCCTCGGTCCTCCACCCACGTAACGCCACCGCAGGCAACCATGCAGACACCCGAGCCATTAACGCCCTCTCCTCTAAATACTACGCTAACCTAACTACCGGCTTCCCCGAACCCCAAGCCACAAAGCTCCAAAACGCCTACACGAAGCTCAACCAGTGCGACTTCCGTGTCGCGGCTCTGATCGAGTCCCTGCAGGAAAGAATGAACAAGTACGGTGTAGACGCCGCCCAAGGAGACGGCGTGAAAGTCGAATAGCTAATCCTATACAAGAGAACCCATAAAATATTCCGTCTAGTACATCCCTCAGACCTCGTTTCCGGTCGTGCATTCTGCCGCTTGAGCCACTCCGTTTTCCTCATCACGCACACGCGGCCGTCTTCCATCCCGTTCAGCCCTGGTATCACACGTCAATACATTGCCGACTTCACAATCGCACAGTTCGGTCACGGTGCGCTAGAGAACCTCTTCCTTCGGTACGATGAGTACTTGAAGAGGTTCCGGGTGCCTGACACGAGAGCGCAGGTTGTACGGGAAGAGAGAGAGGTTCCTTCATGCCGCAGTTTGTGGATGCGGCTATGAAGTTTTCAGAGAAATGTCGCTTGGTTAGAATAGCTCAGCTTCTCATTTCCCTTTTGGAAGCTTGTGAAGCTTACATACTTCCGTAGTGTGATACCATGTAGGTGAGAATCTTCTTCCATGCTGTCTCCTTCCGCTACGTATTTCTCTATAACAACGACACTGTGCATGCGTCAGTCAATAGCTTGTCTTGCTATTTCGTATTAAGTAGCATTTTTATTTACAAATCTCACCAAGCCACAGTTGCGTGTCAAGCCTATAGCAAGACTTGCCGAGGTCCACATCTACAAAATTGACGGGAGATTTTCAACTATCTCATCATCACTATTTCATCCTCGAATATACCCACCACACCACACCATGTCCACCTTCCACCCCCGCCACATCCCCGCCCTCCTGATCGCAACCAGCACCTCCATCGGCGGCCTGCTACCCCTCTTCAACGCACCCTCTGCCATGCGCTCGTTCGGGCTCCCCGACCGTATCGCCAATTCTCCCACCGCGCACTCGCCCTTTGTGCTCTACGGCTCGCGCATCTCGGCGATGGGTGTTTTGGTCTTTGCGGCGTACGCAAGGGGCGATTATGTGGCTGTGGATTTCATTTTGGCGCTGATGGGCGTTTTCTTTGGGCCGGTGGATGTGTTTGTTTGTTGGAGGGAGGGGGTGGGTGGGAAGGCGCTTTTTAGGGGGGTGAGTTGTGCGGTGGTGGGGGCTTAGGGGGTGTTGGGGTTGACGCAGGTGAGAATTTGCGCTGGAGGTTCGAGGGTGTGCTGACGGCTGTAGGGTTGAGTATTTGTTTTATTTTAGTTGGGTTTTTGCCTGCCTACTAGCGTGTCCGTGCGCGTAACGCCCGCCTTTTACTAGGAAAATTAAAGAAAATAAGTAACTTTAAAGCTATATAACTTTTTAA